>OX030948.1:149666649-150029149 GCA_943735915.1 Pherbina coryleti | reverse complement strand
TGAAAAGCATGTTATAAAAATTAATTTTCGTATTTTTATCCTCTTATTTGCCACACTTCAATCTATTATTAAAAATTTATTGTTGAAAATCGTGGGGTCCCAGACGAGAATGTGGCTACCGAGAGTGTGAAACTCAATTTACGAACATCAAATCGCCATCGATCGCAACAGCTCAACATTTCACGCACTAGCCTGAGGAGAATTCTGCACAAAGATCTCAGATTATTCGCTTACAAGGTCAAATTGGCTCAGCAATTGAAGGCGCACGACCATCCGTTTCGTTATCGCTTCGCAGTTTGGGCCATAAAGCAGCTTGAATTTGACAACGGTTTTAGACGAAAAATCATTTCTTCCGTCGAGTCGGATTTTCATCTCGGTGGCTACGTTAACAAACAAAATTGCCGTATCTGGGGCTCGGAAAACCCTCACGTTATTGTCGAGAAACCATCCACATCCACAGAATGCATCCACATCCACAGAATGCATCCACAGAAAGTGACAGTTTTGCGTGCAGATTGTGGAGTGTGGCATCATTAGACTATTTTTCTTCGAAAATGAGAATGGAAACAACATTTCGGTCAACGGTGAGCATTTCAGAGCTATCTTAACCGACTTTTTTTGCTGAAATTGGAGACATGAATTTGGACAACCTCTGGTTCATTCTGGCAGAATGGCGCGCCATGCCACATACCCACATATCCATCTCTTGCGCACCAAATTCCCAAATCGTGTTATCAGCCGTCTTGGCGGTGTCAATTGGCCGCCTCGGAGCTGCAATTTGACCCCTTAGGATTTTTTTTTTTTTGTGGGGAACCGTGAAGGACTGATGTTATGCCAACAATTCGGAAATGATTCAAGCACTTAGGGCCAAAATAATATAATAAATCCCTGAGCTACAGCCCGAAACCATGAACAAGGTCTTGGAAACTTGGAGTGTCAGAATGCGCTACTGTGAAGCCAGCCGAGGCAGCCAATTGAACGACGTTGTGTTCCATAATTAATGGGAATGTTTGTTCTTACTAATAAAGCCATAATGCATGGAAAAAATTGTATGTTGTTCATTTTATAGCATTTTTAAAAAAAAAAACTTGTCCACATGTTGTCCACAAACATGGCCCACGCATGCGTTTTTCTTATGTAAGAAAAATTACGTAGCCATTTTTTTTTTTTTCTCAAAAGACTTGTGTGCTGCAATGTCACCGATGTGTGCTGTGATGTGGCAGCATTGGAAAATTTGTAAAAGTTTTATTTCGAATATAATGCTGTCATGTGCTTGAATTGTGCTATATTTTTCCTGATTAGATCTCTACAAAATTTAACTATCTCCGTTGGAGTTCTCACACCAACCAAAAGCATCAATTAGCTTCAATTTTCGAACATTCCTTGAGTTTGCTACTTTTACAAAAACTCAATAAAGTTAAATAAAAACTTATTTAGATTTGGAGTAGACCTTTACCAAAATCACTTAATATGGCCCATTTTAACACGGAAAGAGCTTGTATTTGACTCGCTAGAATTCAAAAAACAAATGTAACACTAGTATTCCACGAGAGCAAGTCAGTGCCCTGGTGCAGTTAGGAACTTAAGACGCAGAAAAAAAGAACCAGGAAACTCTACAGTAAGGCTTAACTAACTCAAGAGTCGACCTTATATTCATACCAGCAAGTTTTAACAAAATAAAGCACTGAGAAAATCGAAAAGAGCCATGTTGAGTATATACTGTGAAACAACCGTCAGAATCCCTGCATTAATACGTCCACAGAAAGTTCTTACTAAGGATTTCTTAAATAGTATTTATACTTTTAAAAAAACCTGATGACAGTTTTACAAAAACTGTGAGCAACGCTAATTGCTGCATACTGATAGCGCGCTTTGGGGAGTGTACGTTTGTTCAGACTATACCCGCTCAGTAGATGGCGGAAACAAAGGTAATACTTACAACCCACTAGTTTCCCGTACCTGATGGTTCTACCTGTGCCTACTATTGTAAGTCATCGATTCCATTGCCCTTCTACTAAAATACAGGGATTTTTAAGCCCCATCTTTTAGTATTTATACCGGAGATAATATAGTTAAATTGTATAGACCGAAAAGTCAAAGTTCATTCCTTCTAGAGACAATGGCAAAAACTCTGGGAGAAAATTTTGCCCATGAATCTGACGAAACTACAGTGATGTCCAAAAGCCTAATCGAGTAAAATCGGTTACACAATTTTTGCCACTATTAGATGACCTCAAGGAAAGCTCTTTACCTCTTTTGTGTACTTTTGATTGCTGAGAAACACTTCCATAGGCTCCGGACTATATCCAGATAATTTTGTCAATTTAAATAAATTCGTAAACGAAAAATTACTGAAAAGTAATTTTTACCAACAACTTCTTTGGAACACTCATCTGAACAAGCGGTTCACAAAGCATAGCGCCTGAGTCAGAAAATTATTTATGGGAGTCAGAAAATTATTTTGCAACCAGTGTTGGACCTGTGATGCCATGATGTAAAAAAGTATACTCGAAAAGTTGCAAACAATGAGATGTATGGGAATCATTTCAGCTATAAGAATGTGCCCAACTAAAACTAAGGGTGTACTACTGGAGCTGCCTCCAAGTGAATTCACTGGTACGAAATTATATGGTGGGTTATAGGGATTATATGGTACCAGGATGTGAAGTCAAAGATTGTAAGTCAAGGTAAGGACAGAAAAGAAAATTAACCCGAACATGATATTGTTCTGAACATTTCTATAGTAGAGTGAAGGGTTACAGTGCCAAAAAAATGCTTAACTAAGAATATAAAAATTCTCAGCGCAATTAGAACAATTATAAAGAAAAACAAAATGCAAAACTTAGCAACAATAAGCGCGTCGGTACGGCTCCCGTTTGTGACGCTCTCCAAGTAGTACATGACTTTAAGTACATACATTTATCTAAATTTCATGTGCAGACGAAACCAGTGGCGGTTTGCAGTTATATTGCGAAAGCATTGAATGTTGCTCCCGAAGTTTTTACATGCACCAGACTAACGAAAAAAGATGCTAAATTAGAAAATCTTAAATTTGTTAATTTTAAATTAGGTGTGCCAGCGCAGCTCTTTCACAAGGCATTCAACAACTCTGTTTGGCCACTATCTGTAAAAATCGCAAATTTTATATCGAAGCCAAAAAACTTCGACAAGGGACTTGGGACAATACCACCACCGATTCAAGCGCTGACTCAATAATTATTGATTTAGCTAACACCACGTCAACTGCCCGCAGTTATATTGATGGAGAATTCAGGAATCCGCCTGCAGTCGATGCCTCCACTGCTTCATACATTGGTTCAACCAACACATCGAACTCTTTTGCTGGGCCACAACTACGTAGATTGAGTCTCTACTATCACAACGTAAGTGGTCTTCGCACAAAGACCAACAAATTGTTTTCTTCAGCATCTTCACATGAATTCGACGTCATTGCTCTCACTGAGACATGGTTGACATCTCATTTTTTGTCAACGGAACTTTTCGACTCCTATTATGATGTTCACCGCAGAGATCGAGTGTTACGTTCAGGTGTCACCAGGGGCGGTGGAGTTCTAATTGCAGTTGCCTCTGTACTTAGAAGCAGAGAAATTCTTCTACCGAAAAACTTCGAACACATTGAGCAAATCTGTGTTGCTGTGTCGCTCAACGAGGATTGCCTGCAGAATATCACAGAAATAGTTTTTATTTGAGGCTATATACCGCCTAATAGTGATATTAACTTGTAAAAAGATCACTTATTCAATATAGATTTTATCATGAATTCGCTTCTTTCTTATCAAACGCCATGCATTTTGGGGGACTTTAATTTGGGAAATATCGAATGGAAATTATGCGATAGTAATAAAATTTTAATACCTTTTCATATAAAAACCGAGATTGAGCTATGTCTCTGCGATTCCATCTACGCACTTGGTCTTTTCCAAATTAATTCTCTCAAAAATGATATAAATCGAATCCTAGACTTGATTTTTATTAATAATGATACGAAATATGAGATTTTTAAATGTGACATTGCTTTAACTTCAGAATCTGTTCATCACAAAGCAATCATGCTAACTTTTATTACTTATGAATTTACGAACAACTCAGTGGAGAATGTTAGTGCCGCATACAATTTTCATAAAGCAAATATTAACTCTTTAAATAATTATTTCAATTCCATTGACTGGAACTCCGTAATCGGTTCATTAAATTTAAGCAACATGTATAATACTTTTAAGATTATTCTGAAACAAAGTTTTGATTTATATGTTCCTTTGAAATCTTCTAGAAAGAATTATAAATTGCCGTGGTACAATCACAGATTGTCTCAACTGAAAAACTTGAGAAACAAGGCTCATAAAAGATTCAAACATACGAATTCTGATACAGATAAACTTTCATTTATACAATTCAGGCGTGAGTTTGACTTTCTATCCAACTTTTTATATAAAAAATACATTGGTTTAATGGAGAAAAATATAAAGTACAACCCTAAGTCATTCTGGATATTTTTAAACGAAAAACGAAAAAGTTCGGGATTTCCTAAATCGATGGAATTCAAAGGTGCTTTCGCGAATAATAACCAAGAAATTTGTGAATTATTTGCAAAGTTTTTTGGATCAGTCTTTGATAATAATAATAACCAGGCTTCTGTCTCTAATAATTGTTCTAATGTTCCTGAAATTTTAAATATTAGTAACATGGAGATTACTGAAAGTGAAGTTTTTAAAGCTCTTAATAGCTTAGATAGTACTAAGGGTAGTGGATACGATCTATTGCCACCTTTAATTCTGAAATCTTGCGCAAGCTCTCTTTGTACTGCGTTAACAGTAATTTCTAATAAGTCCCTCTCAAGCGGAATCTTCTTAGATGAGTGGAAATTAGCCTTTATCTCCCCAATTTTTAAATCCGGCCAAAAATTTCTTATTGAAAACTACAGACCGATAGTTAAACTTTCAGCCATACCAAAACTATTAGACAAGTTAATTGCCGCAAAACTTTTTTCTGAAGTAAAAAATTGTATCTCGCCCGATCAGCATGGATTTTTTGCTGGTAGATCCACGAGCACTAACTTAGCTATTTTTTCAAATTTTTGTATGAATGCCATTGCAAAGGGCTTTCAAGTAGACGTTCTTTACACTGACTTTGTTAAAGCTTTTGACAGCTTGTGTCACAATTTACTGATTTCTAAACTGAATAAGCTAGGATTTCACTCTAATTTTTTACAATGGATGTTCTCTTACATCACAAACAGAAAATTATTCGTTAAGATCGATACCTGTTATTCTATTGGCCATTTAGGGCCACTCTTGTTCATATTATATATAAACGATATTCCTAAGAGTTTTAAATTCTGCAGAAGTTTGCTGTATGCTGATGACTTGAAAATGTTTTCAATTATAAAAAATACCTTGGATTGCTATAAATTTCAGACAGATATTAACATCTTACTTTTATGGTGTGAGGTTAATGGCTTAAAGCTCATTTTCACCAATTGTCACATTTTAACTTTTTGTCGCAAAAATGACTTCATTAGTAACGAATATTCATATGATGCCATCAGCTTCTTTCAAAGATCATCCGTTGTTAAGGATCTTGGCATTTACTTCGATCCCAATCTCTCATTCAAAACTCATAGGGATTATGTAATATCCAAGGCTAATTCAAAGCTAGGGTTTGTCAAAAGAAATTCAAAGGAGTTCTTGGACCCTTATACGGTCAAATCTATTTTTTTGAGCTTAGTCAGATCAATATTAGAATACTCATGCATTATTTGGAGCCCATCGTATTCTGTAGATGTTCACAGAGTAGAGAAAGTTCAAAAGAGGTTTTCTCGTTTCGCTCTGCGTAATATGTATACATATCAAGAAATGCCTACATATGATATTCGCTGTAAACTGCTTGGACTCCAATCGTTGGAGCTAAGAAGAAATAGTTTTTCTATTTTATTTATTAAAGACATTTTAGATGGTAAAATCCAAAGCCCTGAATTGTTGCAACTTATACCTTTGTACGCACCAACAAGAGGACTTAGGGAAAGACCTTTATTTTATATTTTTCCCCATAAAACTAATTATAGCCAGAACGAGGTTATCTCTAAATGTTTATACCTATGTAATTCTGTTGCCGGTCAATTAGATTTCAGTATGAATAGAGAAATATTTAAGAATTTATTACTAAATTTGCTAAACTATGTTTAATATGTTAGATTAAGTAAGATTAAGAATTATATCTGTGAGGGCAATGTCCCAGTAGATGAATAAATAAATAAATAAATAAATTATAATGGACAGATTTTGAATAAAGTTTTCCATTGTAAGATAGTTAAATAAAAAAAAAAAATCCCAAACAATCTTAATCAAATCCTAAAGGCCTATGCAGTTTATTGAGAAATCGTTTGTTAACTGGCCGCCAAGATTATGTGATTTTTTTTTTTTTTCTTTGGGTAGTCAAAAGTCTTCGTCGATAAGCCAGCTAAGATTCAAGACTTGGAAGCCGACATTACTCGCGTTATTCGCGAGATACCGGTAGCAATGCTGGAAAAAGTAATCGAAAATAAGATGTTCCAAATGGACCACCTACAGTCTAGTCACGGCCATGATTTGAATGTTTTCAGTCTTTAAAAAGTAAATGTCAGGGATTGGTCTATCGGATAATAATAAAGATTCCGCATCCAATTTTTTTTTAACTGTTTTATTTAAAATTTAAAAAAGTTCTAAATGAATCACCCCTTATGTGAGAAAAATGCTACAACTTGGAACATCTTAAAGCACCTAAATTTGTTAAAATAATTATGTACCCGCTTTTAAAAAAAAGCAAATGTGCACATTTTCTTTTTAACTCTCTACTCCGCTTTACAGGACAACTTTAGCACAAAAAAACATAATATCCGAATTTCTTAAAAAAAAATGACTTAAAACAAAAAAAAAAACTCCAAACCATAGCCGCTCATGATAGCACACAACAGGCACATCACAGCACATGTTTTGTTTGTTTTTTTTTTTTTCAATTATATTTTAAATTTAAAACAGCAGTAGCGAGCTTCTAGTTTTTCCTTGTCTTCTTACTTTTACCTGAATATCCACCAAATCAAATAAGAAAAAAGTTCTTACAAGTTCACAAACCAAAAATACATGCAAAACTTTCACATTTCAAGACACTCTTAAAGAACAACGATTTATTGCCCATGCATCTCCAGCTGGTCGTTGTTATTAGCTTGCTTGTTTTATATTAACCGACAATCAACATTTACCAGCTTATCTCGTTAGCACAGTTGTTAAAATGCCTCAACATTTTTTTCGCTGGATTCACATTTTAATCGGTTTCCTTATTAATTCAATATTTTTTTTCTTTTCTTTTATGTTTTGGCTCATTAGAACGCACTTGAAGTCGCTTAGCCATGCTCGCTCTGCCTTTCTTTGATAATGCGCTGGAATTCTAAAGTATTTTCGCAATACACGCTATATCCGCAGTCTCCGCAGAGTTGAGCTGAACTGAGATACTTACTTGGTCAGCCGCTGATGTTTTGTTTTATGCTCTATTTACAGTTACAGAGAAGTTGTGTTCCTACTTGACAGTCGCATTTTTTAAAAGTCACTCAGTCAATGATGAATCGACAAACATGCAGACATCCCGCCATTTACGTGGTTCTTATCTGATTTGGTTCAACCGACCACTTTATGGTTTTCTGCTTTTAAGGAGCGGTCTTGTATTGAGTGTGCTTTTATTGGGTTTGTGTTCTTTCCAATTAAATTAAACCGTTTTTTAAATGCTCTAGTCCTTCATGTTTTCCACAAACTCTTCACAAGACTCTAAGAGTCAAGAAAAAAAACAAAAGAAAAAGAAAACTCTTGCAACAACCAGTAATGCGTGAATTGGGATAATATGGTTGCTATGGATGCGTTTGTTGTTTTGTTTTTGGATTTTTAATAGATTTTTTCTAAGAAGTTTTGACTCAGTGTGCCATCGAGTTGGAACCGGATTAAATGCGTGCATCTTTTTTTTTTCTTTTTTGTTTTGGAATAATAAATGCTCTTAAGTAACGCAGCCAGCAAAACAACTTTCAAGCGGTTTATTTTGAGCTCATTAGCAATTGTGTTAGGCTTTGGTCACGCAGAATAAATCGAGGCATTCAATTGAAAATGGAAAATTGAAAATTGAAGACAAAATTTAACTTTAAAGAATCTCTAACAAATTTGGTCTTTCGATTAAGTGAGGCTTAAAGCCATAAAATTTATAAGCTGATAGCTGATTTTCAATGAACTAGGGGTTGAGTGATAACAAAAACAAAGTAAAAAAAAAAAAAAAGAAAAAAAAAAAGAAAAAAAGGACTTTCCCATTTTTTAGTTATTTGAATACAATTAAAGTCATCAGAGCAAAAAAGCTTAAATTTGCTTTTTGTGGACATGAAACAATACCGTTAACTAAAAAGAAGAAAATATATTACCTCGCTTAAATACTCACTTTGTTATCATTTTAGAAGTACATATCTATCTTTTCTAAATTTTTGAGATGCAAAAATTAAGTTATAATTGTATCTGGATCTGGAATCTAGAAATATCCATCAAATACTAAGTGGGTTTCCAATTTCGAAAGAGAAATAAAACAATGCCAAACATATCGAACAAATTCCAAAAAGTGTTCATAAGATGTAAAAAACTAGGTCAATAAAAAACCGGAGTTATTCTTTCTTTTGCATGCAAAGTTGCAAGATAAAAGCAAACAAATGTACTTATCTCCATTTTGTTTTCTTTGATGTAAGTGTCCAAAAAAGTATGAACTTTGCACCAGAGCTTGAGTAGAGTAGATTCCAATGGTGTTTTAAATGTCTCGTCAATATACGAGCTACGGCAAAAGGCACATTAAAATGAATGCGCGAAAACATGCATCAATCGCTATGGGACGAACGGAATAGTGTACGAGCGCTTGCGATTACGAATGCTTACGAATCAAAAGTACTCAACGAAGCAAGGCATGAGCAACATTCGCCAAAAGCAATGAAAATCCATGCTTTTATGTTCATTCGCACCAAGGAAAGAATGTTAAATACACTTTTCAACAATTATTAAAAAAAAAAAAACCCCGTGGGGTTTGACGACTTCGTTTAATATTTTCGAAGTCGCTGTAACCGAAAAATGAAGTCGAGTTTTTTCGGGTCATACTAGGTTTTCGTACTATGGGGGAGAGCTCGAGATGGTTAATATGTATGACCGACCCGCATTACTTATAAAAAAAAAAGAGTTGGCTGTGCCATGGACACACCCGTAGGTTTTGACGTGACGAAGTTTCTTGCTGTTGTTTTTAATGTTGATGTTGATGTTGATGTTGATGTGGATGTTGATGTTGATGTTAATGTTGATATTGATGTTGATGTTGATGTTGTTGTTAATGTTAATGTTGATGTTGATGTTGATGTTGATGTTGATGTTGATGTTGATTTTGATGTTGATGTTGATGTTGATGTTGATGTTGATGTTGATGTTGATGTTGATGTTGATGTTGATGTTGATGTTGATGTTGATGTTGATGTTGATGTTGATGTTGATGTTGATGTTGATGTTGATGTTGATGTTGATGTTGATGTTGATGTTGATGTTGATGTTGATGTTGATGTTGATGTTGATGTTGATGTTGATGTTGATGTTGATGTTGATGTTGATGTTGATGTTGATGTTGATGTTGATGTTGATGTTGATGTTGATGTTGATGTTGATGTTGATGTTGATGTTGATGTTGATGTTGATGTTGATGTTGATGTTGATGTTGATGTTGATAATGATGTTGATGTTGATGTTGATGTTAATGTTAATGTTGATGTTGATGTTGATGTTGATGTTGATGTTGATGTCGATGTTGATGTTGATGTTGATGTTGATGTTGATGTTGATGTTGATGTTGATGTCGATGTTGATGTTGATGTTGATGTTGATGTTGATGTTGATGTTGATGTTGATGCTGATGTTGATGTTGATGTTGATGTTGATGTTGATGTTGATGTTGATGTTGATGTTGATGTTGATGTTGATGTTGATGTTGATGTTGATGTTGATGTTGGTGTTGGTGTTGATGTTGATGTTGGTGTTGGTGTTGGTGGTAGTGTTAGTGTTAGTGTTGGTGTTGGTGTTGGTGTTGGTGTTGGTGTTGGTGTTGGTGTTGGTGTTGGTGTTGGTGTTGATGTTGGTGTTGGTGTTGGTGTTGGTGTTGGAGTTGTTGTTGGATTTGGAGTTGGTGCTTTTCGTTTAGCTTGTTTTTTGCTTCCCCATTGTTTGTGCTCTAATTTCAATTAATCCAGCAAAAGTGATGCATATGCGTCACATTAGGCGGTTCCACGAGGGTTTGTGACACGCCGTCAAATTTTTTTTTATTTTTGTCATATGCCCGAAGACCTCACCGTTGTTTTCGTTCCTTGAAATTTACCGTTGCACCAGTAGTCACAGAGTTAAAAATCCATGCAACGTTTTTTCATGGCTGTAGCATTTTTACTACATTATGTGATTGCATCCCTGAAATCATGACAATAAAATTTTTTTTTGTAATTTAGTTGTGAAGCGTAATAACACATCCCTGCTGTTGTAAAACAAAATTTACTGTAGCACTCCTCCTGACTGAGTAATAATTCCATGCAACGATATTACATTTCTGTTACATAAGCTGCTATATTCACGACCTGACGACGCCGGAACTTTTTTTTAATTTTTGTCGTAAAGCCATGTATAAAAACTTTATTTTCCTTTTTAAACTTTTATCGTAGGTTATATACTCATTGAGTAAAATGCAACGCCGCTGCATGAATGTTGCGTTATCGATCTTTGAGCGGCTCTCTCAGCGTCCCCATGATGTCAGAAATTTTTTGTCTAATTTTGTTGTGAGGGCTTCCAGTAGGCCTTTATTGGCGTATCGTATTTTTAATCCTAGCACTAATACTCAGCGAGTAATAATTCCATGTAACAAATTTTCAGTTGCGTTGCTTACGCAGCTGCCACTACGTCCCTATGCCGTATTAAATTTTTTTTTTTTTGTTTTTTTAATATAGTCAAAGAATTAACCTTTATGGTCATACTATTTTTTTAATCATAGCTCTTATACCCAGCGAGTAACAATTCAATGAAACGCAGATGAAATTTTAAAAAATTAATTTTTCAACTTTTTTGGAAACTAGAGCAGTACAACGTAACTTCGTCACGTCAAAACAAATTTTTCCTTTGAAGATCGATACCCTCCGACCCCTCCTTAGGGGACTCTCATACAAATTTAATGGTTTTTGTATATTTATTCCCTACACCTGAACAGTGGTGCTTTAAGAGAGGGCCGGAGCGGGTTAATATGATGACCGACCCCATTATTTTTGCAATTGGAACATTTTTCCTTTAGACACCTATTCCCTCCGACCACTCCTTATGGGGGCTCCCATACAAATATTATTATTTTTTTTATTTATTACCTACACCTGAACATGGGGGCTTTATGGGAGGACCGGAGCGGGTTAATATGTATGACCGACCCCCTTTATATTTGAAAAAAACACATTTCTCCCTCCGATCACTCTTTATGTGAACTCCCATACAAATATGGGAAAATATTTATGATTTTTGTATATTCATTCCCTACACCTAAAGAGGGGGGCTTTAAGGGAGGGCCGGAGCTGGTTAATACGTATGAACGACCCCCATTACTTTTGCAAAAGGAAAATTTTCCCTTAGTGAACTATTCCCTCCGACCACTCCTTAGGGGGGCTCCCATAAAAATTTAATGGTTTTTGTATATTTATTCCCTACACCTGAACATGTGGGCTTTACGGAAGTGCCGGAGAGGGTCAATATGTATGACCGACCCCCAATACTTTTGCAAAAGGAAGATTTTTCCCTTGGGGGCCTATCCCCTACGACCACTCTTTAGGGGGGACTCCCATACAAATTTATTGGTGTTTGTACATTTATTCCCTTCAACTGAACAGGGTGGCCGGAGATTTTTTAAATGTATTACCCCCATTACTTTTGCAAAAGAAATATTTTTCCCTTGGACACCTGTTCCCTCCGACCCTGCCTTAGAGGGGCTTCCATACTAATTTTATTATTTTATGAAAAATTCATGCAGCAACAGACATTCGAGTTTAAGCGAAGCATCCGAATGTCTGCATTGTCCGGATACTGCCTTCGTATCGATTGGCAATCGTGACAAACTGTGCTTAGCATCAATCGTTGTTTACAAACTCGAGTGGTATGTGACTGACGACGAATGATATTCGAGTGACAAACAATGACGAATGGTCTCATGTAGATCTCTGCTTTGCATCGCTTTGATTATTCTCTAAGAAGTATTTTGCTGAAATTGAGACTGAGACTCAAATCTATTCTGCCTTCTTCGACCAGGATCATCTTTGCGCACTGTAAAAAAACGAAAAGCATTATAAGGAACAAAATCACCAAAAAACACATAAAGAGAAATTAATCACCTAGAAAAACTAAACGATAATCCTAAAATAAAAAAGCCAACGCAAAATGAACCTCTGAAAATAATATAAAAAGTTCGTAAACACATCCGTTAGTAGTTTCCTAATTATTAACCGTACTTTTTCTTATCCGTATCCCTTCGCTTGTCCCTATACTTGCCCTCATTCTTGTTCTTATTACTGTATTTTTCCTAATTCTTGTCCTACTCCTTGCACTGATGCTTTTTCAATTCTTTTGTTTTTAAGTCTCATTCCTAGTGCTTGGGTCAGTTCAAGTCCCAATCCTTGCCTGAATTATTCTCCTAATTCTTTTCCTAATCCTTCTCCAAATTCTTGTTCTAATTTTTGTGGATATGTTTATCCTTATCTTATCTCTGGTCTGTATAACTACACTAAGAGAAAAAAATATTAAATTTATCCAAAAACTTTTTTAATTTATCCAAAAAGCGAGTCATTTTTGCACCAATAACGCATTTATTTAAATCGACCACGTAAATATTTAAAATTTATTTAAATACTTTTTTAATTAAATAAAATATTAAAATATTTAAACAGAATTAATAAAAAATATATTAAAATTATGCAAGAATATATTTAAATATCTTTCAAATATTTACTATTTGAAAATAAAATTATCGCATTTAAGGAAAATTTATATAAAAATATTGAAATTGAAAAACAATTTATTTGAATATTTCCCACGAGCTGCGTCCATGTCAAACGCCATTTAGTGGTTTATTTTATTTTCTTTTTGTGAAAATATTATTTTTGAGCACGGTGGTGAGTGCGATGCATGATGAAATCATGTAGAGTGGAGTGACATTCTTCAGAAAATACCGAGTTGTCACTCCACCTTACATGAATTCATCATGCTTCGCACTCACCACCGCACTCACAAATCATATTTGCCAAATAGTCACGATATATTACTCTTGAAATATTAACTAAGTGAGAACTATAAGACCTTCAACTGCTGGTACGAAGAAACTCAACGCACAGGAACAGAGTGCGATGCTGCTGCTGCTTGGCGGCTGCTTGGCAGCTGTATGGAATATGTGTGTCAGTGTGTGGCATAAATAAAATTTAAATACGGAAAAAAACGAGTTGTAAGGAAAATATTTGATTTATCCACGTAAATATTTAAATGGAATATATACTCAGGCGTGGATAATGTTAATATGCGTTATTTCCCTTAGTGTACTTGTTCAAACTCTTGTCATCATCCTTTTTCTAATCCTTATTCTAATTCTTGTCCTAATTTTATTTTTAATCATAATTTTTTTATGTGTTTCTGTTTTTGCTGTTGCTTTCGCTTTTTTCAAGAATGGGTTTTTGCTCAAGAATTGGTCTTTTCTGGGTACATTAACCCTTAAATGCATGGCCTTTTTTTTTGCATTCAACATTTATTCACTTTTGCCCCAAATAATTCAATCAGCTGAATTCTGTAAGTATAACGGTTTGAAGAGAACGAAGCTTTAAATCAGTGTGACCCAAAAGGTTTTTATTTTTCTCAAAATTACTCTCGTTCACACATGGCGATACATTCTTATTCGCCATGTATGATTCATTCTCGATACACACTATGCATTTAAGGGTCAATATTTAATTAGGATGATGCACATACATAAGATTACAAGGTTCCTTGAGAAGCTTTATCTTTATTTTTATCTTTATCTTTATCTTTATCTTTATCTTTATCTTTATCTTTATCTTTATCTTTATCTTTATCTTTATCTTTATCTTTATCTTTATCTTTATCTTTATCTTTATCTTTATCTTTATCTTTATCTTTATCTTTATCTTTATCTTTATCTTTATCTTTATCTTTATCTTTATCTTTATCTTTATCTTTATCTTTATCTTTATCTTTATCTTTATCTTTATCTTTATCTTTATCTTTATCTTTATCTTTATCTTTATCTTTATCTTTATCTTTATCTTTATCTTTATCTTTATCTTTATCTTTATCTTTATCTTTATCTTTATCTTTATCTTTATCTTTATCTTTATCTTTATCTTTATCTTTATCTTTATCTTTATCTTTATCTTTATCTTTATCTTTATCTTTATCTTTATCTTTATCTTTATCTTTATCTTTATCTTTATCTTTATCTTTATCTTTATCTTTATCTTTATCTTTATCTTTATCTTTATCTTTATCTTTATCTTTATCTTTATCTTTATCTTTATCTTTATCTTTATCTTTATCTTTATCTTTATCTTTATATTTACCTTTATCTTTATCTTTATCTTTATCTTTATCTTTATCTTTATCTTTATCTTTATCTTTATCTTTATCTTTATCTTTATCTTTATCTTTATCTTTATCTTTATCTTTATCTTTATCTTTATCTTTATCTTTATCTTTATCTTTATCTTTATCTTTATCTTTATCTTTATCTTTATCTTTATCTTTATCTTTATCTTTATCTTTATCTTTATCTTTATCGTTATCTTTATCTTTATCTTTATCTTTATCTTTATCTTTATCTTTATCTTTATCTTTATCTTTATCTTTATCTCTATCTTTATCTTTATCTTTATATTTATCTTTATCTTTATCTTTATCTTTATCTTTATCTTTATCTTTATCTTTATCTTTATCTTTATCTTTATCTTTATCTTTATCTTTATCTTTATCTTTATCTTTATCTTTATCTTTATCTTTATCTTTATCTTTATCTTTATCTTTATCTTTATCTTTATCTTTATCTTTATCTTTATCTTTATCTTTATCTTTATCTTTATCTTTATCTTTATCTTTATCTTTATCTTTATCTTTATCTTTATCTTTATCTTTATCTTTATCTTTATCTTTATCTTTATCTTTATCTTTATCTTTATCTTTATCTTTATCTTTATCTTTATCTTTATCTTTATCTTTATCTTTATCTTTATCTTTATCTTTATCTTTATCTTTATCTTTATCTTTATCTTTATCTTTATCTTTATCTTTATCTTTATCTTTATCTTTATCTTTATCTTTATCTTTATCTTTATCTTTATCTTTATCTTTATCTTTATCTTTATCTTTATCTTTATCTTTATATTTACCTTTATCTTTATCTTTATCTTTATCTTTATCTTTATCTTTATCTTTATCTTTATCTTTATCTTTATCTTTATCTTTATCTTTATCTTTATCTTTATCTTTATCTTTATCTTTATCTTTATCTTTATCTTTATCTTTATCTTTATCTTTATCTTTATCTTTATCTTTATCTTTATCTTTATCTTTATCTTTATCTTTATCTTTATCTTTATCTTTATCTTTATCTTTATCTTTATCTTTATCTTTATCTTTATCTTTATCTTTATCTTTATCTTTATCTTTATCTTTATCTTTATCTTTATCTTTATCTTTATCTTTATCTTTATCTTTATCTTTATCTTTATCTTTATCTTTATCTTTATCTTTATCTTTATCTTTATCTTTATCTTTATCTTTATCTTTATCTTTATCTTTATCTTTATCTTTATCTTTATCTTTATCTTTATCTTTATCTTTATCTTTATCTTTATCTTTATCTTTATCTTTATCTTTATCTTTATCTTTATCTTTATCTTTATCTTTATATTTACCTTTATCTTTATCTTTATCTTTATCTTTATCTTTATCTTTATCTTTATCTTTATCTTTATCTTTATCTTTATCTTTATCTTTATCTTTATCTTTATCTTTATCTTTATCTTTATCTTTATCTTTATCTTTATCTTTATCTTTATCTTTATCTTTATTTTTATCTTTATCTTTATCTTTATCTTTATCTTTATCTTTATCTTTATCTTTATCTTTATCTTTATCTTTATCTTTATCTTTATCTTTATCTTTATCTTTATCTTTATCTTTATCTTTATCTTTATCTTTATCTTTATCTTTATCTTTATCTTTATCTTTATCTTTATCTTTATCTTTATCTTTATCTTTATCTTTATCTTTATCTTTATCTTTATCTTTATCTTTATCTTTATCTTTATCTTTATCTTTATCTTTATCTTTATCTTTATCTTTATCTTTATCTTTATCTTTATCTTTATCTTTATCTTTATCTTTATCTTTATCTTTATCTTTATCTTTATCTTTATCTTTATCTTTATCTTTATCTTTATCTTTATCTTTATCTTTATCTTTATCTTTATCTTTATCTTTATCTTTATCTTTATCTTTATCTTTATCTTTATCTTTATCTTTATCTTTATCTTTATCTTTATCTTTATCTTTATCTTTATATTTACCTTTATCTTTATCTTTATCTTTATCTTTATCTTTATCTTTATCTTTATCTTTATCTTTATCTTTATCTTTATCTTTATCTTTATCTTTATCTTTATCTTTATCTTTATCTTTATCTTTATCTTTATCTTTATCTTTATCTTTATCTTTATCTTTATATTTACCTTTATCTTTATCTTTATCTTTATCTTTATCTTTATCTTTATCTTTATCTTTATCTTTATCTTTATCTTTATCTTTATCTTTATCTTTATCTTTATCTTTATCTTTATCTTTATCTTTATCTTTATCTTTATCTTTATCTTTATCTTTATCTTTATCTTTATCTTTATCTTTATCTTTATCTTTATCTTTATCTTTATCTTTATCTTTATCTTTATCTTTATCTTTATCTTTATCTTTATCTTTATCTTTATCTTTATCTTTATCTTTATCTTTATCTTTATCTTTATCTTTATCTTTATCTTTATCTTTATCTTTATCTTTATCTTTATCTTTATCTTTATCTTTATCTTTATCTTTATCTTTATCGTTATCTTTATCTTTATCTTTATCTTTATCTTTATCTTTATCTTTATCTTTATCTCTATCTTTATCTTTATCTTTATATTTATCTTTATCTTTATCTTTATCTTTATCTTTATCTTTATCTTTATCTTTATCTTTATCTTTATCTTTATCTTTATCTTTATCTTTATCTTTATCTTTATCTTTATCTTTATCTTTATCTTTATCTTTATCTTTATCTTTATCTTTATCTTTATCTTTATCTTTATCTTTATCTTTATCTTTATCTTTATCTTTATCTTTATCTTTATCTTTATCTTTATCTTTATCTTTATCTTTATCTTTATCTTTATCTTTATATTTATCTTTATCTTTATCTTTATCTTTATCTTTATCTTTATCTTTATCTTTATCTTTATCTTTATCTTTATCTTTATCTTTATCTTTATCTTTATCTTTATCTTTATCTTTATCTTTATCTTTATCTTTATCTTTATCTTTATCTTTATCTTTATCTTTATCTTTATCTTTATCTTTATCTTTATCTTTATCTTTATCTTTATCTTTATCTTTATCTTTATCTTTATCTTTATCTTTATCTTTATCTTTATCTTTATCTTTATCTTTATCTTTATCTTTATCTTTATCTTTATCTTTATCTTTATCTTTATCTTTATCTTTATCTTTATCTTTATCTTTATCTTTATCTTTATCTTTATCTTTATCTTTATCTTTATCTTTATCTTTATCTTTATCTTTATCTTTATCTTTATATTTATCTTTATCTTTATCTTTATCTTTATCTTTATCTTTATCTTTATCTTTATCTTTATCGTTATCTTTATCTTTATCTTTATCTTTATCTTTATCTTTATCTTTATCTTTATCTTTATCTTTGTCTTTATCTTTATCTTTATCTTTATCTTTATCTTTATCTTTGTCTTTATCTTTATCTTTATCTTTATCTTTATCCTTATCTTTATCTTTATCTTTATCTTTATCTAAAAAAACAACAACCAGCTTTCGAAAAAATAACTCATTTTCCGAAACAATGTTTATTTGCTGAGGAATATTTTGATGAATTAATTAATTCAAGGACATTCAGTTGCACTTGTATAATTGTGAATAAGAAATTTCTATCTTAATCAAATATAAATAAAAAAAAAAAAAAAACAAATTTAAACACAAAAATAGTCTTATAAATAAGAATCAATAAAAAAGCGCCGAATAGCTCAAGCAATTGAAACATTTTTTGATTCAATCCATTGAACTTCCAAATAAATTTATTACATTTGCTCTAAACAGTAGATAAAAATATCGAATAAAAACGTGACTTAATGTCTGACGCTAAATCGTTTATCGACGAAATGAAAATTAAAAAGCTATTCACTCGAATGCCAAAGAATATCTACAAAATATCTTGGCCAAAAATCAACAAAAACGAAAAATATTAAATTAAAAAAAGCTACACGTGGCTCAACGCTGTAAACCACAAAGAAAAAACCAACAAATGAAAAATATGAAGATGAAAAAAAAATATAAAATTTGGAGAAAATTATTTTATGACCCAAAGAGCTCGTAATCCTAGCTGCCAACACAGAAAAACTGAATGCGTGTGGATGGGTGGGTGTATGTTGGCAATCAGAGGACGAGGAGAATCGACCAAGTGTTGAATCGGTTGCAGAGCTATTAACTACAAATTGTAGGTCACACACACACACACAAACACTCATGAGTGCCAGACTGACTCTTGGAGAAAAACTTGGTTGAACTTGAACTTTGAGTTAAAGTATAAAATGTTGAATTTCTCTTGATAGTTGTTATAATCTAAGAAATTTCTCCGTTATTAACTTTTTTGCTATTATTTTTGTAGCGAGAAGAAAAAATGTAAACTATTATTTTCTTTCTATGTATCGCTTACATAGCAACAAGCTCTTTCTGTCATCTAGTTGAATTAATTTATGTTCCGAAGCTGTTTTATACAATTTTAGTAGATAGTTCTTTTTTTTTTATTTTGTATTTAAAATGGTTTTCAACAGTTTAATTTTAATAATTTTTTTTTTTATTCTTTTCTCTTTTATGTTTATTAAGTCATATACATCATTTTTATACGCTCTTAACTTTGCGTTGACACCTTGTTATGATTCTTCAAAATATATTTAATTGATTAATTTTCTGGTATGAAATATAAAATATTTTGCTGCAGTTTGAAATTTTATTTATTTCCTCCACACGCTATATTTTTCATGTATTTCGTCTATTCATTCATAAAAATATGAAATATCAAAAGATCATAAATTCTAGAGATATTTTTGAACTATTTATAAAGAAGCTGTCACGTCTAGGTTGGTGGCAAATAATCTGTATTCTGCTGAGACAATAATCGATAGTTTTTTAAATTTAAACATTACTTCAACTATTTTACTTAAGTAATATTTTTTCTCTTCTATTTTCAGGTATGTTAACAGACAGTCTTTGATATGAACTCATATTCTTGTGCGTAAGTAAACACTTTAATTTTTTTGTTGTTGCATATGTCATTCTGTCAGCTAATTGACAGCTCAGCCAACAGCTGATTGAAATGTCAAACATGCCTAGACAAGCACATTATTTGCGTGCGTGTCTTTCTTTTGAATATTTGCGAATATCTTTTAAATTGACGCATTTTCTTTCGGCTTTGTTCTAATTGACTTCAAAAATAATCCCTGCGTCTTAGTCTTTAAATATAAAAATGATGAATTTTTAAAAATATCCAAGCAAGACAATTGAAAATTTTGTTTTTTTTTTTCTTTTTGGTAAATTACTCAAAATTAAATGCTTTTAAAATATTTAGCCCGCAGATAAGAACCGCTGAAAGCTTTGCTCTTCAATTGTCAACGTCATCAAATACATATTCGAAATGACGTAATATTTAATATTTTACAATTTTTTAATTATTTTTGAATTAATTTTTCAACAATTTGAAATTAATTTATAACTCGCTGTACAATAAATAAATTAATTATTTAATTTGTCGATTATATTTACTTAATGAATTATTTTAATTGATTTGTTGGAAACGTTCCATTATTTTGATTAGATAGATTAGGATTTTTAGCAACGCCATTCAATTCATTTAATGAATAAAGTTGCTTGCCGGATATAATAAAAAATTAAAATTGTTCAACTCACACTGAAATATTTTAACCCTATTGTGATGATAAGCTATATTAACATATTTCGATCAAGGGCGTAGGCAGGATGAAAATTAGGGGCGCAAGACCTTATAAAATTCTTCTTAGCATATCTTTCATATCTTTACCATATCTTTTTACCATATCTAGTTTCAAATAAAAAGGAAAATCCACATATTCAAAAGGAATTACATATAGAAACTACTCGATGGATTAACAATCTCAGATTTCTCAGCAACATACCCCCCTGGCCCCCCCCCCCTGGCCCCCCCCTGGCCCCCCTGGCTACGCCCTTGATTACGATTTATAAAGATTTTAATGTTTTTAAGTTATAAAGTTATTAAGTTATAATCTAAAGAGCTACATAGAACCTTTTTGTATCAACAATAGGTGTAGAATTTGTTATTTTAACCCTAGAACTGTATCGCTATTTTTTTTTACCTATTCCTGTATCGCGGGGTGAAAAAACACCCCAACTTTCAAGGGCCCGTATCTCGGACACAGTGTGACTTTGATGGTTCCATGGAGGCTCATTTTTTTCGTCTTTTGACCTAGAATCACGTGAACTAAATTGTTTGGCCAAAAGTTTGGAGGGTCCGGGAATAGTGACCAAGAAGGCCAAAAAACGTGAAAAACTAGGAAAACTTTTATTTTTCGTTAAAATAACGATATCTCTGTGAGTTTTTGACTAAATCTAGTAATTCCAACGGGGTTCTAAAGGGGAGATACTATGTTATAGGGATATTATAGTGGTTTTGGCCAATGTTCCAAAAATGCTATTTATTTTGAGAAATCAAAGTGCGCAAATTGCAAGAAATTGAAAAAACTATTTTTGCCGCACAGATCGTTACAATGAATAAGAATTTCGTTCAAGTTGGAAAAAAACATCTTTATGTGAAATTAAAAAGCACAATTATTGAGAAGAATATTAAATTTGTTTATCTCTCATTCTTGCTCACCACACTCCTGACAGATAATAGCTCTATGGTGTGGACACACGAAGGCCTGACACTTGGAGCATTTGGCTCCATATTTTCTGTCGATGATTTGGGGACAATGAACACATCTTCCCTCATTCAAAGTTAAGTTGTATCACTGAAAACTTTAATTTCATACTGCGTCTAATCTAATGAACGAGTATGAATTGTAATATTTTTTATATCTGTTTAAATACTTGTTAGCAGGTACCGTTTTTTTTTAAAGACAGTGCACATTTTTGGTTGTTTTTGGTAAGTAACTCAATGAGCATTTATTCCAAGTAGTTGTTGTTGTTATTTTTTAACCAATATTGAGAGCAGAGCATTTTTTGTTATTAAAACAAGTGCGACTAATCAAGTTGAAGGGAGCGTATATATGTAAATATATGTGAAGTGGGGCCACTTTACACTCATTACTTGTCCAAAAAGTTTAAACAACACGAAAATAAAAACACTTTAAGATGACGAAAAATATACACAAACTGCATCGTGGGGTGAAAAAGCACCCCAGACGCACTTCTGAAGTTCAATGCTTGAGCAAGCACGTGATACGGATGCCGCGAGCGTGCTCCCTCTACTCTCAGACGTAGAAACAGAATTATGGTTACTGTCCCGGGCCGTAAACGAAAGACGTTTGTGTCTGGCGCGAGATTTAAGCCAGTCTGGGGTGCTTTTTCACCCCACGATACAGTTCTAGGGTTAATAAAACGAACAATTGTTTAGATACGTCTTAAATTTTTATTGGATTATAGTACAAACACATGGATATTATGTACTAAATACAATTCCTTTCAAATGTCTGTCACGGCATAGTTAGGCGACTTTAATCCTTTTTTCGAAATTTCCGATCAGTCCTTCGCATGATTATGGCTCTATTTCTTCGATGGAGATTTTAATGTTCTCTTTGAGAGTTCGAATACTTTACAGAGGGTAAGTGTATTCTTACATTTAACATAATCCAAAATAAAGAAGTCTAACCATGCTAAGTCGCCAGATCTTGGTGACTGATTGGTTTCTCCAATTCAAAAAAATGACGTGACCAGGGAACTTTGAGCGCAATGACTAATTATGCCGCATTTCATTGACTAAAAAGTACGTCCCTATGACGCACAGTGTAACAAGTGCGGACAAAAATATCCTCCGCATAGTTTAGAGTATTAATATTCATAATGAAAGAGGATTTTGCGATATCTTTTCAATTACGGACATGCCGCTCTTCAAAATTTGACCTGAAAATATGATCAAATGTTTTTGTTTACAATTTGACACTGTATATTTCTTAATAAAGCGTACATTTTAGTATAAAAAATATGCAAGAAATGAACTTACGTATATTTTATGTGTCTTAGTATAAAATCTTTTAAATAAACTGACTTACTTATCTGGCGCTTACAGCCGTTGGTCGGTTTTGGCCTCGTATAAAAAATTGCGCCAGCCATTTCTGTTTTCCGCTTGATGGCGCCAGTTGGAAATACCGACCGCGGTCAGGTTATCCAACACTTGATCCTTCCAACGAAGATGTGGGTGTCCTCTTCTGCGTTGCCACCGGGCACCGAATCAAATATTTTTTTTCGCTGGAGCGTCGTTTTCCATTCGCTCAGTCAGCGTACAGCGCATACAGCTCGTGGTTCCATCGAATTCGGTACTCGCCATTGACACAGATGGACCGAAGATCTTACGAAGGATCTTTCTCTCGAAGGCTCCCGAATTCTTTTCATCAGAACTGCTCAACGTCTAGGTTTGTGCTGCATATAACAGAACGGACATAATTAGTGACTTATAGAGCGTGAGTTTTGTTCGTCGAGAAAGAGCTCTGCTTCTCAATTGCCTACTCAGCCCAAAGTAACACCTGTTGGCAAGAGTTATCCTTCGTTTTATCTCATTGCTGACATCGAAAGAGTTAAATAACACTGAATCCAAGGTAGACGAAGTCCTTAACAACCTTTAAGGAGATGTTGTGAACAGTGACGTGGTTTCCAAGACGCTGGGACCGTTTCTTTGTTGTCACTAGGTATTTCGTCTTATCTGCGTTCACTGCAAGATCCATTCGACTCGACGCTTTCTCTAATCTGGAGAATGATGCACTGACTTCGCGCGTATTATGGCCAATGATATCAATATCATCAGCATAAGCCAGCAGCATAATACTCTTGTATAATATGGCGCTTCAACGTCTCAGTTGAGCAGCTCGGAAAATCTTCTTCATGGCTAGGTTGAAAAAAATGCGCGATAAGGGTCACGACCTTGTATGAAACCTCGTTTGCTATTGAATGGAGGAGTGAGATTCTTCCCGATTTTAACTGGCTGCTGGTGTTGCTCAGTGTTATTCTGCAAAGACAAATGATTTTTGCAGGTATACCAAATTCAGACATGGTGGAATATAGATGATTCCTTATTGGACTGTCGAAGGCGGCTTTGTAATCTACAAAAAGATGGTGTGTGTCGATTGGTTTTTCTAGTGTCTTCTCCAAGATTTGTCGTAGCGTAAATATCTGGTCTATGGTAGATTTGTCAGGTCTGAAGCCACACTGGTAAGGTCCAATCAGCTGGTTTACGATGGGCTTCAGTCTTTCACATAGTACGCTCGACAGGACCTTATATGCGATATTCAGAAGGCTTATCCTTCAGAAGGCTTATATTCAGAACGCTTATAGGTTGGCGCAAATTGTGGGATCGCCTTTTTTGTGGATTGGGCAGAGCACACTGAGGTTCCAATCGTTTAAAATGCATTCTTCTACCATATTCTGCATAGAAGCTCATAAATGCATTTAAATAGAGCTTCGCCTCCATTCTTGAAGAGCTCAGCAGGTAAGCCATCGGCTCCTGCGGCTTTGTTGTTTTTAAGCCGAGCTATAGTTTTCAAGACTTCACTAGGGTCGGGCAGCAGAACTTCAATGCTATCGTCCAAAATTGGGGTTTCCGGGATATCATCTCTATTGGCGAGATTGTTGTCGTCGTCGCCACTCAGAAGTCTAAAGAAGTGTTCCCTCCACATCATCAGTGTACTCTGGATATCTGTCACTAGATTTCCGTTTTCATCCTTGCAGGAAGAGCAAGCGGTCTTGAAACCAGCGGCCAGGCGTGTTATTTTTTCGAAAAATTTTCGGACCTCATTCCTGTCACCATGCATCTCAATTTTCTCGCACTCACGTATTTCCGCTTCCCTTTTCTTTCGCCTGGAAATGCGTCTCTCTTCCCTACTCTTCTCTTTGTATCGCTCATTAGCAGCACGCTTTACAACCGACTGCAGGGTGGCTTTGTAAGCGGCGTCTTTTTCTGCAGTGGCTTCGCGACACTCCTGGCCATGCCACTGGTTTCGGCGAGGGCGGTGATAGCCGCTTCGGCAGCCGTACGCATGGAGTGGGAAACGTGATTCCACTGCGCACTTATATAGTCGATCGAAGGATTGCTTTCTTGAAGCAGGATTGAGAGTCGAGTAGCGAAGTCTTCGGCTGTTCCAAGGTATATTCAACAAGGAAGTGTTAGTTGTTGAAATTCTCTCTTGTGGTGGGTACAGCACCTGTCAAAATCGGCTGATTACGAATAAAAGCACAGTTTTCTATTCGCTGTTTTCTTTTTTATATTCTTCTTGTGTTTGACAGCTACTGTACCCACCTCTCCGACATGAGTCTACCTTGTTAAATATGGCTTGCGCTGTTCGTTTTGATTGCAGCTTTTCGACGTCTTGCTTTCTCTGTGCTGGATTGCGAGCATTCTTGTTTGCGCACAGACGTGTACGGATCTTGGCTGCGACAAGATAATGATCCGAGTCTATATTGGCACCACGGATCGTACGTTTATCTAAAACACTGGAAGAGTGCCTTCCGTCAATCAAAATGTGATCAATTTGGTTACGCGTCTTTTGATCAGGAGACAGCCAAGTGGCTTTATGAATATTGAGATGTTTGAATCTAGTGCTACTAACGACCATGTGTCGCGCTGCGGCAAAGTCAATCAGCCTCATTCCGTTATCGGACGTATTGTCGTGGAGGCTGAACTTTCCGACTGTTGGACAAAAGATATTTTCTTTTCCCACCTTGGCGTTGAAGTCACCAAGCTCGATTTTTATGTCGTGGCTGGGGCTGCGCTCATAGGCCTCTTCAAGGCTTTGGTAGAAGCTGTCTTTGGTCTCATCGTCTTTGTCTTCTGTCGGAGCGTGAGCACATATCAGGGTTATATTGAAAAAGTCTGCCTTGAAATGGATTATGGAATGTCGCTCGTTTACAGGTGTGAGTCGCTGGACATGATACCGAAGTCTCTTGCCAACCTCGAATCCGCATCTAAGCTTGTGCTTCTCCGCATGGCCGCTTTGGATTGCACATTTCTTGGATTGCAGTGATATCAGCGGTGTATCTTTCTAAGATATCTATCAGTTGGATAGAGGCACCATCCCAATTAAGGGTTCCGACATTCCAAGTGCATATCCGTAAATTATTGTTAGTTTTTCGTTTGCGGTAGTGGTCATTAGATCTGGGGATCATTTATATCTGAATTCTTTTTTATTTCATTCAAATGGCCGACGCACAACTCTTTATAGGCAGGTAGCGCGCCGCTCCACCCTCTATAGGTAGGTAGTCCGCCGCTCAGATTAGCCGTCAAACTAACGGTTGCCAATTTATCGTTATTAGAGGACACCATATGGATGATATGAGATGATTTCCATATGGATAATGCTGGCCTCACCAAGTTGGGGCAGTCAGACACGTTGTCATGTCATATAACATGTCATATGGCTTATCATATGTCATATCATATATCATATCATATGTATTGTCATATGTCATGTCATATATCATGTCGTATGTCATGTCATATACCATGTCATATGTCATGTCATATGTCATATCATATGTCATGTCATGTGTCATGTGATATGTCATGTCATATGTCATGTCATATGTCATGTCATATGTCATGTCATATGTCATGTCATATGTCATGTCATATGTCATATCATATGTCTTGTCATATGTCTTGTCATATGTTATGTCATGTCATGTCATATGTCATGTCATATATCATGTCATATGTCATGTCATATTTCATATCATATGTCTTGTCATATTTCTTGTCTTATGTCATGTCATATGTTATGTCATGTCATGTTATCATGGAAATCGCACTACACAACATATTTACACTATGATTCCAAAGGGTTGCCAAATTCTGGAGAAAAATTTTACAAACCGGATAAATGCATTTTTTTTACAATTTAAACGATAATCTTAAATTTAGCTGGTATAAACATTTTTCAATAAAATTTGATTGTAAACAAAAATATAACAAATATTTGCTGAAGAAATACTAACGAAAAAAAATAGGAATCATTCATATCTGGAATAACGCGAACAGAGCTTTGGGTTATTTTAACGAAAGCAAATATTTAAATGCACTTCAAAAGAAAAAAAAAACAAAAAAAAATGGAAGAAATTGCAGACAAAATTTTGCATTTTCGAATGCATTGTAGCCGTGAAAATAATGTTCGAAACGCTGCAGAGCGCAGACGAGTTGCCATTAAATTGATTTATTTACTTTTAATATCTAGCCAACTGCAGGCAAAAGATGAAAATAAACTAAAACTAACAGTGTGTGTGTGTGTTTACAGTTGTGTGCTTAGGGAATTTGTAGGGGTTAGCAGGAGCTTTTAAATGGGTTGGGTGCCATCGTCGCTGCTTGAGTTGAAACGCTGCGCTGCTAATTTCGTTATGATGAATTTTTTTTTTTTTTTATTATTGCTTGAAATGCATTTTTTGTGCTTTAAGGGATAGATGGGACTCCTCACTCTCTTGTTGCCATGTGTTGCAACGGAAAACAAACAAAGTTTTTCAAATTGATAACCATTTTAAATTTAAAAACTTTTGTTAATAAAAGTCAAACAAAAACGAAAAAATTACGAAATTCTGCGAAATTCAAGTGAGTTGAAAAATGCTCAATTTGTATCCGTAAGATACGTACGCATGGATATGCAGTAGTAAAGATAATTTAAATAGATGCTGCTGCCAACTTAAGTCAGTCAGTTTGTCAGACAGTCGGTGTTGTTGTAGTTGTAAATGTTGTTGTTGTTGTTGTTGTTGGTAGTTGTTGTTGTTGTTGGTAATTGTTGTTGTTGTTGAGGCTGTCGCGCTGTTTTGTCGTCTCTAATAAGGTTGAAACGGATGATGTAGCCATGTGTTGGCTTGCGCCGTCCTCCAAAAATTACAAAAAAACAACAACAACAACATTTCGTCAGTCACTGGCATTTAGCCAAATTGGTGCTGAAAAGTTTGCCTTGCATTTGGTTGCGAACATTTGGTCCAATAGCAGGTCTGCAAGCAACGAGCAGTCGGGGCATTTGTATCAGGAATGCGACAACCGGGACGCCTTTGCTCTACACTGTTTGGCCGCTGTGGCTCGTTTATTAATTGAACAAATCATATTTAGTCATATTTAGTCACAGAGTCATGAACACAGCTTCAGTTCGCTGCACTGACCAGGAGTTTTTTTTTGTTTTGCGCGCAGTACCATCTGTTTAATTCATCTCATTTTTTTATATTGTTGTATTTTTTATAATTACACAGTCCAACAAATTGAGACTTTTTGATGGCAATAGAGATACCGTGCTATAATTCTGAAAGAGCATATAATACTGACCAATTTTGTTGAACATTAATAGTCCAACACTTTTGAATTCATTTTTCTGCATTTGCACTTAAAGGTTATATAAAGCAGGAATACCCATCGCCCAACACTTTTCACTCTTTCCGTTCTATACAAAACCTTCAATATTTTAATGATTGTTCCAATTCACCGAATTCAGCTTGCAGCTACACCCTTGTATCTTATTGCGTTGTTGTTGTATACGGCCTTTCAACAAGAGGTGTCATTTTAAATTAAAAAAACACAAAAATCAATATTTTTGTGATAAAATAACTGATAATTTTATTTTCATTCAAAGTACAAACTCTGAAGTTAGTAATGGAACTTAATACCTGCCAAATGTCGGCCGCGGCTGTTCGTTATATGATTATTCTTTTGATGAAATTTGTCATCAAATTTTCGCATAACTGCGGCTGTATCTCGCGAATAACAGCACAAATATTATCTTTGAGTGCTTGAATATTTACTGGAGCATTGGCATAGATTTTATCATTAACGTAGCCTCAAAGAAAAAGGTCTAATGGTGTTAAGTTGCACGATCTCGGCGTCCAATCAAAGTCTCCATTTCGAGAAATCACACGTCCAGGACTTTATCCACGCAATAGAGCCATTGTTTCACCAGCTGTAGGGCAATTGGCGCCGTTGTGCTGAAAATAAACCTCGTCCACGTCCATAGCATCAATTACAAACCAAAAAAAAAGTCAGTCAACATAGTTCGGTAACGCAATCCATTCACTGAAATGGTCGCACCAGCATAATTTTCGAAAAAATACAGCCCAATGACTCCGCCACTCCAAAAACCGCACCAAACTGTCACTTGTTGTGGATCCAGAGGTTGTTCGACTATTTCTGTTGGGTTTTTAGAGCCTCAAATGCGCTCTTCACGTACCTAGACAGATAAAAATGGGCCTCATTACTCCGAATAATTTTGTTTGAGAAATCATAATATTGTTAATGCAGCACCCAATCAGCAGATGAACGGTGGCTTCCATGGTCAAAAGGGTTCAATTCTTGTGTCAACTGCACCGAATAAAGATGTCGGCTAAGATCTTTATACAAAATACGGTGCAAAGTGGATGTGGATAGGCCCAACTCCAGTGATTCTCTCGACACTTACAAACGAACCTGGGTTTTCAGTCACACTCTCAGCTACAGTTGTCCTGTAGCGATATTTTCAGTTGAAACGAGCACGACTTAGGGGTCTTTACATCAATAACTGTTCCGAAACATACGAATTTATCGATTAATTTTACTATCTTTATATATAAAAATAAGTTGCATTGTGTATAAAATTCATGTTCTCTGTAATGCGTGAACCGATTTCGTTTCTGGAACTTCGTTACCATGAAAGGTGAAGAAGGTATAAAAATACGAAGGTTTTTATGTATAAACGGTCTTTGTACGTGTATTGGTTCATGAATTATAGGCATTTTAGTGAACTTATACAACAATACAGGTGTGAACAAATACAGCTGCGCAAATATGGTGTATATGGGGAAATATTTGCAAGGGAAATTGGAAATAAATGGAATATTGGAATAATTTGGCAAGTCTCACTTTAGTTTACATTTGCGCGAAAAATATAGGCATAGTAAAATTTTTCCATACCCCTTTTTTTCCATACCCCCTTTTACCGCCCACAAATCAATAAAAATGCTATATTTAAGACGGTTTTGGTAGTATTAGACCAGTGGTGATCAACGCACAGTTCAAACAACAACAAAGAGAGCTTTCCGAGTGCACAGCTTTACACTGAAACAAGAAGTTGTTAAAAGCTCTCACAACATTTGGTGCAAGGAACTCTTGTCGAGTGTTGGATTTTCAATATAATCATTTCTTTTTTATTTTTGTGTTTGTATTTCGGTATTTTCACATAGACAACATCAAGCAAAAATGTATTAATGCTTTTCCTGAAACATTACAATATATTTACATTAATTCATAAAAAAAAACAGCGAGCAACACCCTCACCCCATGAACGCTCAAAGCATACTGACTTGAAATTTAAAGCACAGCAGAAAAAACTAACTTTTACGCAGTGTATGTACAAACACAGCGAGTCGATTGCTACTTCGTGTGCAAAAGCTCAACAACACACGATGCCCGCGGGCTATGGGAAATCATGTAGTGAGCACCACTGTATTAGACTAAAATTTGGTAAATAAGTTCGTATGGTTACTGTCGGCAACTATACTAAAACTGGGCGTGGTCTAACTATATATATACACCCACTTTTTAGATATCATTTTATTCCTGAGTTGTACATGTTTTGATAGTAAAACTTGATATGTAGATGCTATGGGCCCAAGAGGCAGTAACTATATATAACTAAACAAGGGAGAATTTGGTCACACAGGCCAAATTTATGATATCGTATTGCTTTGGAACTTAATGTTGTATAACAATGAAGGTCTTTCTACTGAAAAACTGGCACGGGCATTCGAAAGCGGGGCGTGGCTCCACCCATATAAGCCAAATTAACGATACAGAATAGATATAGAAGTAAAAGTCACAGTACATTGAAACTCAGAATTTAGATACCATTTGGTGACGTCCTTCTACTAGAAAAGGTGACATGCATTGGACACACCCCCTCAACCCATACAATCCAAATTTATGATACAGAAAAGCTATGTAAGTATAAGACAAAGAACATAGAGAAAGAATTAAGTTACTACTTGGTAATATCCTGCTACTGGAAAATGAAAAATGCAAAAAATTTACAATAGAGAACGCTGCTATAGACTCCAAAACTACTGAGCCGATTGAGCTCAATTTTGCGCAGTAACATTCATAATTTACGTTACCAATTTATTAGAGAGAGAGGTTTTAAAATGAACTACGATAAGTAACGAATAGGAGGGGGTCTCAGATATAGTAATGTGACCAAAAATAAAAAAAACTCGAAAAAATTGAAATTAATACAACCCAACATTTCAAGCCATTTTCATCCTTACATCTTCATGTTTGACCGTCTAAATTGACTGTTCACTATTGGCAAGTGTAGTAAGGGCATACTCTTTCTTTGCTTGCTTTTCGACAGTTTTTTTTTTGTCTATTTTCGAATATTTTTTAATTAATTAATTTTTTTATTTCATATACTACGTTACTTTATGGGGGTGGAGGGGAGTGTTTTTGAAATGCACTACAAAAAGTACCGGAGGAGGGTAAAAAAAATTTGAAAATCGGTCACGTAATTTATGAACGACCCCTATTTTTCGAGTACGAGATGGTTTAGAAATAATAACGCTGAAGGCATTGCAAGATTTTCCGGTACTTACCTAGATAAGGTGCAGCAAAGCGCACCGGAAGAAAGCTAGTAGCTATATAAGAAAGCGCTAAATGACGACCAAAGACTGTACGAACTTTACGAATAGTGTTGTCGATATTTTCACCGTTTTTGTAGTAAATTTTTACTCTTTCAATGCATTGTGCGAGTGTGTATCGGATTCATATCTGAAAATCTCCTAGTATTTCTTTGTCAAATGCCGTCAAATAACAGTTGTATGTTGCCACCTGAAGAAATGGTGAAAATTTAATATGACACCCTTTGTTGAAAGACCCCATGCAAATGAAAAACTCTGTAGAAACTGAAAGTGCTTTTTCCCAAGGGATTTTATAATGAACTCACGATTCGAATGATGGATAAGTTTAATTTTTTTTTTTAAGGTAATTTATTCGTGACGATGTGTAACGTTTTCAATTTATATGAACATTTTCAAGGTCACTTTATTCGTGAAGCTTATAATTATTTCAAAAGCAAATATTTATATGAAATTTCCACTCCCTATCAGAGAACTGCAGCGAGTAGTTATAAACAGAGTTGGCTCGAGTGTATACGCATTAATTTGGCTTCTACTTCATATTCATACGCATCAAAAAAAGTTGCGGTATTCATAACACACAACTTAGCTCTTATGCTTCATGCTTCATACTCTGGAAAACAGATTGAGACGTTTGGAATCATCAAAGAAAATTCGCAGAGGAAGGCCATTTCGAAATCGATCTACCAAAATTGCTTTCAAGAATGTAAGTTTCTTACATATTGGCATATGTGTATCGCCTCCAATGGTGATTATTTTGAAGGTGATAAAAAAGATATTGAAAAATAATGAACCGTTGTTTTATTTGCGTAGTCCGGTTCAATTTTGAACAGAAGTAGATATCTGGTCAATGAAAGATTTTCCAGATCTAAAGTCTCGCACAGACAAAATTCAATCAGCTAATTTACGATAGACTTCAATCTTTCACATATTACACTCGACAGGACCTACCATGGTTAGGCTGCTGCAAAATTGCTCTAGGGCTGTATTTTTACAGTCGCAATATTTCAAACCATTAAACTTGCTGGTTTTTTCTCTCAATATTTTAAATTGCTCTGTTTTTTTTTTACTTTTGTGCTTGTTTAGTTTTCCAAAATAATTTTCCCCTAATAAGCAAATAAAATAAATTTCAATGTTTGCGCGTTGCTTTGCAATTAAAAATGTTGTTAAAATGTTCAAAAAGCATGGGCAAAATAATTAAGTTGTCGCATTAAATTAGATGGCCTGCAGCGCACAGCAACCGCCATCGCCTACACTGACGCACAGTGGGCTGGCAACATGTATTTGTTGGTAAAAAAAAAAAAATGAGGAGAAGTTCTACTATGGCAATGAACTTTACATGCTTTTTCAATTACAGTTAATTGAGAAAAATTCCAAAAACAAGCGTGAAAAATCAATAGAATTTTTGGCTTTCCACACAAAGTCAACCTTAATTTTTACTTGTAAGAAAATAGAAAGAGATGTCGACAAGAAATGTGCAGTGTTATTGTATAGCTTGCAGTAAATCATTGAGACGGCAATCATCTCTCTTACAAATAAACAAAAAAATAAACACCCTGTAAATCTTATGGATTTATTTTTCTAATTCATCTATGCATTCCTTTCGAATAAATGTCAATTAATTGTCAATAAACTGTTGTTACAATTGATATCATTAAAATAGTGCAACCCTTAAAATATGCAACATATTTGGTTATAACATTGCACCACCACTCCAAATCATTTTCTGCAATATTTCCTTTTATTGAAAATGTAAATTTTTTTTAGAAATTCCAGAGATAAGCAATATTTTTAGAACTAAATTGAAAGTAGAGTTATTCGCCTTTCATTTTTTCACAGTGAGCTCACTTAACTTTTACCAAAAAGAAACTGCACACAGAAAATTTGTGATTTTCTTGTATTGGGGTCGTTTCACGCCAAACTGCCACCTAATTTTTTGATAACACCATTATGGAAAATATTTATATATCATATATGACCAGGTATGGGCACCACTAAATTTAAAGCTTCTGTGTTGTTTCTGTGTTTGTCTTTTGTGTTTACTTCGTTGTAGCGTTTTTTGTTACTACATAAGCCTTTGCTCTCAATTGCTCTCAGCTGCCTTCGGAGCTTGCTCTGTGCCCATAGCTGTATATGACAGAAAGATACTGCCCATTCAAACAGTGCTCAAGGAGAAGTAATAAAGTTGTCGTTTATACTTTTTACAAAGCTAAATTGCTTCAGCTCTCCATCTTTTCGAAAATAGATAACATTGGGTGAATTGTAACCAGAGAGAGCGTAGTTTAGAAAGCATTAGTTTAGAACAGTGGTGGTCACTACATTGTTTCTCATAGCACGCGAGCATCGTGTGTTGTTGAGCTTTTGCACACGAAGTAGCAATCGGCTCGCTGTGTTTGTACACTGCGTAAAAGTTGGTTTTTTCTGCTGTGCTTTAAATTTCGAGCCAGTATGCTTTGAGCGTTCATGTGGTATGGGAGTCGCTCGCTGTTTTATTTATGAATGTACGTAAATAGTTGTGGCGTCCGTGGCGTAGTTGGTTAAAGTGCGTGGCCGCTATGTCAAAGAACCTTGGAGACCCAGGTTCGAACCCCAGCCAGCGACAGAAAATTATTTGAATTAAAATAATTTTTCTGTGTCCTTTCAGGTCAAAGTCCTTTCAAGGGCTGAAATGGCCAGTTATTTATTTATTTTTTTCGTAAATAGTTTGTAATGTTTCAGGAAAAACATTAATACATGTTATTCTTTACTATTTCCTTTATTTTATGTTCTCTATGTTAAAATAGTGAAAATCAATCCTTCACTCAACAAGATTTCCTTGCACCAAATGTTGTGAGAGCTTTTCATAACTTCTTGTTTCAGTGTACAGCAGTGATGTTCACGTAGTACCACGCGTGGTGTGACTCGAAAGTTTCATTCGAGAATCGAAACATGTACACGATCAAACGCACGAAGTTCTCTCAATCAGCTGACGCTAAAACTTCAAGCAAAAAGGTTCTTTAATTCTAATTTGACATGCAACAAGAGCAGCCATTGTTTGTTTTTGCTCGGTGCTCTCAATTTTTACATAAGACAGATACTTTTTTTGTTATTTCCGTGTTTGCTTTGGTTGTCGACCAACTTTAAAGTTATTACGTAGTTAATATGAAAAATATTGTGCAGAAGCATCCTGCTATATATGATCTTTTTGATTGTTGCGTCGCGTTCAAAATAACCAAGCCGCACACGACATTACAACATTTTAATATTCACATCATGTTGCACTGTTGCAGCCGTCGTCAATGTGTCTAGCCTATAAGGACCACGCAAAAGGCTGTGCAAAAATTGCCTCTCTCTGCGCATGATGTCATTTTTTGCTTATTTTGAGAGCACACCATAGATTTAATATGAAAAAATGTAAACATTTCAACTTAATAAGGAATGGAATATTTTTATTATTAGCTGCGTTCGATTCGCCAGTGCTCAACTCAATTACGAAAAAAACGGCTACTCACTTAGCTGTTACTTACTGAATAGTTGGCAACACTTTTGTTTTGACAGACAACAAGAAGTCTGTAAATAAATTAAATTGAAAACGAAGAAACTACTTAAGGGGGGAGATACCCCTAGACAGGGTGAAATTAGTTTTGTTTAATAATTTCTTTTCTAATTGATTACATAATTGGATAATTTTTTTATTTTCTTATATTTTAAGTAAATGGTGGGTCTGCAGAGTATCTTCTGTAGCTGTCAAAATATTCCCACTTATATGAAACAAAAGAAGTTTTTTTTCTTTGAGTACTGATATTTTGAAGGGAAGGATAAACCTGTTATATCATAAAAAAAGTTAAAATTAAAATTTCAGCAGCTGTTTAATCGAAGGTCCAGATTGGACAATTTTTTCAACAGTTTTGACTCCAAGACAATTATTTATTCACGCGATATCTTTCAACTTGTAGGTACATCCTTCCGAAAGGTACATCCGAGCTGTACGAGCTACTTTTGTCTTGGAGAGACTCTTTCGGTTCTGCTTCGTTACTCGTGCCCTATCGGTATTGTCGGCGAAAACTTTGCAATAGGTGCCAATAAATATACCCAGTTCGTTCAAAAGCTTCAAAATGGAGGTGTAGCAGCAAAGTTAGCTGAAATTTTGAGACCCAGACTGAGAGGGTCCTGACTCACCAAAACTTATTTTGTGCTTGCATACAGAACAAATTAAAAATTTTCATAGTGCAGTAAAAACTTCGAAGATTTCAATAATGCTGTAGCCATGCAGAAGATTTGTGCGAATATGGTCACTACGAGCAGTTTATCATTTTTTTTTAAACCTATTCACGTCACGCTGTGTCTTTAGGTCACTATGCAATTTCAAACGAATATAAATGACTTAAAACTTGTTTTCAAGAAAAATTCGAAAAAACATTTGAAATTTTTCCGAAACTATGAGGTATCTCCCCCCTTAAAGGAAAATAATTTTGTTTTTGTACTCACATCATATTTTGACAGAATCTATTACATTTTACTTATTCCGTACACAAACCAACTAAAAAATAAGAACTTGGCAACGCAACTTTACTCAACTCAACTGATAATCGACCTACTCTATACTCAACTAGCTGTAGACTTTGTTGTTGTTTTTGAAATAAGCGACATGAGTTGAGTATAGACTGGCGAATCGAACGGAGCTATTGTATATTTCAAAAACAATATAAAATATACTGAAAAATAAATTAAAAATTAATTCATGATAATTGTAGTTTTTTTTTTTACAATCCCTTTGCTAACTTCTTAGGAATTTTGTTGAATGTCTTTATTAAGTTTTCTTATAACAAAGAATATTGTGGTACGGAATAATAATTTCATAACCTTAAATTTGCAATTTATTTTGAAAGCTTGGCCAATATGAAGCTTCAAAAAGTCATTTGTAATGAGCAAACAGCTCCATTAATTGCTTTGAAAATTTATTTCAATTGGCTTATTCGATGCATGAGTTCTTCTATAGGCTTGGTTAAGCCACCTTGATTAAGATTAATTTCTCAAGTAAAAGTGCTGTCTTCACTGGATTTAACAGAAATATTTGGAAATTCTTCTTTTAGTTTATGGCAAATGTAGCCTGCTAGTTACTTTGGTAATATACATTTCCTTTTGCAATGTTCGCACTTTACGTTATTGGCGTATGTTGGCAAAAAAAGGAATTATGTTCCTCAGTTGGGTCTGGGTCCAATCGTAATTTTTTTCTATAGCCATAGGTTTACATATTTCCAGTTTTTATATTTTTTGTTTTTTTTGTGGTTTAAGCTTCGAGCAAAAGCGACGAAACTCATGTTTTGTTGTTGCGTTTCTGAAGCCTATTCAACCGCACAGCAGCAGTTCCTTTGGGCACCTATATATTCCCACTTGCTGTGTTTAAAAACTCTATTTTCAGGCATATTTTATTTTATTTACAATTAACAAAATGATTAATAAAAGTGCTAAATTTCAGCCACTTTTTTAAAAGAAAGTTTTCTAAAAAAAACTTAACTTTACAATGTTATCTTTCCCTTCTTTGTTGCAATTCCACACAGGACACTTAATTTTCAACAAATAACTTAATGTCTTTATTTTTTTAAATTTAATGCAAAATTATTGCAAACCAAATGTAAACAAAGATCTGTGACGTATGTATATAAAACAGCTGATCGCTGAGAGAAAATCTGTGCAATCTGTTCTCTATCATTCTTGGAAATGTACTGAGTCTATAGGGGTATTCACAATGTGGTGTTTTTGTGGTAAATATGTTAACAATTTACAATACTTAGAATAAGATTGGTATGTTCAAAATTTTTTTTGTTAATTATTTACAATCAGCTGCTTTTGCTTACGTTTGTTATAAAACCACCAAGATGACGAAAATTATCGGGGGCTTCAAAAGAAATTGAAGGATCATTTCGACTTCTTTGCTGGTACGCTTCTTATTCGATTTGTCTCTTTTTTTATTATTTTCCATGTTTAATTCATCCCATAATATTGTGAAAATAAGTCAATGTAGAAAATAAACTTATTTTCATCAATAACTTTACTTACAGCACGCATTGAATTCTTCATTTTATTGCTTTTGACAAGCAATAACCCCAAATACATCATAAATACAACGATTAACAGTGTTGCATTTGTGGTAAGTATGGTATTTTTTAGTTGCTGACATTTTGTTTGTGTAATTAGCCACAGAAACCATATTTACTACAAATACAGAATACAAGACTAAATACATCACATTGTGAATACCCCTTATATTTTTTGTATGGAGTGCATTTCTTGTAAAACGTTTCAAGAAATATTTATTGAGTACACGTTGCTTGTATTTATTAAAGTCTGCAATGAATTCAACACATAATTGACTTTATTGAATACTTTTTTCATTCATTTTATAAAGTGAATAAATTTATGTGTAACCAGAACACAAATCCCTTTACCCAGCACCTCGTTGCCTTCTCATACAAGACGCTATGTACTGCTAGTGGTGAAAAACTATCGATAGTCAGGACTATCGATAGTTGCACTATCGATAGTGAACTACCATCGATAGTGTCGATACTATCGAAAAAACAGAACACAAAAAAACCCCGTGAAAAAATGTAAATAATTACGACTGTTTTTCCATTTTGTAGTTTTTATCTTAATATCTTCAACTATTTATCTTCTTAAACCTTTGGAAAACTTGATTTCTAGTCAAGAAACGTCCCTTCTGATAAAAAATTAACTATCATACATCGACTATAAAGAGCACTGTTAGATCAAGTTATAAAAAGATCTGAAAACAAAGATTTTTCAACTATATACTGTCCATTTTTAAAGAAGCCATTGATTTTTATTTAAAAATGTAAGCATATCTACATTTTTTTCTTTTAATTGCGATCTACGCATCGAAATAATTTGTCCTGTTTTACTAAAAATTCTCTCCGATTCAACGGATGTTGCAGGAATATATAAGAATTTAAGTTTATCTAAAAAAAATGTTTGCTTTCTTTAAAAACTTATATTGTCATAAATTTTAATAATTCATACCTTCCAAAATAGCAAAGGGTCAGAGTCTTGTCATGTGTTCGGACTTTCAAAATATTTGGTGTTCAATATTTGCAAGTCCATTTTCGTTGACCGATATTTCTCGTTCAATCGACTCTCCAAGAAACTAAAAAATGAGAACGTTTTTGTGCTACAAGCTGCTTCAGATTGAAAACTTCAGATTGGCCGATGTAGTAAGTATTTGAAGCTCATTTTTAAGATGACTTGAAGCCATTTCAGCATTACTCAGCACTCGAAAACCTTCTTTTTTAAATCGAGGATCTATTATAGTTGCAATTCCAGTCTCTTTCAGCAACTCATATTCAAATAATCTATTCTTAATCGATTTTTTCAGAAATCATACATAATTTTTGCCCCTCTAAAGTAAAAACTTGTTCTTGTACTTCCAGCATTTTGCGATGAAGACCATTTACAATTGGTATAATTAAAGATATAGTTACATATTTACTTGCAGAAGTTTGCTCAGAAGCATCTTTAAAAATTGAAAGTAATTTTTCTATCTCATGCAGAATAATTATTTCTTTAGCAGTGAGCGTTGGAGGTGCTTTAACGATTGATAATAGTACCTTTGATAGTACATCTTTTGTTTGCAGAATTCTCTGTATCATTAAAAAAGTACTGTTCCACCTAGTTGGTACTTCTTGAATCAGAGTTAATGGCTCACCATTCTGTTCTGATTTAAATTTTTCATTTGCAATGGTGCTACTTTTAAAAAAAGTAACAATTGTTTTACATTTTGACAGTATTCGATGTAAGGAGTCATTTTTGTGATATAATTTCAACCCGTCTTGAACAACTAAATAAAGTGTGTGTGCAAAACATGAAAGACGACTCTTTTGTAATAAACCACATGCCTTAATCATACTCGAGGCGTTATCTGTAACTATACATGAAACCTTATCGTATATTCCCCAGTTTATAAGTACATCTTTCAAAGAGCTGGAAATGTTGTGGGCATTGTGGTTAGTTACATCTAAAAGTTTTTTTGTTGAAAGAACTGCTGACTTCATGGACAGATCATTATTAACGAAGTGGCACGTTACTGTCAAATAATTTTCATTAGCACACGATGTCCAGCAGTCGCACGTAATTCCTAAATACTTTACACTTTCTAAAACATTCATTAATTTATTTTTAGCATCATCAAATAATTCTTTCATATAATCATTTCTAATAGTAGTCTTGCTTGGCAATTTATAACGCGGATCTAAAATTTTCACAAATTGTTGAAAACCTTCATTTTCGACGATATTAAAGGGTTGGATATCTGTGGCAATCATATTACTTAAAGCACGGTCAATGTCATTTTTCCTTGCTGGATTATTGTCATATTCAATTGCTCTTTTAAAATAGGATTCCATCGACTTTATACTAGATCGTGCACGACTGGAACTACTAGCCTGATTTATTTCTGTACTGGTTTCAGCAGCAGTCGAACTCCTTAATTCTGGATGGAACCTTTTTAAATTATCTTGCAAATTCGTTGTGTTACCACTTGTCTTGTATTCTTTGCCACAATTAAGACATTTGGCTAATTTTTTATCTGCTGACTTTTTAAAGTAGTTCCAAACAAATGAAAATTTCTTGCGTTTCACTCCAGTTCTTTTTCGCGGAACTTCCTCATCTGACTCTGAATGAGAACAAGAACTGCCGCCACTGCTTTGTGCTTCGATGGAAGATGCCTTTTCTGAAAAAACTAATACTTGTTAAATAATAACCAGTATACAAAAATAATTTACAAACCTTTTGCTTTCTTTGTTAAATATTTATCCATTTTTGCAAATTTGTGCTTATTTGCTTTTGTTTTGACAGATCCGCTTTTCTTTGCTAAATAGCGTGTGCAGGGTTGCAACGTATTAGCAGTTGCAAAATATGTAAAGGAAACAAAAAAGGTAGCAATGAAATCATGGGAGAAATTAAATTAAAGAGAGAAACAATTATTATTTTGTTTGCAAAACTTTGTATGCAAACTATCGAAGATAGTGAAAAGCGCTATCGAAGCACTATCTATAGTATTTTTTGTACTATCGATTTTGGCGATAGTAGAAAACCATCGATAGTGGCGATAGTACTATCGATAGTTTTCCACCACTATGTACTGCTATGTTTTACATAAAGTCTCTGTACTAATTGAATGACTTTTTCCCTTAGTGTACCTAGTACAACTTTAAGTGACTTAACCTTTAAGTAGTTTATTTTTACAAATACAAAATTTTGTTTTTTAGGTAAATGTCTTCTACTAAGTGAAATATTTCTCTTTAAACCTGCATTGAATGTTCGAAAATTGCGTTTTTTCCATTACAATCCCACTGTGCATTGCTACTACCGCGACCAACCCCACCACCGCCACCACCACAAATGTAAGACCACATCAAAGCGTTAATTTCACAGTCGCATAAATTCTGCTTTATGAAATCTTAACATCTAAACGAGTGGTTTTGGGCAAAGATACCAGCAGCCAACCGCCAGCAGCAGCATCTGCCGCATTTGCTGCGCCACAATCTGTTTGTCATGCATTCTGATGCGCATAGCTCTGCGGTTGTGGCTGCGCCCCCACAAATCAGCAGCCATTCGTCCATGCAAACTGTCTGTCCATCCTTCTGTCCGTTCGGCTGTCCATCCATTCACATTAATCTCAATTCGCTGAAATCAATTAACACTTCATCAAATGTTGCGGCAAATGTTGTTAATCAAAATATTTCCCATGCATTAGCGTTCAATCAATCGTGTCAGTTTTGCCTAATTTTGTGGTCATTAATTTTTCTTCAGCTTTTTGGCGTTTGGCGCCAAAATTTAGCTCTATGCTAAATTTTTACATAAATTTCATAATATTCAAGATATTCACACAAGTTCAGTGTTTAGCGTGAGTGGAACAAAACTTTTTCGATTTCTTCTGAAATGTCGACAACTACACTGAGCCGGACTTTTTATTAAGTTATAAGTTTTGAAACATATCAATCAATACTACAAGCAAGTTGTCTAACGGCAGCTGATGAAATGAACCTTAAATAAAGACAAGCATTTAACCTTCGAGCACATTTCGTTTTTTTATTATGTATGGAAGGCATCTTCGTCTGCAAATTAGACAACAACTTTTTATATAATTTTGACAGAAAAACATTGGGAGAGGATAACTGTTCAGCCCTTATCTTTTCTAGTATATATTTCTTAACGAAAATATACATTTTTAAATAAATTAATTCTCCCAATGTTTAAATTGCAAAATATAATTTTTTCGAATATTCGCACTTTCAAAATACATTCCGTGCAATGTCGGGTATTCTGCTAGTTAAATAAATAAAATGAAGCATTGTTAACGCCAATTTAAATTTTTTTATTTTTTTTTTTATTTATTTTATATTTTTTTTTATTTTCAATAAACCCTTTAGCAACTTGAATTCATTCAATAAATAAATAACTACTGAGCACTGAAACAATGCAAACTTTTTCACTTTAACCCTTAAATTATGCAACAATAATTTTCAACAAGCTATTTACAGGTAGTTGTGAAATTAAGAGAGTAGAAAAAATAATTTTACTGTTAACAACAGGTCTTTCAGCTACTTTGAAATTACACTTAAAGAGAAATGAACCTATTGCTACTTTAATAAAAAATAAAAACAGAAACGCTTAACATTGAAAAAAAATTTGAGCTTTAGGCCTGAAAAGTCATGCCAAGACTACTGATGAGTTGATGTAGCGGCCAACGAAACAGTCTGTATAGTCAAGCTGCGTAATTTGTTCTATACAGAGCAGTTGTTATTGTTGTTGTTGGTTCTTGCCTTCTTTGTCTTCATGTTGTCATGTTATCAACATACTTGGCCTAAAGCTCAAATTTGTTTTCCATATAAAATAATGAAAGGTCATATTCAAATATTGAGAGAAACGCTTTACTTTAAAAAGTAAAAAAAAAATTTTTAAAATATTAAGAAAAAAGTGAAAATTTAAGCGGCTGTTTTCATAAAAAATTATAAACCTCTTATAAAGCCTTCATAAGAAAAACCTCGAAAAAAATATGAGAAAACATCATTCATAAACGTTCAATAGCATTAAAAATCTCTTTTAAATGCTTTATAAATGAGAGAATTTTAAAAATGGTTGAAACTTTCAATAAACCCTCGATAAAGCATTTTTTAATTATTTTTTTTTTCTCATCTGAGCACAAATTTTGTCAAAAATATATTAAAAAAAAGAAAATTTTAAAAAAATAGTGTCAAAAATAATTCAAAATATTTCCAAACTTGGAAAATATGTTTAAAAAAAATTCAAAATATATAAAAAAAAATTTCAAAGAAGAGAAAATAAAAACAAGAAAATTTGTCAAAAAAATTCAAAATATTTACAAAAAAAGATAATAAACTTCCTGCAGAATTTTTTCGTGCAGAGGGAATATCAAAATGACGAAATTGTGACAAATAAATAAAAAGACATTGAATTTATCTAATGCACACACCATTATTGAGACTCTTCCCACTTCAAATCGAAGGTGTTCCTATTTTAACTCGTCAACATTTTGATATTTAAACATTTTTTTAAATATTTTGAAATGTTTTGACAAATTTTGTTGTTTTTATTTACAATTTTTTCAGAATTATTTTTATATACATACTTTGATTTTTTTGACATATTTTGCAAGTGTTGAAAATTATTTTAATTATTTTTGACAATATTTGTGCTCAAATAAGAGCAAATAATTTAAAAAATGCTTGGGCTCATAGTTGAATAAATAAGGTTGTCTCGTGGCTGATCGTACTCTCTTCTCAGTACCCATAATTGTCAAAATCAATGAAAAGCAACAACAACTTCAACGGCTTTTCATGTTATTAATTTTCGTTTTCAGATTTTGTATGAGCTGTCAACTTCGATTTGACATTTATGGGAACTCGCTCTCACCCATGCGACAACCGTATTTATTCAACCAGGCTTGGGCTTATAGCAACCCAATACTTTTGAAAGCAAAAGCAAAGTTAACTGTTCTACACTGAACGCCTTTTGTATTTTTCAAGCCTACTTCAAACTGTGCTAGAAATGAATTAGTTTACTTTTTCAATTGACTCCAAAATAACTGCTGGGACAGCTGTGTCATTGGACGCACGAGAGAAGTGAAGCCTTTTCGCAAGTTCGTAAATTTGATAACTTAATGTTTTTTTTTTTATTTAAATGATTTCAAATTGAAAAAAAATTTAAAATAACATAAAGTAAATAGAAAAACACACGTTGATATTCACACCAGTAAATTTTTTCTATTATTTTTTTTTTCTGTAACTTGGAAAACGCACTTGTCAATGCGCTTGTGGCCAATAAATAAATTTTCCTTCGCGCTATGCAAAAACAACAAAAAAAACCCCCATGTACAAACAACAACACAAACTAATAACGATGACAACGTGTAGTAAGCAGGGTTCGCATCTGCTCATAAATAAGCAACTCGTAAGTCCAGCAAGTTTTCGTGCTTATTAAATACGTTGCTCTATGTTCTAAGCAACAATGTTGCCTCAAACTTGTAGAATGTTTGGCTTACAACTTTAGAGCAGCTAGCCTGCTGAAAAATTAAGCAACTCAAAAATTAAGCTGCTTACGCGGTTAGCATCGAAAACGTGCTGATACTTCCAGAGTCATAAAATTTTGCTCACGAGCTGCTTACGAGCTGCTCAGTTCTTTTACTGCATAAGTTCTTTTCTTTTTGTATTTTCTCCCTACACCTAAACAGGGGGGCTTAAAGGAAGGACCGAAAAGGGTTAATATGTGTGACCGACCCCCACTACTTTTGCAAAATTAACATTTTTCCCTTTGGGACCTATCCCCTCCTACCACTCCTTAGGGGGAGCTCCAAATTAAATGATTTTTTTAATTTATTCTCTATACCTCAAGAAAGGGGCTTAAAGAGAATACGACCACTCCTTAGGTAGTCTCCCGTACAAATGTAATGATTTTTATATATTTACTTTCTACACATTGAACAGTGGGGCTTTAAGGGAAGCCCAGAGATGTTTAACATGTATTATTAACTTTTTATTATATGTAATGTAAAATGTTTCAGAACTTTTGCATAAGGAAAATTTTTCCCTTAGGAACCTATCCCCTCCGACCACTCCTTACGGGGGCTCCTTACGGGTTGCGCAATGAGAGGCTTCAAATCAGATAAACGCCGTTCCAATTTTGTTTTGATATGAGAAGGGTTTTTTATCTGTAATATTGTTCAAAAAATTATTTACAAAGAATTACAATAAAATTAAAAAACGAATTTGGTACATAAATGTTGCCTCATTACAGGCTTATGCGTAACACAATGAAAATATTTTTCACAAATTGAAAAGTTTATCGAATTAAAAACAAATTTCTTAAATTTATAAAAACAAAGTAGAAAGTAACAAGTAAAAATTCAACATCCCCTCCCCCGTGAATTGACCCGAAGGTTAAAGATTCACCAATGATTATAGCTGACTAATCTGTGTCGAGAATTGCCAGTTTACAAATTGGTCTCTTAATAATGCCGTCATTATTACCTATTTATTTCCGCTGATCATGCTATTCCATCCTTACTAAAATTAAGCCTTCGACCACTATGAACGTGTAAGACTATAGTCACACACCAGAACTAGACCTATCGCACTAATTGGTTGGACAGGTAGACACCTCTTTATTCTTCGGGTCAGGTCTGAAAGGTATTCTTTTATCCAATGACTCCAAAATCCGTTCTTCAGGTTTTGTGAAATACGCCACTGTTTACGTTTAGACAGCTGTTTTGATTCGCAAGGTGATGGACTCTTCGTAGAATTAGTACGACCCAGCAAGAAATGATTGGGTGTAAGTGGACCAAGTTCGTCGAATAATAGGGGTAAGTGAGTCAAAGACCGAGGGTTGACGATGTTTTCTGCTTCAAGTAATAGACTATAAAAAGTATCTAGGCGAGGAGCATTCTCGTTTAGAATGATACTAATAACTTTCTTTACGGACTGCACAAGACACTCCCATGCTCCACCAACACTGGGATTCCATGGTGTACTAAATTTTCAACTTATTCCTAAAGGTGCAAGTCCTGCAGTGATTTTGTCGTGGTCTAAAAAGTCTTAAATATCTTTTAGTTCTTTCCGTATTCCGACAAAGTTTATGACGTTGTCGCATCTTATCTGAAGTGGTACTCCTCTCCGGTTAATATCGTTTCTTATGCATAGGATACACGCATCGCTTGACAGATCGGAAGCAATTTTAAGATACACCGCTCTTATTGTTAGACAAGTAAACAGTGCTACCCAGCGTTTTTCGTGACGACGATGAATGATTACTGTAAAAGGTTCAAAAAAATCAAGTCCAGTATATGAAAACGGTCGTACAAATGTAGTAACTCGATCGATTAGTAAACACCCCACTTGCGGCTGAGTTGGCTTAGCTTTTCGAATTTTGCAAAACTTAAAATTTACTCCAATGCTGCGTACCGCAGAGCGATTTGCTGGTACCCAGGAATAGCCGAATCTCGTTAATAACTGCTGATATGTTTATATGGCTCAATTTTTGATGATATGTTTTTACAATCAAACGTGTCAGATGATTGTCCGTGGGTAAAATTATCGGTCATCTTATAGTTAATGGTAAGAACGTAGCTAGTTCTATTCTGCTAAGATACATTTTATTTTACGACAGCATAGATGTGCTATTAAGCCGCACAACCAAAATATCAACCGCAACCACAACCACATAATACAGTAAAAATGCTACTGCAATAAAAAAAAACGCTGCATTGAATTTTAACTCTGTAACTACTAACGCAACGGTAAATTTTTTTAGAACAAAAATTAGGGAGAGGTCTTTGTGCACATGGTAAAAAAAAAAATAAAATAATTGACGGCGTCATGAGTAGCTGCTGAAAGAACAACAAGCGTTCATTTGCGAGGTGTAATTTTTTTGTGTGTAGACGATCAAACAAATTTCATCAAAAAGAAACATTATAATAAATTGTTTAAAGACTCAAATTCTACATAATTTCATAACAAAAAATGCATTGATAGATAAAAAAAATAAAAAAGACAATTAAAAAACAAAAAAATATCACCTCGAAAAAGAAGTGCTAATTGATTTACAGGAATTTTTTAAAGCCTCTGTTGCCTGTAGGCAACTTTTTACTGAGAACACAGTGCTTGTAGCTTCGAACCATGCCGTGTATCCGACGCGCTGGTAGTGTGAACAACCCCATCGTAAGGATAAAATATGCCATTTCGTTGAAAGCCTTAAGTTGAAAAGGTCAAAAAACGCCTACGTGGCCATAAAAGACTAAATAGTATTATTATCTTCTTTCTCATTCTCTCTCGCTCTCACACTCTTTTCGCTTATCTGCAATTTAATTAAAACAATCTCAGTCTCGTTTAACACGAAATCGGACTTAATGTTGACTTTGTAGCCGGCGGCGTTAGATTTTTAGAAATAAATGTTATAATTAGACAAAAGTTGTGCTCAATTTGTGCTGTAGAGGGCGTTCATTTTTTTTTCTCTATTTAGAATAGCAAAAGTGCTAAAACGGAGTGGAAAAACTTCAGCACAACAACAATAACAACAACAAGTTATTGTCATTAGAGCATATTACAAACTAACTCAGAACTATTTAGCACGCGATCAAAAAAAATAAAGAAACACCAACACTTTTATTCACTTCATTTGAAAAAGTCCGAAAGTACCTATAAAAAAAACAACGGAATTAGAGGAGGAAAAACATTTTCATTTTTCCAGCTGCAAACGAACAAATTCGTGAAAAAAACACCGCCATAAAAAGAGTATGAATAATGAAAGTAATATTGAAAAAAAGTAGTAGTTTACGAGCTCAATAATAAGCATGTGAGAGTGTTGACCACTTTTTGCTCGCCATTTTTTATTTTTGTTGTTACAAGTCCGCAAAACGCAGCATGTCCTTGGGAAAATATTATTGTTTTTTTTTTCTACTACATGTGAGGTTCGATTCGCAGTCCATGTTGTCGTTGTTGTTGTTTTTGTTATTGTTTTTGTTTTTTGTTAACTACATTTTTATTTCGCTTGAATTTCTGTCTCTGTGTTTTCAGCTTAATTGAGTGCACGACTGACTTACTGACAAACTGACAGACGCACACATTTAATACTTACACACACGAGCACATTGCACACGAAATAGTGTAGGACGTGCAAAATTTTATTCCGATCACCCCACCTCGCCCCACTGCTTCATCGATGCCACAGTAGACAGGCCCGCAGGCTGTGTAGCGCGCCTGGCATTTCGTGCTGCCTGTCAACTTTTGTTTTGCTGCGCTGATGAGTTAGGATGCGGTGCGGTGAGCGGTTGGCGGTGTCTGTTGTGGGCTTGTGACCTGTGGCACAGCAGCACGCACGGAATTTTTCATATTTTTCCTTCTGCTTAAAAAACTCACTCCAACAATTTTTAGCTAAGTCGCCTTCAGTTTGGCTTCAAGGAAAAATATTATTGAAATTCATTTTACTGGGTTTTGGGTTTCCTTCCCATTTTCAATTCCATTTCATTTTCTTGGTTTCTTGGTTTTTTCGAGGATTCGCAAGCGTGAAGGTGCAGAGATGTCAAACGCAGTGCTAAGCAGTTCCATCTAAGCAATGCCAACTCTTTTGATATTTAGACTGGAAGTGGAACCAACTTATTAAATTAACTAACTTTTTTTTTTTGCGATGGACTTTTTCAATTCAATTTAATTTGAGAAATACTTCTTGCAAATTCTTTGTAATATCCTTGAATATTATTACTTTGAAACGATAATAGAATAAAATAATAAAAAAACCTAGAAAAAAGTAATTTTTTAACTTTCACTTATTTTATTTTATTTTTATTTTTTTAATTAACTTTAAATTAACTGATAAAATTAATTTTTATCAATTAAGTAAAAACTAAAATTAAAATTTTAAATATAAAAATTAAAAACTAAAAATTAAAAATTAAAAATTAAAAATTAAAAATTAAAAATTAAAAATTGAAAATTAAAAATTAAAAATTAAGAATTAAAAATTAAAAATTAAAAATTAAAAATTAAAAATTAAAAATTAAAAATTAAAAATTAAAAATTAAAAATTAAAAATTAAAAATTAAAAATTAAAAATTAAAAATTAAAAATTAAAAATTAAAAATTAAAAATTAAAAATTAAAAATTAAAAATTAAAAATTAAAAATTAAAAATTAAAAATTAAAAATTAAAAATTAAAAATTAAAAATTAAAAATTAAAAATTAAAAATTAAAAATTAAAAATTAAAAATTAAAAATTAAAAATTAAAAATTAAAAATTAAAAATTAAAAATTAAAAATTAAAAATTAAAAATTAAAAATTAAAAATTAAAAATTAAAAATTAAAAATTAAAAATTAAAAATTAAAAATTAAAAATTAAAAATTAAAAATTAAAAATTAAAAATTAAAAATTAAAAATTTAAAAATTAAAAATTAAAAATTAAAAATTAAAAATTAAAAATTAAAAATTAAAAATTAAAAATTAAAAAGTAAAAAGTACAAATTAAAAATTAAAAATTAAAAATTAAAAATTAAAAATTAAAAATTAAAAATTAAAAATTAAAAATTTAAAAATTAAAAATTACAATTAAAATTAAAATTAAAAATTAAAAATTAAAAATTAAAAATTAAAAATTAAAAATTGAAAATTAAAAATTAAAAATTAAAAATTAAAAATTAAAAATTAAAAATTAAAAATTAAAAATTAAAAATTAAAAATTAAAAATTAAAAATTAAAAATTAAAAATTAAAAATTAAAAATTAAAAATTAAAAATTAAAAATTAAAAATTAAAAACTAAAAACTAAACATTAAAAATTAAAAAGTAAAAACTAAAATTATAGTTTATAATTTATAATTTATAATTTATAATTTAAAATTTATAATTTATAATTTATAATTTATAATTTATAATTTATAATTTATAATTTATAATTTATAATTTATAATTTATAATTTATAATTTATAATTTATAATTTATAATTTATAATTTATAATTTATAATTTATAATTTATAATTTATAATTTATAATTTATAATTTATAATTTATAATTTATAATTTATAATTTATAATTTATAATTTATAATTTATAATTTATAATTTATAATTTATAATTTATAATTTATAATTTATAATTTATAATTTATAATTTATAATTTATAATTTATAATTTATAATTTATAATTTATAATTTATAATTTATAATTTATAATTTATAATTTATAATTTATAATTTATAATTTATAATTTATAATTTATAATTTATAATTTATAATTTATAATTTATAATTTATAATTTATAATCTATAATTTATAATTTATAATTTATAAGTTATAATTTATAATTTATAATTTATAATTTATAATTTATAATTTATAATTTATAATTTATAATTTATAATTTATAATTTATAATTTATAATTTATAATTTATAATTTATAATTTATAATTTATCTATATATATAAAAAAGGAAATTATGTTTGTAAGGCCGCAATAGACTCCTAAACTACTCATCCGATTAGCATGAAAATTTGTGTACATAAGTTTTTTGGTACGGTGCGTGTTCGTGGGCTATCAATTTTGATCCACCTTGAACACCAGAGGGCGCTGTAGTACAAATTTTTTACAAAACTGCCTAAAACTCATAAACTGCTAATGCGATTAGAATGAAAAGTGGTATACAGTGAGTTTCATGTACTTTGAGTGTTCTGCTGCTATCGTTTTTGACCTATCTTGAACACCAGAGGGCGCTATAGTACAAATTTTTTACAAAACCACCTAAAACTCCCAAACCGCTAATGCGATTAGATTAAAAATTGGTATATAGTAGTTTTTAGGCACGATTATATTTTTAAATCTTCTTTGAACCACCTTGGACACCAGATGGTGCTGTAGTACAAATTTTTTACAAAATCGCATATTTTTAGTTGTTTTCTTAGGTTACATATTCAGATATTTACAAAATATTAAATATTTTTTAAATTTAGTAAAATTAAAAAAATTTCCGTTATTTTGACATCAAAAACATGAACATATCTTGAAAACTATGAAAAATTTTACCACAACGATTTATTTAATGCAACATCGTTGCTTAATAATGACAAAAAAACATTCAGAAATTTAACTTTGTGACTTTCGATTCAAATATCTCCCCTGCATTTGTATACATTTTGTTAAATTTTTTTTTGTCTTAAAGCTTCATCAAAGTACTATGAAAACCTTATTGTAAAAATACCGTTAATTGAGTATATATATATTTAATTTTTTTTTCAAAAAAGGTCTAAAATTTAGGATTTTTCCTCAAAAAAAGGCTCAAAATTTGTTTTTGTTGTAAAACTAATTTAAATTCAAATTCACAAATTGTCAATTCTATTTAAAAGTTATAACACCTATAAGCAAAAGTTATTTCAATTTTACGAAAAAATTAAAAACCATTTTTGTGATTCAAAAAGCAAGGCCCATCCCTTGATTTTTTCGAAGAAAATTTTTTTTTTCCAATATTGTGTTTTTATATTTTTGTAAAAATATAAAAGCTAAGAAATTAATTTATTAGAAAAAATTATCTTATTATCTCTAACCAATCAAAAGTTATAACCAATAATCTTTATCCAAAATATATATGCAAAAAGCTAAACGCTGTCTGTGTGATGGTTGGAAACTTCAAAATTACTCAGCCGATAGAGCTGAAATTTTGGCAGTACATTTTTTTCAAGTACGAGATGGCTTAAATTTCTGTCACACCCCCTTTTACCACCCACAAATCAATAAAAATGCTATATTTCCTACAGTTTTCGTCGATTGGGCTACATTTTGGTAATTTAGTCTGTATGCTTACTGTCGGCAACTGTACTAAATCAGGGTAATAATGTCCATCTACTAGAAAACTGGGATGAGCATTATATAAGAGGGTGTGGCTCCGCCCATACAGTTAAAATTTGTATTATCGAATCGCTTTGAAACTAAAAGTAGCAATACTTACATACAAACTCAAAATGGAGTTACTATTTGGTGATCTCCTGATGCTGGGAAACTGTAACGGGCAGTGGAAAATAACAGTGGTGTCAAACTGTGAGTCTAAGAAGAGTCTAAGAAAAGTTTTGAATACACCTATTATGTTCCCATATAGTTGCAGGGTGCAGCAACGCGCGCCGGGAAAAGGCTAGTAATTTATAATTTATAATTTATAATTTATAATTTATAATTTATAATTTATAATTTATAATTTATAATTTATAATTTATAATTTATAATTTATAATTTATAATTTATAATTTATAATTTATAATTTATAATTTATAATTTATAATTTATAATTTATAATTTATAATTTATAATTTATAATTTATAATTTATTTATAATTTGTATAATAATGACAACAAAAAATTAGAAATGCTTTCTCGAGGGTTTATTGAAGGTTTCGAAAAAGATTTTTAACGCTTTTGAACGTTTATTAATAATATTTTTAAACTTTTTTCGGTTTACATCCTTCGAAGGCTTTATAAAAGGTTCATAATTTTTTTTATGTATGCAGCCGTTAAAATTTAAAATTTTAAATTTATATTAAACTGGCAGTTTTTATTTAAGAATTGCATACAAGTTAAAAGGTTAAATAAGTTACTCAAACATGTTATCTGAAGAGTTCAAAATTGTATTCTCATATTTAACTCTTTAAAAAAACTCTTCCACTGTGCTGCTCCATCGTGACGCAGCTGTAAATGTGCAAATATGAGTTATTTATGTTGCTAACACATTGCGTCATACGCGCTGCATATTGATTTGATGAATTAATATTTTCTGTTTGCTTTGTTTTTTATTCTCTCAATTTTATATGAGTTGCATATTTTTTGCGGAGTTGTAAGTAAATTTTGCTAATGATGTTGTTACTGCTGCTTTTGATGAAGTTGCTGTTTTCTTCATGCCATGTGTCAAAAAGTAGGCGTGTCTTGCACGCTTCAGGCTAATGCCACATTGTACGACACATTTAGATCAATTATTATGCTGCTAAAATTACAGTATCACCGAAAAACACCACACCAACCAACCCACCAACAATGCTAATAATTGACTAACGATTTTATTTGAACATTTTGTCAAAGCTTTGTCAAATATTTATTATAAATCATTTCAAAAATGGTTTACAATGATACGTGGAGTATTTATAATTTATAACGAACAGATTTGTGTCAAATTTTAATGGAATTCGGTTATTTATAAGCCCACGAAGGGAATGAATGAATAAATAAATAAATAAATGAATGTTACTCATCCGCCGTGGTGTACTTTCATTTGTTATTCGTAGTCGATAGAAAGTGACAGAAACAATGCGACAAATTTGCAAAATTATTTATTTCATTGTTGTTGTTTTAGCTGAAATTAAATTTCAATTTTATCTGTGGTTTTAATTTGATTCATGCGACTAAAATGTCACCAACCGTTAATAAATAACAATTCATTCAATAATTATAATTTTAATCATATTTTAAAGCTTTTTACCAAATATTGATTTATGTTTTAATATGCCTTGAATATTTTGTTAATAAAAAACTTTGTTTAATTATTGTTGATATTTAATTTGCAATAATTTATGCATTACCATCCAAAATGATTGTCTCTCAATTATATTTCTTAATTAAGGTTAGTTACGTTTTACTGATACAACGATGGTGGGGGACGGGTATACTTTGCCTTTATTAGGCTTAGTTATATATTATTTATACAAAGCGGGGGAGGAGTAATTTCGCAAAGGCTGGGGATGTATCTGTAGGGTATATACACATATAAATTACTTGAGTTTATTTTACCTTTTATTTATGTTTTGAAATTCTAATTAAAAAAATGATCTAAAAAAAACAAAAAAAAAAATAAAACACAAAAATGTTTGGTGCTAAAATTATATCCTTTGGCACATTTCAATATTTTTTATAAGTCAGATTGTTTGAGGCTCAATAGCTATATAGTGTTGGTCTAATGTCTTAGGGATCCGTGAAAAGTATTTATTTTAAAAAAATGGTGTCATTTTATAAAAAACAAAGTGTGCAGTAATGTTGGAAATCATTTTTTATCTCAAAAAAATAAATATTTTGTGACACCACCTTTGGCTTTAATAACGCCTGCTATCCTTTTAGGCATAGACCTGACCAGCATTCGACATTCAGCCGAACTTTCTTTGTTCCATTCTTATTCGAAAACCTTTTTGAGCATCTCTTTTGATGTTGTTGGGAACTTTCAGATGTTACGTTTTAAAATTCCCCAAAGATGCTCAATACGCTTAAGATCTGGGGACTGCGCAGGCCTCGGAAGGAGTTCAATGCCGTTTTCAACAAACCATCGCATTGAAAGTGAGGACTTGTGACAAGGTGAATTGTCTTGCTAAAATAGGACATTTCGCATGTTCGTCTCACCAAAAATATGCAAAAATATGGTTTTAGCATGTTTTCCCATCACGTTTACATACTTTTTTGAGTCCATACGACCCTCACAAATAAATATTTTCCCGACACCTTCCGCAGGCAGTCAGCCCTAGATCATAAGACTTTCTCCACCGTGTTGATTGGTAGGTACTACGCATTCTGGATTGTACTCGTCACCTATCCTTCGCCTCACATAGGTTGTACCAAACAACTGTAAGAAATAAAAACACTACTTTCTTTAGAAGCTAGAAAAAAACTAAATTGTTGCCATCCAATAAATTTTTCTAAATCCATGGTTTCATTGCAATGCTTACTTCAAAATTTTCTCCAATCCTCCTCAGTAAAATGTTTGCCCATTCGAAACAATTTTTTTTTTTATTTTAATTTATAATTTATATAAAATTTTCCGTGAGCCATGGTTTTTTTCTTATTTTACAGCCTTTGAGTTCATTCTTTCAGAGCCTCCTTCTTAACGTTCTCGGTGAGATTTTTTTCCAAACTGTTACATTACGTCAGCAGCCAACTAATTTAACGTTCTTATCAAAAATCGATCCTCTCTACGAGTAGGAAGATTTTTTCTGTCGCTTTTCTTCCGATTCAGATGTGTCCTAGTATGACGAAATCGAATTAGAATATTTTGAACTGCAGAGAAAATGTATTTTTCTTGCAAAAGTAAAAATTTAGTTCGAAGTCCAAGAACTTAATTCTTGTGAATTACCGCACTGGGATTTTTGGAAAGGAACATTTTTACTCACTCCCAAAATATCCTTATATGTCAAAAAAAATTATAATATCAAATAAAAATTTCGTTCAGACAGACTTTTTGTGTTTCTTAAACTAAGGCTTTTCGTCATTGCACAAGGTAAGCTTTCATAACTAGCGCCGTCTACAAGGACTAAATCTGAAAATCTTAGTAAAATCAATTAAGTGCTCTTTATTAAGTACAAAAGGGAACTCGTTTTTGGTTAGTTGATTGATTTTGATAGTGATGCCACGCGTAGCAGTGTTCTATCAGCTCAATTAACCATTAAGATGTTATTTTAATAGTTGCGAGTTTTCTCCTACGTTGTTGACTTTCCAACTGCGTCAAAGGGCGTTGATGGGTTTTTCCAATCTTTTTCCAAATCTCAGTAGATACATCGCTACATGAGATACTTAGTGTCGGTCATTGAGCTGAACCTTCACTTCATATATTATAATTCAGCTGCCTTTCTGAACATTGAAGGAGTCTTTCAAGAACTTTTATGTAGACTAGATTTGGGCAGTCCTTGGATTGATGCTGAGAAGTAGTACTACAATCCTCAGATCGAGAATAGTACACTAAGAAAGATAACTACCAGAAAAAAACTGCAAGGAAGAGTCTTATCATCCTAGCTTTGGCTCCTGATTGTGGATGGACTCTTAACCTAACTCAGTGATGTAGACAACGTCAAGCAATTGTTGGAAAGGGAAAATCTTTCAACCATAAGCAACATGATGGAAATAGTACTTAAAGAAATAATCTCATAGTAGATCCAAGAATCGGTCTTTGGATAAACCCCGTCATACCTAAGCTGATAAGGTAGCTACAGTTCATTTAAGGAGAACAAGAAAACCTTCGATACAATATGGGGAATGCCATCAATTGCATGTACACAGCTTTTATTTGACACAAATTAACCTTTGAAACTATTGCATGGTGAAAAGCCAGAGCGAAGACTTGTTATGTCTCTAGAGTACAAAGATTAAGCTGTCTAAGAATAACAGGTGCACAGCGCTAAACTCTTCAGGCAGGCCTGGAGACTATGCTTAGCATGGTAACTAAGGCGGCGTTACGACTCAAATAATCAAAACTGGACAGAGGTGCTGGACCCATGGGCACACACTGTAAAGATGTGTTCAGTTGTGATTTTGCTACAACTTCTGATTATCCAAATCAGATCATAACCAAATAAAAAGATTTTTAACAGTAATTGTTCGTCTCTTTCCTGAAAAGAGAAAACTAGGTTTCAAGTCATACTTTCAATAAACAAGATATCAAGAACTTCACCGACGATTCCGAAATGGAAAACGGTAAAGCGACCGAAGTATACGGTTATTTACCAAAAATATCACTGTTATGCAGACTACCTGATCTAGCACTTTAGCTTCTTTCAAGCCGTGATCTATGCAAAAAATTGCCCGAGAAAAACGGGTCTAGAAATTCATTCAAAAGACAACTGCAAGGACAGCTGCAGCAAAAGCACTCTCAAATTGAAATCCGTTCAGGCTCTGTTAAGAATTAGTCGTCTCTAAAGGGTCAATATTCCAAGTCATCGTGATATAGAGAGAAATGAAATGGCAGAGTCATTGGCTAGATCATTTGTCACAGCTGCGCAAAAAGCACTTCTGCCAATGAACTCGCATTCTGTTAGGTATTATCACGGGACACTACTATTGGCACAATTGCCTCAAGACCTCGAGAGATTCCATATTCAGACTTCTGAAACAACTGTGGAGATTTTGAAGAAATTGATAAAAAATCAAACATCTCCCATACAAATGGCCTATTCTATCGAAGCTATCGAAAAGGAATCAGCCATGGTGGGTTTGGCGGTAAACGAGGGAAAAACGAAGAATATACTGCCTACAGGCAGATAAGCGCATCGTCTAGGCTCTCACGCTTCAACAGGCAGATATAACTTTGAAGTGGTCAAATGGTCAAATGGTCAAAGAATTTACCAACCTTGTCACCGCCTTTAACAGAAGCAATGATGTTAGCCTGCAGAAAAAGTGAAGAATAACAATTGCTAATAGGTGCTTAGTAATACCCCTTTTACATTGGTCAAGAATTGACGTCAATTCTTTGCTATTCCCTTTTAAACTTACCCTCTTTCAAGTTGATGTCTGCGTCTCTCATCGAAAAATGCAAGAGTTGACCGTCATCTCGTGACCGATGTAAAAGGGGTCTAAGCAATTAGGTTGCAGAGCCCACTCTCGATCGAAAAAAATGACACTCTACTAGATCCTCGTTATACATGTGCATCTTTATGGCGTTGAGACATGGGCTATCTCGCAAGCAGACGCAGCCGCTCTTAGGGTGTTCGAGAGAAAAGTTCTTCGCATAATCGTTAGTGCTATTCGAGTTGACGACGACTATCACATACGAATGAACCACGAACTGTATAAGCTCCATGGCGACATTGAAGTAGTTCAGTGTATAGAAATCCAGCGACTACGCTGGCTGGGTCACATTCATAGTTGGGATGTAGATGCTCCAGCGAAAAAGGTGTTCGAATCGAAAGTCAAGGGCCGACGACGAAGAGGAAGGCCATGCCTCCGGTGGATTAACCAGGTCGAGGAAGCCCTAACCGCGTTTGGTGAAACCAATCGGAGAAGGAGGAGAAGTGTGAAGTGGAGGAGCCTGGTGAGACCTGACGACGGATTGCGTTGGCCACCTAAGTAAGTAAGTAAGTAAGAAGACAATCTCTTTACCAACATCAAGTTCAGTACCGAACCGATGGAATACTACAGAGGTAACCGTTGGGATCTTGTTTTGATCTTATTCTATACAGACGGATCTGAAACTATATAGGATCTGTTTTGATGTTCAAAATTTCCGTCCAAATATTTTCATGGAGCTCTGTGACAAGCAAATATTTCGTTCTAAGTTCTGAAAAGGTTAACACAACAAAATTGAAAGCATTGAGAAAACAGCTCGCGTTGAACATTTGCGCTCACTTGTAAAGAATGAATTACTTCTGATCAAATCTTTTATAGCAAAAAAACTCGCAAAATCACCAAGTTATTAAAAACTTAAAACACATGAGGCTCTTGTGACTGTCTCATGGTATAGTGCTCCCTTCCGCTTTAGGGAGTGGAACCGCTTAATTTGTTAAAAAGCATATTTTTTTAAGTATAACTTATAAACATTAAAAATGATAAATTAACTAATTGTTTATCAATTTTATAATAAGCGGTGAGAGAAAAAAAATTTATTAGCGCATTACACTGACAGAGTAAATTGCGCTTGAATTAGTGTTTCAGTGCGGAAATATTTATCTTCGCTGCCCCTCTACGTAATATCTCTTACCATTATATATAAAAACGCAACATATCATGTTCCACCTTCAAGAAACTCACTGTATAAAACTAACTGTTCTTTAATTGTCAAGAACTTCATTGAAACTGTCTGTGTGTGTTAAGTAATAAAAGAAAGAAAACTATCACTTGAAGGTAACTTCTGACAAGTCTATTCTTTGTTAGAAAATGCTGCACAATAAAAACTAACTGTTATTTGCAAGTTTGCGAGCTAGCGGCCACTTCAATAAGAATGGCATTCATTAAAATAATTAAATGTTACGCATACGACACGGTGACTGAATATTTTCATAGTTTATTCTTTAACCATTAAATTGCTTACTTTCCAACATTAAGTTGACATTTCCAGCATAAAAAGAAGTTACAATAAACTTGTATAACTGTAACACAGCACACAAACACATACCCTAACATTTCTAAATATAAAGAATGCTAGCGTGAATTGAAATCAAAAACTTAATAAATTAAAGCATTACAAATTTAGTCATACATATTCGAGTTAGCTGTAGTTGGTAATTCTATTACCATCAGACACGTACGCATTCAAACACACAACCTTACAAACACACACATCCATTACAACTCAAATACAAACACATAAATATGAATTACTGTGTTGATGTGATAATGTGTGTAAGCTAGCACTTGAGTATATCACGTAGCATATCGCAGTGTTGCCACATGAGCTTCACGATAAACTGGTTGCGTGGCATCCAGCTGACAGTGTTAATACAAATTTAGCGGTAAAGAACGTCAATGCGTGGGCTTTATATTTCATTGAGCATTATTTTTATTTTTTGATAAAAATACATTCGTGGCATTGGTAAACTTTGAAAAAAGGGTTTGCTTCGAAAAATTAACACTTAAAATTAAAAATTCGAATTCCAAACTCAAACAAAAAAAAACTCAACATTTAAACTTCAATTTAAAAATTATAAATTGAAAATACAAAAAGTTAAAAACATAAAAACTTAAAATTCCAGAGTAAAAATATAAAATTTTAAATTCAATCAAAATTAAAAATTTATAGTTCCACCTTGAAAAATTTAAGATTAAAAGTTAAAAACTATTAATCTATTAAACTATTAAACTATTAAAACTATTTAAAATAAAAAATCTAAAATTCAAACCTCAAAATTCTAGATATAAAATTAAAAAAAAAAAATAAAAATGTAAAACTCAAAATTAAAAATTCATTTTTCAATACTCAACATTAAAGCTTAAAATTCGCAATTAAAAATTCTATTTCTAAAATTAAAAACTCAAGATTCTAGATTTAAAATCCAGAATTCGAAATTGAACACTATAAATAATTATAAATCAATAATTTTAATAATTAATTATAATTATTATAAATTATAAACTATAAATTATAATTTTTAAACTATAAATTATAAATTATAAATTATAAATTATAAATTATAAATTATAAATTATAAATTATAAATTATAAATTATAAATTATAAATTATAAATTATAAATTATAAATTATAAATTAAAAATTATAAATTATAAATTATAAATTATAAATTATAAATTATAAATTATAAATTATAAATTATAAATTATAAATTATAAATTATAAATTATAAATTATAAATTATAAATTATAAATTATAAATTATAAATTATAAATTATAAATTATAAATTATAAATTATAAATTATAAATTATAAATTATAAATTATAAATTATAAATTATAAATTATAAATTATAAATTATAAATTATAAATTATAAATTATAAATTATAAATTATAAATTATAAATTATAAATTATAAATTATAAATTATAAATTATAAATTATAAATTATAAATTATAAATTATAAATTATAAATTATAAATTATAAATTATAAATTATAAATTATAAATTATAAATTATAAATTATAAATTATAAATTATAAATTATAAATTATAAATTATAAATTATAAATTATAAATTATAAATTATAAATTATAAATTATAAATTATAAATTATAAATTATAAATTATAAATTATAAATTATAAATTATAAATTATAAATTATAAATTATAAATTATAAATTATAAATTATAAATTATAAATTATAAATTATAAATTATAAATTATAAATTATAAATTATAAATTATAAAATTTAAAATTTAACATACAAAATTCAAATTAAAAAATTCAAAATATTATACAAAATACAAAATACGAAATGCAAAATACAAAATACAAAATACAAAATACAAAATACAAAATACAAAATACAAAATACAAAATACAAAATACAAAATACAAAATACAAAATACAAAATACAAAATACAAAATACAAAATACAAAATACAAAACACAAAATACAAAATACAAAATACAAAATACAAAATACAAAATACAAAATACAAAATACAAAATACAAAATACAAAATACAAAATACAAAATACAAAATACAAAATACAAAATACAAAATACAAAATACAAAATACAAAATACAAAATACAAAATACAAAATACAAAATACAAAATACAAAATACAAAATACAAAATACAAAATACAAAATACAAAATACAAAATACAAAATACAAAATACAAAATACAAAATACAAAATACAAAATACAAAATATAAAATACAAAACACAAAATACAAGATACAAAATACAAAATACAAAATACAAAATGCAAAATACATCAAAATTCAAAGTTAAAAATTCAAAATTTAAAATTCAAATATGAAAAATTAAATACGAAATATGAAATATGAAATATGAAATATGAAATATGAAATATTAAATATGAAATATGAAATATGAAATATGAAATATGAAATATGAAATATGAAATATGAAATATGAAATATGAAATATGAAATATGAAATATGAAGTATGAAATATAAAATATAAAATATGAAATATGAAATATGAAATATGAAATAGGAAATATGAAACATGAAATATGAAATATGAAATATGAAATATGAAATATGAAATATGAAATATGAAATATGAAATATGAAATATGAAATATGAAATATGAAATATGAAATATGAAATATGAAATATGAAATATGAAATATGAAATATGAAATATGAAATATGAAATATGAAATATGAAATATGAAATACGAAACACAAAACACAAAATAAGAAATAAGAAGTATGAAATTTGAAAAATTGAAATTTGAATTCGGAAAATTGAAATTTTAAATTTTGAATTTTTACCTAGAAACTCGAAATTTATATTTTTAAATTTAATATTTGAAATTTGAAATTTTTAAATTTAATATTTGAAATTTGAAATTTGAAATTTGAAATTTGAAATTGGAAATTTGAAATTTGTAATGTGAAATGTGAAAATTGAAATGTGAAATGTGAAATTTGAAATTTGTTATTTAAAACTCGAAATTCTAAAATTTTAGGGATTTTTTGCAATTGGAATTTATTTATTTTTTTTATTGTATTCTCCAATTTCTTAAATTAAATTGAGTGAAAACAACAACATAACGCTACAACCCAAAAAAAATGTTTTGCCGTAATAAGGTATAATTTGTTTGAAGACAAAAACAACTAATTTAATGAAAATAGCCATCAAGACGTTACGCCTCCAGGTGGCAACACCACTCTTCCAACAATTTCATTACGTTCTATTTATACAGGGGTGTTAATTTTAATGAGAATAAAACATACCGTTCCGTGACAAAACGAATACTGCACAAAAACACACAGAAACCAACGAACCACAAGCAGACAGTCACTTGAACTAACTTCGCCTCAAACACCACCACAGCTACGACCATCATTACTATAACTTCCACTACCAGCAACATCCCGCTTTCCCTGTCATTCAGCAAAAATACAGCTCAAGGTGGATGAGTGCAAAAGTCAAAATGACGCCATCAAATGTCAATGAAAGCAGAAAAAAACCTCGAGCGAACCTGCAAAACTTATTTCGCCCACATCAGCAAGCGAACATATACACATAATCGTATTTATATATATATAAGGATATGTAAACGTGCATATTTCGCTAGTATTTTTTTATTTTGTTTTTTTTTTATTAGGTACTATTTTTGGCGGATGTTAGCGGGTAGTTATACAGAGCCAACAAACTTCGTAAAATATGGCAGCCGCCCGCCATCATGAAAATATTAAATCAGCTACTTTTTTTCTGTTGATTAAAGTTCAAAGGGTTAACACACAACAACAACTTAAACTAGAGCATTAATAATTTTAAGAACTAACTGTGAACTATTAAAAATGCAATAAACCATAAAAAGTCAAATTAAAAGCGAGTATAAAACTTTTACTTATTAACCCGCTGCCACTCACAAAAACCCCACGTGAACTCCTAGCGCTCTTAAAGCTCTTTGATGCTGTTAATGGTGAAAAATTTATAGAAACAACACAGCAACAGTAAAAAATGCTGTCAAAGTATTTAAGTGGAATGGAGACAATGCTGTCATATTGTTGTTGTAAGGCTTCATGTTGTTTTTGTTTTGTATTTCAACTGTTTAAACTATATTAAACATTATCAAACTTCATAAAAAAAGGATAAAACAGGGAAAGTTGAGATCTACTCACAAGTAAACTTGCACCGAAAATTTGTAGCATTTTTCAGAGAAATTGTTCACTTAACTTTTTTCGGAATTTTCGTTTCGTTCGTCGTTTAGCGTGTGACAGGCGTTGCTAACGTTGTTTGAAATTATAACAGCATTGTTGTTGTGTGTTTAACTCAGCCGATACTTGACCGCTGACAATATTTGACGGTTATTCAACTCTACTTAAAAGGGCGTTTTAATTGATATTATTTTCTTTTTTGGTGAAATTTTTTTTTTAGTTGACATTGTGTCAAAACGTCCATTTTTTATTTTTTTTTTATTGAGACATTATACATTTTTAAATTAGTTTTTTATTTAAGTTTTATTTTCTTTAATTTCACTTCGACAGATTGTATTAAATTTTTTGACACAAGACCTGAATGAAACGTGAAATCTAAGGACTGCACGAGTATCGTTATGCTTAAAGGTTGCTAGGGTTACAAGCATGCTTAAGACAGATAGATAGATAGAAATGGTTTGAGCTAGTTGCCTGCTGCTTGTGAAGCCTTGTGTCATTCTAAGAAATTAAAGCAGTTCTTTTTTTTAGGCTTTAACAAGCTTATGTTGCTTTCATTTTTGTGGGTAAGGTCTGAGTTGTGTCTTACTTATGTTTTGTCTTTCTTACTTGAGGAAGGGTAGGACATTCAGTGATAATGGGCTTAGAGATTTCTTCATCCTCTAGGTTAAGTCTACAGAGTGAATCTACTGGTTCATCTTTTTACCACCCTGAGTAAGCGGTATATTAACTTTATTACTACGCCATTAAAGAGGCGTGGTAGGTAAAAAAGAGTTATATATTCTTGAATAAGGAGTCATTATAAATAAGGGAGTTGTATATTTTTGAAACTAATTTTACTTTTAAAGTTTTTTTTTTTTTTTTTTTTTGAGGCATAGAATTTCCTAAAGGGATAGCTGTCAAACCAGTTGTCAAAGTAAACACAAGTGTTTGTCAATTATATTCAGTATACTTTGCAAATTTCCATGCAAAGATAAAAATTTCAAAAATTCACTTTCTGTGCAACAAACTTGGCGACAAGTTGGCCTTTGCCCGCGCTCTACATGAAAACTTTTGAGGAAAAACCTTGGCCTGCTCCCGTATAAAATCCAACTGGTACAGGAATTCGCTGAGTGGTCCAAAAATCAATTGGAAGTTGAACGGCATTTTTACCGTCAAATCATGAGGCACATTTCTGGCTTAACGGGTACATAAATATGATAATTTGCCGTATTTGGAGAGAGAAGAAGCCTAAAGAGACTCTCCAAGCTTCCTTACATCCAGAAAAAAGTTACTGTCTAATGTGGTTTTCATGCCGAAGGATTCATTTGTTCATACTTTTTCAAAACTGAAGATGGAGCCATCGTTACCGTCTATGGTGGCCAGTACAGGCAAATTATTCGCAACTTTTTGGCTCCCCACGAGAATATCAATCGTCAAAGTACTAAATGGTTTCATCAGGGTGGTGCAACAAGTCATACAGTACGTGAAACGATCACTGCATTGGAACGAACTTTTGGTGACCGAATTAAATTAAGAAAGGGGCTTGTGAATTGACTGCCTAGGTCACTCCGTTAGACTAATTTTGTGGGGGGAAGGAATGTTAATTAACTAGTCTATGCTGATAAACCCGCTACGACTGACGAATTAAAAGCCAACTTCGGCGAAATTAGGCCGGCTATGCTGGAAAAAGTGGTGCAAAATTTAACCGACAGGTCCTCATAAGTCTTCATGCAGTCTTCATGCCCGAAATTATGTTTAAACTCTTTAATGCCATAATTTGCAAATTAACAAACCCAAAATATTGGCCATTTCATTAATTTTTCTGTGTTTTATTTCAAAGAAAAATTCCTGTCCGTGGTTCACCAACAGTGTGCAACCTGCCATAAAAAAGCGTAATAAGTTGAGGTCCTTATGGAAAAAGAACTCTTCACTTGAGAAATGGGAAAATTATAGGTGTGCAAGGAATGCCTCAGTTGCTATAGTAAGGCAATCAAATATTTCTGCTCTACTAAATTAAAGACCTTCCACCTAAGGTTTTATGGAATAATTTAAAAAATCTCAGCATTTCTGATAAACAAACGCTTAACTATCCAATTTATCCTGACCGTCTCAACGAATATTTTCTATCTAGCTTAAACGAAAGTCAGAATAATATTTAAAGTTCTCTTAATATTCCTAACTTTACTGCTGAGCAGTTATTTCAGTTACCTAGGAACAGAAGATGAGGTGGCAAGGGCTGTCTTGAAAATTAAATCAATGCGGTTGGGGAAGATGGCATAAATCTTAAATTTATAAAGATTGCAGCAACCAACCAAGCTGAAATTTTGAATACCAGAAACTCACCTTTTGTTGATGCAACCGATGTTGAGATGGCTATAAAATCAAGAAATGCTAAGAAATCCTGTGGAAACGACATGGTATCAAATTTCATGCTTAAGAAAATTGCTAGCTTTAAATTTTGTTCAAATATATCTACACTCTTCAATCATATTATAAACAATTCATATGCGCCAAAATTGTGGAAAGACTCCATTATAATTTCCATTCCTAAGCCTAATAGAAATAATAAATTTATTTGCAACTACAGACCAATTAGTAAACTATCTTGCTTAGCAAAAGTTCTTGAAAAAATTCAATCAATAAAAATTAACGTAGAATGTTCGAGATTAAAAATTAATTTCGACACACAATTCGGTTTTCGCCCAGGTCTTAATACAAGTCATGCACTAGTAAAGTTAACAACCACAATAGCTAATAGCCTGAATAATAGGACACCGTCACATTTAGTAGCATTAGATTTTGAAACAGCATATGATACTCTTTGGATTAAGGGATTAGTATATAAAATGCACTGCAAATTTGGTATTAGCCTGCCATTCTGCAGATTTGTTTTAAATTATTTGACAAATCGCACATATAAAGTTGAAGTCAATAAAATATATTCTAACCCATATTTAGCACCAGCTGGAACACCTCAAGGTTCGGCAATAACTTGCCTACTATTCTATATATATTCTTTATTCTTTATGTTTCAGATTTCCCGAAACATAAATTTCAACTATACAATTCGGAGATGACATTCTTTTACCGAGGAACAGAAGATGAGGTGGCAAGGGCTATCTTGAAAATTAAGTCAATGCGGTTGGGGAAGATGGCATAAATCTTAAATTTATAAAGATTATTCTACCGCATGTTCTTGGCTAGTTAACCCATATCTTAAAACATAGCTTCACCACATCATCTTTTCCTTGTTTATGGAAGTCTGATATAGTAACGCCGGTAGCAAAAAAATCTGGAAAAATCCTATAAAATCCAAAAGATTTCAGACCTATAAGCATCTTGTCCGCCTAAGCTAAAGTATATGTATCTCTCATGGCTAACCAAATATCATAATTTCTAAGTTAAAATAATCTATTGTCTCCTTTTCAATCAGGTGTTTGTGTTGGACACAGTTGCTCTACCGCAACGTTAAAGTTTTGGATCCTTACTATAAAGGTTTAAACTCTTTTGTGTTTGCTTGATTTTTCGAAAGCATTCGATACTGTTAGTCATGAACTTCTCTGTCTGAAACTAAAGCATCTCTATGGTTTCTGTGCGATGCCATTCGTCTATTAAGTAGCTATTTGACAAATAGAAAACAAAGAGTAAAGGTCGGCACTAATTTTTCTTAAGACAAAGCTGTTTGCTCCGGTGTGCCTCAGGTATCGATTCTTGGTCCTCTGCTCTTCTCTATGTTTGTAAATGATATTTTTCCCTGTTGTACCCATTCGTTGATACACGGTTATGCTGATGACGTTCAGATTTATTTGTCTGGCCAAACAAACCTTATGGAAGATCTAGTTTGTAAGCTTAATGAAGACCTTCATAGTATAAGCCTACGAGCTTTTAAATCCTATGTACTATGTACTACCTATCCGTAAAGAAAAAATAAGCAATAGCTCCATTCCAGATGTATTAATGGATAGTAAGGTAATAAAGATCGTTAGTAGTGTCGTTAGTCTTGGTTTTCATGCAAATTCTTCCCTCACATGCACTGATCGCATCAACAGTGTAGTCCGCAAAAAAAATTACATTTTGCGAAATCTTAGGATGTCGACTTACTATACTCCTATCGATATAAGACGTAAGCTTGTAATTCAGCTCGTTATTCCAGTCATAACATACAGGGTGGTCCAAAAATTGCTGTCTTTGGTCCAAAAAACATCTTCAAATTTTTATAAAGCAAACTTGAAGGCAATCACTTTGTCTTCTATTGTACATAATAAGGGAATTCCCCGATTTTGGTAATTATTATTGCATAAAATGTACCTTGAATACATTTCGATAACTTTGCTACTCAGGCCGTGTGCTATTCGGAAACTTTTCACTCGGATGATGAAATTTTGACAGTCTGAAAGAGAATATTTGGCACTTGTGAGGTGAATATAATTGTCAAAAATTCATGTAGCCCTAGGGGCTAGTATAATTTTTGACAATCGGAAAGAGAATTTTTGACACAAGCAAAAATGAAAAAAAAAACACTAGTGAGTTTGTGAGTCGTAAAGCAGTTAAAAATTTTGTGTTTCCGACAGCATAGCAACCAGAATCCCTAATTTTCAATATATATCAACAATTTCGCAAATTAAATTAAATTCTTGTGCTAATGCACTACCAAAATCTAAAACATCAACATTTCTAGTTGTCAAAATTTCATCGTCCTTTTGGCACAGCAAAAATTACAATTTTATTTCAACAGACAGAAATTGTATTCAACTCAGTAAATTCTCTCCTACCACGAGTGAAAAGTTTCCGAATAGCACACGGCCTCAGTTATCATTTGGTGGAGACAGTTTGAAGTGAATGGTTCAAACCCCCCCCGAAATTCTAAAAGAACCTGTATTTAAATGTGATGTACTGATGTTTATTATGTGGGCTAAGAGTACCAAAAAGAAAAAAAATTGTTTTTTTATAATTTACTTTAAATATTCACACCCCCTATGCTGTAAACATTTGTAGCTGTTTCTACACGTATTGCTAAAATACTGAATTCTGTTCCAGTTTTTGTTTGTTTTTGCAATATTGCGCCTGTAGCTGTAAACAGTCACACATACAATCTTAACCTGAAATCACAAAAACACCGCATTTTTTGGATAAAATATATCCAAACACCGCACAGTCTTAATTTAAAAACCCACAGTTTCGATAGTATCGGAAGTGTAGACTTAAAATTCCTTTTTATACAGTAATGGAGAAAAATTCCGGTTTTTGTAGTTTGACGTAAAATTCATTTTTATACAGTAATGGAGAAAAATTCCGGTTTTTGTAGTTTTTATTTATTTTGATGTTGGTTTTATGTTGGCCTTTAATATTTGTATTCGAGTCAAATAAACAGAGAAATAACTTTTATTATTAGAATTATCTTAACCCCAGCGTCAGCTTGTGGTATTTAACACAAAAAAATAATCCTGAGCACCACACAATCATATGGAGTGAATATGGAGTGAATATGGAGTGAAATGTGGATGGCTATTTTTTTCGTAGCAAAGTTTTTTCCAATAAGTGGAATAATTTTTTTCACATATTGCAGCAAAACACAAATTATAACCTTCTTTTGAAAAACCAGATGCTCGAAATAGATTTTAGACTAACGGTTTCTTCCCACGCCTACGGTTTTTTGAAAAAAAAATTATCCAGCTCTAATGTATATAAAGGGTGGTTAAATTTTAAGGGCCGATGTTGAATATAAACCACGCCTAAATGTCAACTTTTTTTCTGCATTTCATTTGACATTTCTCAATTTCAGACTAACTCAATTTGAACCGTTAAAGTTATTCAGGATTATTATGAAAATAAGCTTTCAAATCAAAATGCATATCGAGCACTTCGTGATTTTTTCGGTCAATTTAATCGTCCAAATGTGCGTACAATCGGAAAAATCGTGCAAAAATTTGAACAAACCAGGTCTGTAGGAGATGTGAAAACATCAGTGCATGCTCGTACAGCTCGTACTGCAGAAAATATTGCTGCTGTTCGCGATAGTGTGGCTGAAGAGCCGCCCACCTCAACTCGTCGTCGTGCCCAACAATTGCACCTCTCACGTTCGTCGTTGATAAACATTATGCATAAAGACTTGCATTTACACGGTCAGAATGGTGGCAAGAAATGGCAACAGTGGATGATCAATTTTCGAAGAAAATCATTTTCAGTGATGAGGCACATTTTCACCTCAGTGGATTCGTCAATAAGCAGAATTGCCGCATTTGGGCGAATGATAATCCAAGAGTGATTGTCGAAAAACCAATGCACCCACAAAGAGTGACTGTTTGGTGCGGTTTATGGGCTGGCGGCATCATCGGGCCGTATTTTTTTCCAAAATGAGGCTGGTCAGGCAGTTACTGTGAATGGTGTTCGGTAGCGTGAGATGATAACGAACTTTTTATGACCCGAATTGGAAGATATGGATGTGGACGATATGTGGTTTCAACAGAACGGTGCCACTTGCCACACAGCTAACGAAACAATGGCTCTTTTGCGCGACAAATTCAATGGCCGTGTTATCTCACGTGGTGGCGATGTCATTTGGCCACCAATCATGTGATTTGACACCGTTGGACTTCTTTCTTTGGGGTTATTTGAAAGAAAAGGTGTACGTCGATAAGCCAGCAACAATTCAAAAGCTAAAGGATGAGATAATTCGGCGGCGGGGTGCAATAAGGCCGAATTCGGCCTTATTTCCATTTGAAAAAGAAATTAAGCCAATTTGGCCTTATTTCCCTTTAAAAAGAACCAATATTAAAACGCCATCAAATAAGTTTTTTAGTTTTATTTAATGAAAAATTAAAGATATAAAGTATTGGAATAATTGTACTTTAGGGCCCATGCTCCTTTTTTTCTTTTTTTTCTAAATGTGCATTTGGAGCTCTTAATGCACATGGTGCAAAAAAAGGTCAGTCTCAAATGGTTTAGGAAAAAAAAATCGTGAAAGTTTGAAAAATGTACATATTTTGGAATAATTGCACTCTAGGTACACGCTTCTTTTTTTTTTTTTTGTTTTTTAAATGTGTATGGAACTTCTAAATCTAATGCTGCAAAAAAAATAGGTAGGTCTCAAATGGTTTAAGAGATAAAAATCGTGAAAGTCTGAAAAATTTACATATTTTTTATTGAGAAGACTAGGATATCTTATTCTAATAATAGAAATATATATCCGTTTAAAGCGAAAAATATGATCGTTTAAATGCTAAAGAACATATATCTTTTTATTAGTGGTCGAGAAAAAAATGTAAAATATAAACGTAAAAGTTATAAATGAAAATTTATAAAATATGCGCGATTTTTACTAAAATTTTTAATGAAGCTTTAATATTATAAAGAATGAGCGCCGCAGGTTTATAATAAATCGCCGCGATATTTAATAAAAATCTTTTGCCTGCGGCGCTCATTCCTTATAATATTAAAACTTCTTCACCTTCACTATTGAACTACTACTAATAAATTTTCGCGTTGATACGAAAACAAGCACATTGAGGTTGACAATGGCAACTGTTCTCTTGCAAATTGAGTACCTGCGCTGAGTCCAGTAATTTTTCAAACAACAGACTACAGGGTGCGTACTTTTTATTAAAAATAATTATAAAAAATAATCCTTAGTTTGCAAAAATTATTTTTCGGCCTTATTATCATTTTGCTAAATTTTTTTTTAGGCTTTATTTCCTTTTCAAATGGAAATAAAACCAAATTCACAATTTCGGCCTTATTTCTCTTTGAAAAGGAAATAAAGCTAATTCGGCCTTATTGCCGTTGGCCTTATTGCACCCCGCCAATTCGGCACATTAACGGCATAGAACCTCACTTATGCCTCGGCGTCATCGAAAATTTGGGCCATCGGATGGAGGTGTGCCGCCGAGGTCGCGGCGGACATTTAGCCGATATTTTGTTCCATGCATAATTGAACCATACCAATATTATCATAATAAAAAGAAACGACAATAATTTCCTTAATAATTTGTGTTTTATTTAAAATCAACATCGGCCTTTAAAATTGAACTACCCTTTATATATATATAACGTACATAAATATTTTTGAAACCCCCCGAAATATATTCCTGGAACCGCCCCTGTTAGGGAGTTAAGCAATACACTCTTGAAACTTTGCAACTAACGCCACCATGGAGACATAACGAAGATCGTTCTTTACAGATGGTGCCAATAAAAATTTGTTTAACTTTTGTGGGACTATATTCTTTAAATGTTCCCCACGAAAACGATTTCGCCACAAAATCTTTAGCAAGAATATATATTTTTGAGTTAATTTTCGACCACTTCTTTACACATTTCGGGCAGTATCTCTACTATAACTAGTACACTTTGAGTACGAATTTTGACTTTTAAGTACTCTAAGTTTTAAGATTTATCCACATAATGACAGTATTCCGCATAACCCAATAAAAAGAAATGCAATGGCGTCCACATGGATGTTATTGGCGACCACTGGCATCGCTGAAACGCAAAATTTCGCGTTCTAAAAACTTATTGCGCAAAAAATTTAAAATCGCTTGTTTTTGCGATTTATTGACGCATCTTGTTAGAACCACATATCGGACACTGACTTTAAGTGAGTGGTGTAATAGCCTCTCTTACATTATTTGTGGATTTTCGGATACCCACATTCGACAACACTGCTTGTTTCACCCGCCGAGTGAGAATGAGGGTAAAGATTTGAACAAATATTAGTACCAGGAATAAGTTAAGGAGTAGGACAAAGATGAAGACGAAGATTGAAGCATGGAATTGAACAAGGATTACGACTAGAATTCAGACAAGCATTGGGAAAAGAACTGTCAGAATTTGGATCCAGACAACCTAAACCAAATGAATTGCAATTGCATTCTAAACCAAATGAATCAGGATGCAATTGGAAAAAGAACAAGGAATAGAAGAAGGATTTTAACACACTAAGGACAAGATTTAGGACAAAGATTGAGAAAATAAGTGGGATTAGAAATGAGATTCGAACAAGGGTAAAGAAAGGAATTTGGGTATGGATTAAATCAAGGGCTTAGTCAAAAATTATAGCAATTGTTAGGACAAATATTATATATTTATTAATCCGCCCACCTAAATGACGTGATTTTACGAACACATCAAAAAGAAAAGGCAAGAAGAAGAGAACAAATAAAAGTAAAAGCTACTTATATAAATACTAGTATATTTTATACATATTTAGTAGTAGAAAAGGAAAGAGGAGAAGGAAAGTAAATTGAAAGAAAGTTCAAATATTGGGTTGATTAGGAAAACAAAGAGACTTGGATAGAGATCACTTGAATGAGGATTTAGACATGGAAGGTGAGTAGTAGTTATTAAATTCTCTACAGCAAAGGCTAATGGGTTCATTACTTACATATGCAGTATGATGCTGATATTCAGTTAATAGCCGAGTATGTCTTGTACGTCTTATAGAGTCATTGTGGGTAATCTTGTTAGAGATGTATTCGCAATTATTTACACCGTTCAGAACATCGAAAGTAAAGCATCAATCCAATACCGTTTGTTAGCGGCTTTAAATTTAATAGGCTGAGTCTGTGTTCATACGGTGGTAGGCTACAATATTCGCGGGGGTTATAAGTCTCTCTCAGAGCGAATAGGACAAATTGCTTTTGTATGGATTCGATTTTATCACAATCGGATTCAAAAGTTGGATTCCAAATAATGCAGCCATATTCGAGTATTAGGCGCACTAGTGCTCAGTACAGGGATGTAGTGACCCATACATTTTTGAATTCATATGCTCGTCTTTTAAAAAATCCGAGCTGTTTGCTGGCCCTGGATACAATCTCATCATAGTATAGATTAAAACGCAGTTTGTTGTCCAAGACCACTCCCAGATTAACTATATAACTGACCCTGTTAAGTTCGATATTGTTGAGTCGCTAGTAGTAATTCGTAACTTGGTTTCTACGGGAAAAACTTATCACGTTACACTTATTTACATTGAGGTAAAGTTTGTTTTGGGTACACCAGGTCTCAAGAATTAAGAGGCTTAACTATAAGAAGTTGACATCTTCCTGCGATTTAATTACTTGATACAGTTTTAGGTCGTCTGCATACATAAGATGTGGAATATCCCTCAACACAACACTTCAAGGTGGTACTCCTTGCGGTACTCCAGAGGAGACTACGATTTTCTTCGACAAGATTCCTTGGAATTGCAATAAGTATAAGGATGAGGACAAGTTTAGGAACAATGGAAAGGATAGGGATAAAGAAATCGACAACGATATGCTGTCACACTATCGCACATTTGGGCAGGAGCTTCATGATGTTATTTGGAGTTTCTGGAGCTTATTCAACGGCGTGCAATGTATTTGAAAGGGGATATTAATATTTAATCTTCTCTCAACTCTCTTGGGCAACGACACAAAGTTGATTGCCTAAGCCTTCTGTACAAGTAAAGGGTGATCCATTTCGAGGTTCCCTACCTTTTTAAAGAAAAAAACACAGAAAATTCAATTTAAATGGAAATGTTTATTATCATTTGAAAGAACATTCTTCGGCATTTATTTTTTGAAGATAATGCCTATCAAATGTTGGCCGCGGCTACGTCTCAGATGGTCCATCCATTGAGTCCAATTTTCGATGACTCGTTTGAGCATTTCGACTGGTAACTGGCGAATGACACGCGTGATGTTTTGCTCCAAGGTCTGAATTGAAGCGGGATTGTCCGCATAAACTTAAGACTTTATATATTCCCACAGGAAAACGTCTAACGGTGTGATATCACACGATCTTGATGGCCAATCGACTGGCCCAAAACGTGAAATTATCTGCTCACCGAAGTGTGAGCATGTTTCCCAGGTGGACTCGGGCAGCTCACCAAGACCACCACTATACCATTACCTTGATGCCCAATAGAACTTTGTTTAACCGGGATAATTTGACCAGTAAAATTATGGCATAACCTCCCTGTGCGTTGTTTCCCGGCAGTTTTACACTTTGTAAATTCAAATCAAATCTTCCCTCAAACAACTCCATCTTTCCGCCCTCCAACTAACTATCACCTGTCTTTCGAATCAACACAAACTTTAATAGGGGGCATTTCCTCAGCGTTGGTTCAATGACAAAAAAAGAATGCATTCGTGTACATGGACCTTTCACCAATTGTATGAACCTAAAGGTCCAGGTTCAAATCCTATCAGACAAAGACAATTTTTTCATTAAAATTAATTTTTCTGCTTGGCCGTCATCTCTCTTCAGACATCAAAGAATCTGAACATTATGAACATGAACAATATGAGCCGTTCAGAGTTCATTTAAAACTTGTATGTCCAATTCTTGATTACACTGTTCAACATGAAAAAAAAAAATAACAAGGTTCTGACAACGGATTCTGGTAGAGGTTACAGAAAAAAAATAAACGTGTATCGGAGTTTTTAAAGTTTACGTATGAGTCTTATTTTAGGGAGGATTTAAATATCCCCCTTTCTGAACATTCTGATAGTGAATCGGCATAGAAAATCATGTTATCCTTACATTTTGGGTATAAGATGTGTTCTGAGGATTTATTAAAATGCTACGAGAATTTTAATGCTATTTTAACCCTCTACCTTCTCAATTTGTGGGTCTTTTTGACCCTTTTTTGATAAAAAGCAAAAAAGATCCATTTAACAAGGATATAATGGGTTAAAATGTTTTACAAAAAAATTTGTCATATGATTCGACCATAAATCTCTGACTACACCAAAGCTGAAAATTCAACATAAATGCCAGAAATAAGTCAAGACTTAAAATGAGTTAAAACCCGGTTTTGATAAAAGGCAAAAAAAGACCCATCAATTGAAAAGTTAGAGGTTTAAAATGTTTTACAAAAATATTCCTCGTAGTTTATTACATAAATCATCGGAACGCATCCTGTACCCAAAATGTAAGGGAAGATAACATGATTTCACTATAAGAATGTTTGGAAAGTTTTTTTTTTATTCCAGAATCCTTTGTGGCGTCCGTGGCGTAGTTAGTTAAAGTGCGTGGCCGCTATGTCAACGAACTTTGGAGACCCAGGTTCGAACCCCAGCAGCGACAGAAAATTATTTGAATTAAAATAATTTTTCTGTACGGCCGTCACCTCTCCGCAGACAATGGCAAACCTCAGAGAGTAATATAAATGCCATGTAAAGCTTCTTGAGAACGAGAACATTCCGTTCATCGCCGTTCGGAGTCGGCGTTACACATGTAGGTCCGTTTCTCGGTCAATTGTGTACAAACTTAATAACACGCACAACACAATTGATCATAAGAAGCTAGGTCAAAGTCCTTTCAAGGGCTGAAATGGCCAGTTATTTATTTTTTTTTTTTTTTATTCTTTGTCGGAACCTTGTTATTATGGAAAAATTGATTTTGTAGTTCAATGTTATTTGTCTACAAACATTTCATAACACGCAGAACACAATTTTCTGTCCCCTAAAAGCTCGGTCAAAGTCCTTTCAAATGCTGGAATGATCAATTGGCTTAGTTTTGAACAATGCGGACTATTGGTTATTGAAAAAATCCTTCTCTTATTGAACATAATTTGCTAGCCGCTATTCCTAGTGGGTACTAAAAACATAATAACTCTTATTTCACTAAACTTAACAAAAGTTTTAACGACGAATGTAAAATGAGCTTTAATTGAAATTAAGTTCGAATTTATGCCAGGCATTGCATGACGGTGCAAGTCACAAAAATTCAATTAAATACAAATAAAGTCTTAAAGAACAAACATTTAACTTTTGAATTGAAAATCAAAAAATTAATTGCATAGCTGACGAATAAGAAATGCGAATATGATTGCATTGCTACAAACACACAGACATACATACACATGTATATGATTGTGAATTGTGCACAGACAAAGTTGCAATTGAAGCAAATCCTTGATTGCTAGGCGCTCAGCTATTGTTAGTCACACTGAGGCACATGCAACAAGCGCACTGACACACATATGCACACACTCATGAACATACTCACACACCCACACACACACTCATGGGCACAGTATGACGTTATGACCTCATAAAAGTTTATTATTTTTTTACAGTATTTATAATGCAATAATCATAAAATAAAAAAAGCTTTACTCCCACACGCACATCTTTACACAGACACAAGGCACTTAATAGGCTCCCTGCCGATTCAGCCATGCGTCTCTATGACGCGGCACTCTATTTTAAATCGATTTTTGCCGCAACTTATTTTAACCCAATTCAACGGCAAGAACTCTGCAAAAGTTGAAATATTTCTGCTCGACGTCGTGGGTGCATGAGCTTTAGTTCTAGCTGTTAACTTTTATATATTATCGCCTTGCCAAAAGCTGTTAATGAAGAACTTTAAAAAGGACGACTGAGTAAAAAAGAAATAATTAAGCTGCAAATGGCGGTTGCAACTTTAAAGCAACAGCAGCAGTAGCAGCAGCAGCAGCTATTTAAAAGCTGGTGCATACTTTCAGGCATTCGCTTAGCACGCAAAGCCACAAAATTCAGCGAGCAGCAAGCATGTAATAAAAATATAAAGCGGCATAAAAATTAAAGCTTTTTTTTTTGTTATATTAATACTTCTAATAACGGGAAAGCGAAAAGTTTAGCTTTTCTTGGTGGTGGTTGCTGTTGGTTCATTTTTTATTTTATTCCAACTTAAATGCGATTTTGCTCAGCTAAGCGTATTATTTGTTGCATACTCTTAGGCGCTGCAACTCAACTTGGCTGAAGTGCCACTGAAAAAAAAAACAAAAAAAGTGAAACTTTAGCACAACAAAAACAAAAAAAAAAGCATATAAGAGCAAGCTTAATAAACACAACAACAAATAAGCAAAAACTAAAGCCATAAAAAGTTGCCAAACTAATTCCAACACATCGCAAAAAAACAAAAAAGCTCGAAATAATTTGAGAATCTGAATCAGAAACGGAAAACTTGCGTTCATTTTAAGTAGCAAAAATGGACGCCACTGCTTAAGCTGCTGGTTTCCGCTTTTTAGTTTCCGGTTGTTTTGAGTTTTTCCCCCCATTTTTTTTTTTACTACTACTTCTTTTTTTTTGAGTTTGTTTTGTGGTTTCGACAACCAAGCCAACCAAATAAAGGCTTTAGAGCATCAAGCGCAGCTATATTTGTAGCATAGGCTAGGGAGCAAAAACAATCTATTTAGCCACACATGCATGTAGCATGCTTTCAGGCGCAAAACAATTGCGTTGCTGCTTTGGGGAGATATTAATTTTTCAAGAGTGCCGCATTTTAATAAGATTTTAAAATTGCAACGAGTTGGTTTTTTGGTTGCACGTAAAAAAGAAATCGGAAAACAAAATTGAAAAAAAAAACAATTTCTATGCTCATGTAACAGCATACATCAATGATGGCAACCATTTTAAGCCGCTTTATTTTGGACAATTTTTGAATTTCCGCTTTTCTTTGCAGCAAGCAGCTATAACAATAATAATAATGAAATGCAAACCGCTTTGCACTTAAAAAACCAGCTGTTCGCTATTTGAGGCTTTATTTTTTCATGCATTATTTTAAATGATTATTTTTATTGTGTTTTTTTATCACATTCGTGTCTTACACTTTTGTTTTATTCTTCTTCTTCTTTCTTTTTTGCAGATTATGTCACCTTGTGACAAGGACAAATTGAAATTGCAAAATCCGGAGAAGAGAAAAGCCGATGATACTGAGCAAATTAAGGATTTGAAAAAGGTAAGCATTGCATACTTATAGGCACTTGCATTCTTCCTAAAATTAGAACAGTTTTAAACTATTTCAAACTATTTATCAAATTTCTACACACTATTAACTTTTTCCTCAAGGATTCTCCCCTCCTCCTCATACACCTACTCTGCCTCAACCACAGCAGCCAACCCACATAGCTCATCATGTTCGCGGTATTGTCTCATATTTGTTCACTGTGCGTGCGCTGTCATCTTATTTTAACCTCACGTTTTTGGCACTTTTTTTCGCCTCCTCCTCCTCCTCCTTCTCCTTGATTGACACATCTTGAACATAATCTTACAGCTGTGCACCATCTAAAGTTCCCACAAAAAAAAAGGGTTACAAAAACGTGCCATATTTCGAAGCGTGTCCTTACCCTGGCTTGTTTTCCTTTTTGCGTTAAAAATTTTGCCTAAACACGGCAAAACATAATTTTAAAAATTCATCTGAATTTATCAAAACAAAAAATAAAATATTTAAATTTATTTCAAATATATATATATTTGCGGTCAGTAAATACATGTTTCAATCCTTTATTGAAGTGGTTTCTTTTATATAATACTTTAAAGGCCACTTGAGCTATAATGATGAGAATATTTTATTGAGCTAGTTTTTATTCTGCGTTTCTTGTTTTAAGTGTTCTAACATAAAAGACAAAAGTTGGCTGCATCGTGAACACACCCCTAGGTTTTGACGTGACAGCGTATCTATATCATTGTCCTCCTCCTTGTGCTTATTCTTATATTTGTCCTAATAATTGTCCTAATAACTGTCCGAATTCCTGCTCAAACTCTTGACTTTATCCATGTCTAAACTCCTGACCTTATCATTGTTCGAATCTCTTTCCTAATAATTGTCCTACTTCTTGATCAAACTCTTCTTTTAATCCATACCTAAACTCCTGACCTCATTCTTGTTCAAATTTTCCATTTCAAAATCTTGTCCCACTTCTTTGCACAATCTTTGTCCTAAATCTTATCCTAAGTGTGTCCAAATACTTTTGCTATCCATTGTTCCATGTTGTTCTAGCCCTTATCCTTTTCCCAATCTTAAACCTAAATAAAGTTTAAGATGCATCTAACACATTCTGCTAATTCTTGTCCCAATCCTTGTCTGAATTCTTGCCCATTTGCATGCTCTTATCTTTTTCAAAATCTTTTTCCTACTCCTCATCCTATTCCTGGTCTTAATTTTTCTCAAATTCCTTCCAAATTCCTAAAAATAGACACGGAGTTATTTTTCCATGCAACGTTATTTCGTTTTTGTTGCATTTTTACTGTATTAAGCAGTTGCCTCTATGGTGTAGTGGCTCTAAATTTTTTTGTTCTTTATGAGATTAAAGAACCGTTTTTTGTTAACCAATTTCAACCATTTAGAGTTACAAAAAATGCAACGGCGTTGCATGGAATTATTACTTACTGAGTAGATGCAACACGGTAACTTGTAAAAAACAGTAACGAAGAATTTTACTTGGGCTTACGACAAAAATAAAATCGGAGATAGCGGCTTATGCAACAAAAATGCTATATTGTTGCATGGAATTATTACTCGTTGAGTAGAAATGCTACGAAAAATTTTATTTAACAACAGCAAAAAATGGTTCTTTAATCTGATTAAAAAAAATATTTTGAACACGGCAACCGCTGAATTTAGTGCAAATACAACAACAGTGAAAAAATCTTGCATGGAATTATAACTCCGACAATAAAACTGAGGTCTCGGTCACATGCTGAAAATAAGCAAATAATTAATGGCGTCATGAACCATCTCAGGGACAAGGGGCTTCCTTAATAAGATAATTGCATTAAATGCAATAGTAAAAGCAAAAAAAAAAAATAAATATAAAAGGACACTAAAAGAAAATTACAATACGGACAGGTTTTAGGACAAGGACTTTGATAAGGCTAGGACAAAGATTAGAAAAAATACAAGGGAAGAAATGAAGAAATTAGACAAGGATTAGGACTAGAATTCAGACAGCGACTAGGAAAGGACTATAATAAGGATTGGGTCATAGAGACATAAGGACATAGATTTAATAAGAACACACCCAAAACAATACTTTGTACAAGATTGGGAAAAGTTTAAGGACAAGATATGGGACAAGGAATAGAACAATAATTCGGACACACTAAGGACAAAGATTAAAAAAAGAAGTGAGACAAGGATTAAAGAAGGTATTTAAACCAAAATAAGGTCGGGAACTTGGACATGTACAAGGTGGGGCAAAAGTAATCACACATGCTTATAATGGTTCTGCTTGTGAAATTTGTTTGTTTCCATTAGAATTTATTCCATCAAGTTGAGAAAATGATATCGGGCAAGTGACCGCCACCAGCTAATGACGATGACGGGCTCGTTTTATGCCATTTTCCATCACTCTTGCCAGAACTTCGGGCGACAGGTTTTCGCATTCTTGGCGAATATTCTCCTTAAGAGATTGAAGAGTCTGAGGCTTGCTGACGTACACCGGCGACTTCAAAAAACCCAATAAAAAGAAGACTGGAGCGGTTAAATCGGGTGATCTGACCGGCCAGTGCAAATTACCAAAACGAGAGATTAAACGACCCGGAAATGCTTCCTTCAGAATATCGGTTGTAACTCGAGCAGAGTGCGCCGTTGCACCGTCCTGCTAGAACCACATGTTCTCCAGTCCCAATTCATCTAATTGAGGAAGAAAAAATTTGGTGATCATGGCTCTATAGCGCGTGCCGTCCACAGTCGTCGTTTTGCCCGAGACATTCTCAAAAAAAAAAATGGCCCGATGACTCCTCCAGCGTAAACAGCACACCACGCAGTAACTTTGAGCAGGTGTAATAGTTTTTCGTGGATGATACACGGATTTTCGGTGCCCGAGAAACGATTATTTTGTTTATTCACGTAACCACAAAGATGTAAATGAGCCTCATCGCTCATGGTAATTTTCGATGAAAAATCGTCCACCTCTTCGTTGAGATTCAGGATGGCTTGAGCGTAGGTTACTCGCGGTTGGCGGTCAACAGCTAACAGCTGATGCACTGTCTGCACTTTGTAAGGGATCATCTTCAAATCGTTCACCAAAATTCTGCGTAGGGACCGCCGGCTAATGTCCAATTGCGTAGCAAGCCGTCTGTCGATGTTTCTGGCTCTTCTTCGAAATCTTGAGTAACAGCAGCGGTATTCTCAGCAGAACGGCTGCTCTGGGGCCGGCCAGTCTTAAGAAGATCTCGTGTTGTCCCAGTCTCTTCAAGGCGAGTGGCCAAACGCTGCAGTATTTGTCCAGTTGGTGTCAGACGGCCAGGAAATCTCCGACGATATTCACGCTGCGCCAAAACAACCGACAAATTGTTGCGCAAAAGAATGGAAATAATTATTCCGCGTTCTTGCGAAGTAAACCTATTCATGGCTTGTCGATTTGTATTCTGGGTTTGTTTACTTCACAAATGTCAAAACCGAATTGACATTTGGCACCATTTGAAAAAGTTATAAGGTGTTCCAATAGTGTGATTACTTTTGCACCACCTTGTATTAATACTGAAGTTTGAAAATATTGACAAGTTACTACTTATGGATCGCCTGGAGAAAAATCCATGTTGATAATTTAAGATGTAGTTTTTTACTTCTAGACAAAAACCGTTTGTTTACAATGGCACCTTAGGAATAGCTGATTATTTTGTAATTGGTCGGTATTTCAATCATCCCTTTTTGACCGGCTTTTAAAATAGGTGTCATACACGCGGTCTTCCAATCATCTTGTAATACTCCGCTAAAGTGAGACATATTTAAAATAGAGGTTAGTGGGATAGACAACGAGGATGCACAGTATTTTAGAAACAGTGGAGGAATTGAGTCAAGGCCTGCACCCTTGTTCGGGTCCAAACTTGCTAGGGCTTCATATATTTAATTTTCAGAAAGACATAGATCCAACATTAAAGTTTGCTGTAAGTGGGAGAAGTCGAGAGATCTTACATCAGGGTCGTGATTGTTAAATACTACGGTACTCTTTAAGTATTCTCCAAAAGGTTTCATCTACGAACCATATGCACCTAGAAAATCCGCACAAAAAGAAGAGAAAGAAGAAAAAACTTCGGCATTGTTTCTTTAGATTTTTATTTCTTACACTGTGGTATCAGTTCGGTTACGTTCACACATGAGCAACTATGGACAGAGAGTGCTCTGGAAGCGTTGAGAGCAAGAATTGAGAACGAAGGCTTATGTAGCAACACAAAACGCAACAACAAATCGAAGACAAAAGACAAACATAGAAACAACATAGATGCTTTAAGTGTAGTGGTGCCCATACCCGCACACGAGCGAACGTAAAAAACAACGAAGAATATATGCAGAGATGAAAGATTTTCTGCGTATATTTTGTAGGCCACAGAACGTGCACACAGAGAAAGTTCTGCACAAAGTGAAGAGAAAGAAAGCTCGCCACTTGACGCCAAAACACTCTTCTGAGCGAAAGAATTGGTGGCGAATTCATTAGGAAAGTGAGAGTGATACCAATTTTTTATGGAAAAATACAAAACATTTTGTATCGAATTTTATTTCAATGTGATTCAAATTTCAAATTTGATTTGAATAAGATGCATTGTAAAGTCGAAATCTTCAGGAAAGTTTATTGTTACTAATCCAAAAGGCTACCTAAACATAAATGCCAGTTATTTTGTTCAATAAAATCTTAATGAAATAAATCAATCGTATACTTGATCACAATCAATTTGAATTTCATTCATTGTATTTCCCTAAAGTTTTACTCAATTTAATGTTTTTTAACTTTGCCAAACGTTTTTCAATAAAAATAAAACAAAAAAAGATACAGCAGATTCGACTATGTCCGACTATGTCGTAACACAAGACGTAAAATTATTCAATTCGCTTTTGATGACATCTTTTTGGGGGGGTTCCATACAAATTTTATGATTTTTGTATATTTATTCCATACACCTGATCATATGACCTTTAAGAGAGTGCCGAAGAGGGTTGATATGTATGACCGACCCCCATTACTTTTTCAAAAGGAACATTTATGCCTTGGTCACCTATTCTCTCCGACCACTCCTTAAGGGGGCTCCCATACAAATTTTATTGGTTTTGTATATTTATTCCATACACCTGAGCATATGACCTTTAAGAGAGTGCCGAAGAGGGTTAATATGTATGGCCGACCCCCTTTACTTTTGTAAAAGGAAAATGTTTCCCTTTGGGACCTATATCCTCTGTCCACTCCTTACATGGGCTCCAATACAAAAACGCAATGGGGGCATATAAATTTTGTCACTGTTTGTAAGGCCCATAAAGAGGCGTAGGTATAGCAAAGTATATATATTCTTGATCAGTATCACCACCCAAGTGGATTTAGTCATGTCCGTCTGTCTGTCCGTCCGTTCGTATGTAACTTATAAGTGCTTAAAAAGAACAAATTGAGTACTCTCGAGGTGCAAAACATGTCCCGGAACTATATAGTTCCGCAGTTCCATTTGATTAAATCAAACTCATGCAACTCATATGCAGCAGATACAAGAACCATTCGCAAAGCAAACGGAAACATCGAATGTTGGCTTTATATTTCATGTAATTTTGTAAAATTTATATAAGTTAGAGAGTTCAAACATGAATTTTTCTCCCAGTGAGGATCAAGCAGACCAACAAGTGCTAACATCAACATTGTACGATCAGTAATTTAGGCACACCAAAGGCTCAAAGTGTGACCTTAAAACGCTATCAACCGCCGCTTGATCACTATCAACCGCCCTACTAACCTCCGAGAATGACGTATTCTACGTCAAAACAATACAAACATCGATTTTTATGTGGCCGAGTTTCGACCACAAGCGATACTAGTTGATATAAATAACCATGATGCATAAGTTTTCTTCTTTAAAATCAAACAACAATAAAAAGTCCTTTAAAGGTTATGTACACATTTCATGTACATATATTCAAGAATTTAAAACAATCAGTACCGCTGGCCTTGCTTTCGGTACACCTTTAAAACCTTCACATTTTCATTCGACTCATTTTCATCAACGAACGTGATGCATAGCAAAAATCTTTTTGTTCCTGACTATAGAAATTCACCCTAATTAGTCAAGTTTTGCAAAACCTGAGCAGAAAGACAGCCATCAAAGTGAATATTAAATGGTTTACAAATAATCAGATTTTATTCTATTAACAAGCCAAGATTTCCCCTAAATGCGGTATCCTAAGAGTCATTAAATCCTTACAACTACTTATTCATATTGTTCATTCACTCTCACTGTATTTTCTCTGCAACTCTATCTCACTCTAGCTTTCTTTAGCGCTCCCTATCAGCTAATGCTGTTAATCCTTAGAGTAATTATTATATTTATCTCTTTCACTTACTATCTATCGTTCGTATTCTTTTCCTCAAACTTGCTGTTTCATTTATTTCTTCTTGTATCATTGCAGGCAAAACTAGAGACCAAAGCTTTAAAGGCTAAACGGCCCGGCTTCACCGATGAACGTTACCATGAAACATCGTACTTTATTGAAAATGGTAAGCATATAAAACACTACCACAACAACAACAACAACAGCAACAAAGTGAACAAAATTATTTTAATTAGCTTTTAAGAGAAGTGAATTAGTTGAATTGGGAAAAATGAAAACAAAACGACGTCGATATTAATTCAATTAAATAAACTACAGGCTGCATTCGTGCCGGGCTGGCTATTAATGCTTTACTACCTTGACATGCAATGACGTCACGTGACATTATTTTTTGTTTTTTTTTTTTTTCTTTTACATCGGCTACTAACTACTTTTTAGCCTTTGTGTACACTCCAGCTATACAGCATTTTGTTGTTTAATTTTCCTTTCCTTTTTTTTATGCACTCTTCTACACTTAATAAAAACCTTTTTCAATTTCCTTCCCTAGGTTTGCGCAAGGTGTACCCCTATTATTTCACCTTTACCACGTTTACCAAAGGACGCTGGGTGGGTGAAAAAATACTCGATGTATTTGCACGTGAGTTCCGCGCACATCCGGCCGAAGAATACGAACGCTGCATCACAACCGGTACCCTGACGGTTAATTATGAAAAAGTGCCAATCGATTATAGATTAAAACATAATGATTTGTTGGCAAACATAGTGCACCGGTAAGTGTCTACGTGTAGTGGATTAAGAGGCTCTGTCCTCTTTTAACACTAAAGCTGTTGTAACACTAACAGTTAATTATAAGTTAAATATTTATTGATGTAGTATATACTATAAGTAGCCTTAAGTTTGCATGTTACGCCTCGAATTACTCGAGTTGAAATTTTATTTTAATTTTGTTTGAATTTTATTTTATTTTATCATAATGAGTTGGTTTTGAAAATAAGTTTGAGTATTTATCGGGAAATCTTATATATTAATATGGAAACATCAAATGTTGTTGTACACTTTTTTTATATTTATAATAAAAAATAGGGAATGAATCTTTTATCATTCGAAAGGTACAGTGCCACAGACGTGCCGAAAAATAAAAATAATAAAAAAATTAAATACATGATGTGATTATTACATATCAAAATAAATGTATGCATTCTCATACCCATGGCTGTAGTTTGAAACTCTCTGCGTTTCTTACTCGAGAGCAAAACAACAACAAAATACATAGCTACTCAGCTCTGTGTTAAACATCACAGCAACGATGACCGCATACACGAGGAAGAGTAGAATGCGAGATTGACTCAAGCACATTAACAGAGCTGTGGAGCATGCTGTTGCTGTTGCTGTTGTTGCTTTTTCTTAATTTCTCTCTCTCCTCGATAGAGTCATGACAAAAATAGACAATATGAGACCGCGGAGAGAGCCGCTACAAGATCCAAAATGCATCAATCTTGCAATAGAGGTGCATAGAATTGTTACTTGGAGTGTATATGCGGCACGATATATATGATAAAACACAGAGGAAGGGTTTCACCAGTTCTTACGACAGCAAAAACAAAAAATACTTGACGCCGTCAGGTGGCGTAAAAATGCAATATTGTTGCATGGAGTTTTTACACGCTGAGTAAAAGTGCAACGAAGAATTTAATTTAACAACAATAGAAAATTGGTCATAACCTCATTACGAAAAAAAAATTTCCAACCCGCGCTGGCAACCCGCCTTAATGCAGTAAAAGTGCAACAAAAATAAAAAAGATATAGTAGTTTCGACTATGTCGTAACACAAGACGTAGAATTAGTCAATTCGCTTTTGACGACATCTTTTTTAAAAACTATTTAGCAAAATATTTATTCCATACACCTGAGCATATGACCTTTAAAAGAGTGCCGGAGAGGGTTAATATGTATGACCGACCCCCATTATTTTTGCAAAAGAAACATTTTTGCGTTTGACACCTGTTCCCTCCGACCACTCCTTAGGGGGGGCTCCCTTACAAATATTATGGTTTTTGTGCCGGAAAGGGTTAATATGTATCACTGACCCCCATTACTTTTGCAAAAGGAGCATTTTTTCCTTTGACACCTATTCCCTCCGACCACTCCTTAGGGGGGCTCCCATACAAATTTTATGGTTTTTGTTTATTTATTCCATACACCTGAGCATATGACCTTTAAAAGAGTGCCGAAAAGGGTTAATATGTATCACTGACCCCCATTATTTTTGCAAAAGGAACATTTTTGCCTTTGACACCTATTCCCTCCAACCACTCCTTAGGGGGGGCTCCCTTACAAATATTATGGGTTTTGTGCCGGAAAGGGTTAATATGTATCACTGACTCCCATTACTTTTGCAAAAGGAGCATTTTTTCCTTTGACACCTATTCCCTCCGACCACTCCTTAGGGGGGCTCCCATACAAATTTTATGGTTTTTGTTTATTTATTCCATACACCTGAGCATATGACCTTTAAAAGAGTGCCGAAAAGGGTTAATATGTATGACCAACCCCCATTACTTTTGCAAAAGAAACATTTTTGCCTTTGACACCTATTCCCTCCAACCACTCCTTAGGGGGGGCTCCCTTACAAATATTATGGGTTTTGTGCCGGAAAGGGTTAATATGTATCACTGACTCCCATTACTTTTGCAAAAGGAGCATTTTTTCCTTTGACACCTATTCCCTCCGACCACTCCTTAGGGGGCTCCCATACAAATTTTATGGTTTTTGTTTATTTATTCCATACACCTGAGCATATGACCTTTAAAAGAGTGCCGAAAAGGGTTAATATGTATCACTGACCCCCATTATTTTTGCAAAAGGAACATTTTTGCCTTTGACACCTATTCCCTCCGACCACTCCTTAAGGGGGCTCCCATACAAATTTTATTGTGTTTGTGCCGGAAAGGGTTAATATGTATCACCGACCCCCATTACTTTTGCAAAAGGAACATTTTTGCCTTTAACACCTATTTCCTCCGACCACTCCTTAGGGGGGCTCCCATACAAATTTTATGGTTTTTGTTTATTTATTCCATACACCTGAGCATATGACCTTTAAGAGAGTGCCGGAGAGGGTTAATATGTATGACCGACCCCCATTACTTTTGCAAAAGAAACATTTTTGCCTTTGACACCTATTCCCTCCGACCACTCCTTAGAGGGGCTCCCATACAAATTTTATGGTTTTGTCGATAAAACCGGAAACTGTCGATAAATAGGTAGCAAGTTTAAGCAAACAAAAACATCAAATGTTGGCTTTATATTTCATGTAATTGTGTAAAATTTATATAAGTTAGAGAGTTCTTACATGAATTTTTGTCGCATTGAGGATCAAGCAGACCAACAAGTACTAACATCAACATTGTACGATCAGTACTTTAGGCCCAACAAAGGCTCAAAAAGTTATATAAATACCGACACCTGATCACTATCAACCACCCTACTTACCTCCGAGAATGACGTATTCTACGTCAAAAACGTTGCATGGAATTATAACTCCATGACTTATTGACGCTACGGTAAATTTTATAAAACGGCAGTAAAACTGAGGTTTTCCGTCACATGATAAAAATTAAAAAAAATAATGGCGTCGTCTGTGGTGCCTCTCAGGGAACCCCTTAAAGTTACCTGAATGCTACAAATGCAATAGCAAAAGTAAAATAAAATAATAAAAAAAAATTAAATTAAAATTCAAATAAAGACAAGGATTTGGTGTAGCACTAGGGCAATGATAAGGCAAGGGATGAGAGCAAGGATTTAAACAAAGATTAGAGTATAGAATTGTAGCAAGAAGGGCAAGAATTCAGACAAGAATTGGGAAGATGACTTCGACAAGGACTGAGACAAGGGCAAGGACAAAGATTGAGACACACCTAAAACAATAGTTGCGAAAAGATTAAGGACAAGAAATGGGACAAAAAATAGAACAAGAATTTGAACACACTAAAAACAAAATTTAGGACAAAGATTTGCCAAGGAAGTGGGGCAAGGATTAAGAAAGGATTTGAACAACGACAAGGTCAGGAATTCGGACATGGATTAAGATAAGAGTTTGGCCAGGAAGTAGCACAAATATAAGAATGAAGACAAGTTTTTGAATAAATTAAAGGATAGCGACAAGAATAGGCACAAGGATAAAGATATACTGTCACGTTTAAATCTACGGGCGTATCCATGATACTGTCAACTTATTTTTAACCTTACCAATCGTCTTTCAATGATGAAAACGGGAATCTAGTGACATATATCCAGTACACTGAAGATGTGGAGGGAACACTTCTCTAGGCTTCTTACTGGCGATGACGACAACATTCCTGCCAATAAAGATGATATTCTAGAAACCCCAATTGTGGACGACAGTTTAAGTCCGTTGCCCGACCATAGTGAAGTCTTGAAAGCTGTAGCTCGGCTTAAATTCAACAAAGCAGCAGGAGCCGATGGCTTACCTGCTCTTCAAGAATAAAGGCGAAGCTTTATTTGAATGCATTTATGTGCTCCTATGCAGAATATGGTCGGAAGAATGCATTCCAAACCATTGGAACCTTAGTGTGCTCTGCCCAATCCACAAGAAAGGCGATCCCACAATTTGCGCCAACTACCGTGGGATAAGCCTTCTTAATATCGCATATAAAGTCCTGTCGAGCGCAATATGCGAAAGACTGAAGCCCATCGTAAACCAGCTGAATGGACCTCATCAGTGTGGCTACAGACCTAGCAAATCCACCGTAGACCAGATATTTACGCTACGACAAATCTTAGAGAAGACCCAGAAAAACACATCGACACACTTGACACACTTGAAAACAATCGACTTTTTGTCGATTATAAAGCCGCCTTCGACAGTCCAATAAGGAATCATTTATACTCCACCATGTCTGAATTTGGTATTCCTGCAAAGCTCATCCGTCTTTTCAGAATGACACTGAGCAACACCAGCACAGCACAGTTAAAATCGGGAAGGACCTCACTCCTCCATTCGATACCAAACGAGGCTTCAGACAAGGTGATTCCTTATCGTGCGACTTTTTCAACCTAATGATGGAGAATATCATCCGAGCTGCTGATTTGAGACGCAGTGGCATGATATTCTACAAAAGTATTATGTTGCTGTCGTATGCTGATGATATCGATATCAATGGCCATAATACGCGCTTAGTCAGTGCAGCATTCTCCAGATAAGAGAAAGAGTCGAGTCGAATGGGTCTTGCAGTTAACGCAGATAAGACGAAATACCTAGTGTCAACAAAGAAACAGTCCCAGCGTCTTGGAAACCACGTCACTGTTCACAACATCTCCTTAAAGGTTGTTAAGGACTTTGTCTGCCTGGGATTCAGCATTAACTCTTTCAACGATGTCATTATTGAGTTAAGACGAAGGAAAACTCTTGCCAACAGGTGTTACTTTGAGCTAAGTAGGCAATTGAGAAGCAAAGTCCTCTTTCGATGAACAAAACTCACGCTCTATAAGTCACTAATCATGCCTGTCCCATTATATGCAACACAAGCCTGGACGTTGAGCAGTTCTGATGAAAAGACTTTGGGAGCCTTCGAAAAACAGATCCTTCGTAAAATCTTCGGTCCAATCGGCGTCAATGGCGAGTACCGAATTTGATGGAGCAACTGTATGAGCTGTACGCTGACATCGACACAGTTAAATGCATTAAAATCGAGCGGCTCCGCTGGCTAGGTCATGTTGAGCTAATGGAAAACGACATTTCAACAAAAAAAAAAATAATAGATTCGGTACCCGGTGGTTGGTCAACGCCGAAGAAGGCATCCGCATCCGGTTGGAAGTTTGAAGTGTTGGATAACCTGACTACGCTTGGTGTTTCCAACTGGCGCCAACAAGCGCAAAAAAGAAATGGCTGGCGCGATTTCTTATACGAGGCCAAAACCGACCGGCGGTTGTAAGCGCCAGATAAGTAAGGGAACAAATCTTCCTGACGCCTAAATGTTGATTTTAAATTGAATGTATGCTTGTCCCACTAAGACCTAAGAATGACTCTATCTCAAAGTTGCCGGTCTGCTTCCAACAGTTCACGCACTGCATCGATGTTTTCTGCCAAAACAGCGGTTCTTGGACGATCTTCATGATATTCGTCTCATTGAACTCTTTGAACCTGCGTTATGCAGTCACTGGGTTTGGTGATTCATCACCAAAAGTCGAACTAAGTTAATCCATGCATGGGTTTCTTGTTAGTCCACGTTGAAAAAAGCTAAAAAACCAACACCCAAAAATGTTCACGCGTTAATTCTATTTTTTCTAAAAAACAATTTTCAAACCAGTGCACAGTGCGAAACAATCCAGATGGACAAAATTATTTGTTGAAAAGTATTCATCTTCATCAATTAAAAAATTTATTTTTTATACATCAGTAAGATATTCATCACTTTCGGAATGAGTTTCATGGTCTCTTGAAAAGTTGACGTCTTCTGAAGTAAATATTGAAGGCTCCTGCAACAATTGTGGACTGTCTGTAGTAATTCGAGCGCGTTTTTTTTTTTTTGCTTAATTTCTCAAACTCGCAATATATGGGTCAGATGAAACGAGAAGCCTTTGTAAAAGATCTGTGTTGGTTTCTACTCTAGATGTATTCCTGGTAAAATTCTCCCTATATACTTACGTGTGTCCTTATTGCTTGCCTCTTGGGTTTCCTCGCAAAGTTGATAGGAAGAATGCAAGAACGTAATACCTCTTTTCCATGGCAAAGTATTTTGTGAACAGTAACTGGCATTGGGTACCATGGGTATTCACGTATTATTCTCTGGTAGTTTTTGCATATTCTTCAAACTTGTTTACATTAACCTCAAAGCCCGAATTGATTGCCTATTTCAGGAGATTTTTTATAATCTCTGAAAAATTTTCGTGACGTGCTTCCACCGTTAGTGTTCCCGCCTTCTTTATTTGGCATATCTACCAGTGAGCCACACTTATTAAGACTTCCTGTACCTGCTTTTTATTTTTAGCAACACTTTACTTTTTTTGATGGCCTCGTACCTGCCACGACTTAATTGATAGTCTGCAAGATATGTGCAGAATATACTCTAAAAATCTTATTCGGCATGAAGTGAAGATAAGGCAAAAGACAGGAAGTTTGTGTTTATAGCTTTGCTTGATATTATGTTGAAGTCGTTCATTTCTAAAGGTTTGACCCTACACAAGTAGCAAGTTTGGTTCGAGGCACACGATATCAGTATATTGCAAACTTTTCCACCAATCATGCAATCAACCAGAACGGTCTTAACAAAAATTTCGGTATCATTTATGATGAAGATTTTTATTGAACTGAGAGCTTCGATTTGGTTTTCAACTTGATTTATTTCCGTGGCTTTCCGTTCTTTGTCTCTTTCGCAAAAATAAATTTAATTGGCCTACAGTATTTTGGCAAAGATGAAGGATTTTGTCTGGATTTTGTGAATGGGTACCATAGATATTGAAAAAAGACTTGCGTCCGTTTGATGGAAACGTACGTCGGAAAACCTTTACCTGTACTTTTTATGGCTAGCTCCATCACAGCCCCATTTAAAAACGATTTGAAAATTTTTTTTCTTTTTTTCTAAATCCGTTCTTTCAAAAACAAATTTTGAGCGCAATCTTGTTACTGTGTGGTCAATAAGAGATTGAAGAGGAATTTCCGTATTAGTTTCTGTAATATCCAGACCAGATGGATAGCATATCTTCTTAGCATGTCTTACTTTATAATAAGATGGATACAAGTTGTCTCCCCGTGCCTTAGCTCCGTTGTGAATGGTCATGTATTAATCGGTTGATAGTTAGGTTTGCATCCATCAGTAAAGCGGAGTATTTCGGTGTTTGTTTATATAGTAGCTCACATGATTTCTTTATTATTGTTCCTCTTTTCGGAGACGCATTTGACAATTCTTTAACTATCATTGCGGAGTCTTTTTTTCCCTCATGTCCTAATATAACTTCAGCAGCATAATTTATTTGTTGGGGACTATTTTCTTCACGAAGTGTCTAAGTTTTTCTGTCTTTAGACTTAGAATTTCAGTCATTTAAAGGCTTTGGATGCTTTCCAGGTCCACCAGGACCACCAGGTTGAGATAAAACCACATTGGCAAATTTAAGGTTTCCCTTAAGCCACATAATGTTTACAGATACAGACTGGTTCCACTTTTTGTTAATTTTATAACAAAAACTTCTTACTTCTAGTCAGCTCCTGTACCTTGCGCCAGTCTTGTCGCGGCTTTTTCTGCCGTGCAGTGTGCATGAAAACAGAAGATAATGTTTAAGTGGCAACGCTCCTGAGAAGCGAGACAACTGCAGTGTGATTTAACTGACAGCTGTGATTTGACTATCGCTTTCTTTCTATATTATGTCGTCAGAAAAAGCGCGGGACCACTGTTTTGATTAGCTGAAAAATGAGATCGGGAGAAGTTAGCGCGTCATGGTTTTTTTGTAAAACGGGAGCCATAGACAGATAGTTAGATAGAATAGAAAACTGAACAAGACAAGTCAAACATAAATAAAAAATTGGAAAATTATAATAAAAAGAGCCTTTTAATTAAGAATAAATAAAGAATTTAAAATTGACTAAACACTTTGGGTTTGATGGTAGACATATCACTTCGGCTTAAAGTCGAAATATCAATCATTTCAAGAATATTATTTCACCATTTTCGTAACAGTGGGACATATTTATAATATAGATAATATATGTGTAAAAATAAAAGGTTTTTGAGAACTTTTTTTTCTTTATGTCCACCTAGATTGTTAAAATTTATTACTGCACTGTGCAGTGTAAACAACACAATAAGCGCACACACACCAAAACGTTGTAGATCCATGCTTTTGGATGCCCTTCACGAAATTCACCAGTGAGCGGAATACGGTTCGCTTGAATTCTGTATGCCACCGATAAACAGAGGTTTTTGATGATGCTTTATCGCCAAAAGTCGAATTGAGTTCATCGATGAGCTCTTGTGAAAATAATTCACGTCAAAAGTTGCAAAAAAATAATCGCACAAAAATGTTCACACGTTGATTCTATTTTTTATTTTTTTTTTTCGCTGAAATATAATTTTCAAACCACTGTAAACAACACAATAAACGCACAAACACCAAAACGTTGTTAGTACGTTTATGCCAGAAAATGTCAAATTTTCGAATGGAACTGTCAAAATTCATCTGGCAATGCTTAGTGGTGCCGAGCGCAAGACTTGAAAGGCTCTGAAGGGTCTAAGAACAGTGATTTTAGCGGCCCTTCACTAAATTCGCCCCCCCCCCCCCCCTAGTATGCTGTGTTCCACCGATAAGCAGAGGTTTTGGATGGTAGCTCCTCGCCAAAAGTCGAATTGAGTGCATCGATGCACTCTTGTTTAAATAATTCACTTTGAAAGCTGTAAAAAATAATCGCATAAAAATTTTTACGTTATTAAATTTTTTTTTTTTTAATATAATTTCAAAAAATAAAATACAGTTGTTTTTATTTAATTCTTTATTTTTATATTTTTTATTTTTTTGTTTTTTTTTTTATTTCATTCTTTTGTAAGTAATTCTTGAGCATAAATTAATTCATACTGAAAGCACGACAAGCTCTACTGAGAATACAAAGTATGCATCGAAACTATTCTTGGCCTTGTGACATCTAATGTCACATCTAGTAGAAAGGCCCCTTTAACACCTGCGCTTCACAAACTGCAAAAACTCCTGTTTAACTGCCAAATGCCGAGATTTGAATAAAGTTAATCGCTTGACTAAAGTTTTAATGAAATGAAAAATTTTAAAAGTTTGCTAATTCGCACATTCCACACTAACAAGTGACAAAAGCATCCGCTCGAAAAACAACTGGCAGCAAATAGCTGCTGCTGCTGCTACTACTGCTGCTTTTGCTACCTGATGAACCAACAAACTTATTCCATTAATTACAAGCATTTCAGGCGAACACGAGCGAGAAATACACGCAATTAATGTGAAAATGTGTTTGTGTGCGTGAGTCAAAAAGTCAGCCGAGAAATAGTCGAGAGACAGTTCATTAATATTAATTTTATATTCATGACTAGACGATTGCATTTGGGCGGGCATTAATGACCAACATTGTAAGTGCACCGAGGCAATGCACAGTGGTTGGCTGTCATTGACCAGATTAAGTTTTTAAATTCATTAAATAAGTGTTAAGCTACTGTCATTGGAGAATTATTTAAGTTTTGAGCACAACTGCTCTACTGTGCAACATTGTCACGCACAACTCCTAGATTGATAGATACTCAAACTTTATTTCTTTTCATGCTATTTTATGTTTGTATCTATTAGTCTTAAATTTGTTTCGTTTAAATTGATTGCTTGCTTTATTAACTAACCAACGCTGTAAGTTTTAACATTATTTTTTTTTTCTCTTTAATAATCTTTGCTTCTTAACTTAAGTGTTTTTTTTTAGAAATTACCTAATAAAACTTAACTTAGAACTTGGGCTCTATGTATGTATATAATATATATATATATAAGTATGTTTAAGTTTGTGTACCAACAATACCTACATAAATATTACATGTATTTTGCAGACACGAAGTTCCAGTCACTAGTCAACCAATCACAATAGTGCACATGGACGAAGATATTGTGGTTGTCAATAAACCGGCATCAATTCCAGTAAGTGGCTTAAATGACCGCCATTGATTTAATGTTTATTTTTTTCCTCTCTCCCTCATTTCTCTCTTTTTATCTTTCCTTATCCTTGTCCTGCCTATGTTTTTATCCTTATGTCCGTTTTTTTTTCTCCATTATTTTTCATTTTATTTAATTGTATTGTTTATTTATCTGATTGCGAAAAGATACTTCATTGTTTTGAAACAGTACATTTTTATTGAATACAAATGTATCTACAAATTTATTTTGTGCGAATTCAATTTAAGGCATAGCAAAGGCTCTATGGTTGCCAACTAAACTGAATGCTATATATATTTATTTTAACATTTGGAATTTTTCTTTTTGTAAGTATGTTTGTACAGAACTCTCAAAAAATGTCTAGTGGCATTAAAAAATGTGACATACATTTTCAATATTTGAGTGTAAATACATCTCCATATAATTTAAGATGAACATTTTAACTTCCTTACCCCCATGACTCTATTTTAATAGATGTGTTACCTCTTTTAAGGTACTTATACACCTTATAAGGCAAACAAGTATACATTTTTGCAATATTTTGTTTTCTAAGATACTTTATTACACTGAACATGTCCAAATATCAACAAGCTGGGGATACATTCTTTTCAAGATAATTCTAGGACTCTAAATTTCATGGCGTTAACCTTTCTCAATCCTTCGTCCAGTTTATGTTGGTCAAGTAGGGTAGACTGGGTTCGGTTGAAAAGGGAGACGGTTGAAGCTAATATCTCTACACCGTGTGTGATAAGGTGAGGGGTACAAGGAGAGAAGCGGGCGACAAGTCAAAACGCAAATTTTCGTGTTGCGTCGCTCTTCGCTCGCTGTGCTTGTGTATAGGTGGCCCCATTGTGTTTTTTTACGCAAAAGTAAGCATTTTTTGATCGTACATTTTTTCAATTTTAATCGTTTTACTAAAGTTAGAGTATTCACAGTTTTGTATCGTTTTAATTGAATTTCGTAGAATATGGGCTGTATGATTAGTATTTATTCAAATTTTTTATCATACTTACTGTAAACCGTTTTATAGCTAGAAAGGTGGTTGGGGACAGTTGAAAGTTATCTGGAGTGTAAAAATCTAGTTTATAATTAATACTGTTGAATTTTGAGAAGTATAATAGCAAGTAGTTCACAAACATTAAAAAAAAAATGGTCGCCACCAACATCTGATTATTATATAATTTAAGTTCTAAATAGTATAAACCTTTGAAGTCTGATTAAAAATAATTTTAAATTATAAGTATCGTGAACCACGTGAATATTATTAAAAATATATTTGTGATGTTCAGCTGTGCCATAACGAGTCATAAAATAATATTAAACGATGAATAAAGCCTCTTCATTAATTAAAGTTTGTATTATTGGCACGTGTTTCAACTGACCCCAGTCACTGTTTCAACCGACCCTGGCATGGGGATGGTTGAAACAAATAACATTTTTTTTTTTTTTTAATTTGATTTTACACATAAAATACAATACAGTGATCTCACATAACATTGCCCATTAGTAGACAGATATATCGCACTCCATCTTCAAAACAGACACAACTCAAAATTTCAAAATTTTTCAGGAGAAGCAAAAAACCAGTTTGTTTTTCAAAGGAATCCATACAAAACTAGGAGACAAAACGATTTTATTTTATTTTAATTAAAGAGTAAAAAGATGAGTGCAAAATTTGATCACTACGAATAGTTGAAAATTAAAAAGTAAAAATTTGAAAATTTTGAGTTGTGCCTGTTTTGAAGATAAAGTGCGATATGGCTTATATTTAATATATTCCCGCCATCGCTCGCTTAAATAATCCCAATGTAATGGACGATAAAACCTAAAATGTTTCAACCATACCGAGTCTACCCGTATATGTTGATGTAGTGCTTGTTAGAAAAAAATTTTTTATTGACTTTATCGGCTTCATGTCAACGAATGAAACATTAGGAATGACCTAGAAAATAATTTCTTAGAACAATTTAACCCTCGAAACCCAACTTTTATGGTCCAAACTGACCCCATAAATCAAAAAAAGCCGTTTTTTTCGTATAAATGCTCTGTTCAAGCAAGAACAAGTAAGCTTTTTGTGTCCATTGAATTGCCTAATATACTGGCGCTAAATAAAATTACAAATGAACCCAAACTAAGCAACCTTCCGTGTCCCCAAAATGACACCAAAGGTATTAAAACTAAGTTTTTTTCATAAATATAGGGTGGGCCAAATAAAAGTTTTTTTTTAAATGCAAAAAAAAAAAGAGCAAAATTCAAATTTTTCCATTAATTATGACTTTATTAGTAAGAGCAAATATTAATTCCCATTAATTAATGGAACACAACGTCGTTTAAGTGGCTGTCTCGGCTGGCTTCGCAGTAGCGCATTCTGTCACTCCAATTTTCTAAGACCTTGTTGATGGTTTCGAGCTGTAGCTCACGGATTGCTTGAATAATATTAGCTTTAAGTGCTTGAATCGTTTCCGGATTGTTGGAATAACATCGGTCCTTCACGGTTCCCCACAAAAAAAAAAGTCCAAAGGGGTCAAAACGCAGCTCCGAAGCGGCCAATTAACATCGCCAAGAAGGCGATATTGATTGTGGCATGGGCTGTGTAGCATGGTGCAAAATCCTGTATGAACCAGAGCTCGTCCAAATTCATGTCTCCAATTTCAGTAAAAAAAAAGTCGGTTAACACGGCTCTGTAACGCCCACCGTTGACCGAAACGTTGTTCCCAGCCTCATTTTCGAAAAAGAACGGACCAATGATGCCACCACTCCACAATCCGCACCAAACTGTCATTCTCTGTGGATGCATCGTCTTCTCGACAATAACGTGCGGATCTTCTGAGCCCCAGATACAGCAGGTGTACAGCAGATACAGCAAGCACGGTGGGTGTTTCATTTCGGCCAAAACTTATTTTCAAATAACGCACTGTTTGGGCTACACAGCACTCACTTTAGAAATAAGTTTCCAATATTTCCCAACGTTGTTCAAGCGTAAAGCGACTCATTTCTTTCCGCGGAGGTATGATACTGACTTTATGTCAAGATTTCGAACGAAAACAGCTGTCAGTGACAAAGCAACATATGATTTAAAAAGAAACTACTAGATAGTCCACCCTGTATATTAGTTTCTTCTGCGGATGGACGAAATTATATTGAAAAATATGCGATTTTCCATTTTCACATAAAAAATTAGACTATTACTGTCTGTAAAAAAAAGTGCAAATTTTTTTTAAATAAAAACGATCGTTCATCCGCAAGTATTATTAATAAAAGATATCTGCAAACGTTCATTAAGGCCGGTGATATATTTAAGGTATAATATACGTGTAAATTTTTCGAAAAAAACAATTTTTTTTTTGTTTATAGTTTTAAGAATATACATGCACGTTTTTAAATCAATATTTAAACAAAAGCAGAAGTTATAACGGTTTTCTGTAACCTATGTCTAAGCTACATACAACAAAAAATCGCGTTTAAAAAACTTTAAACGCGATTTCCTCGAAACTCGTTTTTTTAAAACGGTTCGATAGATGACTCGAAATCTATTAGTTCAATTTCAGTGATTTTTTTTTTGCATTTTGTTCGTTATTTTGTCCTTTAAGCCTCCCCCTAAGTTCAAGTATCTATTTTTTTTTTTGTATTTTTTATATAAACAAAAAAGCGCGCGAAATTGTATATATTTTTTAACTTTTTACTTCAACTTCCGCCATAATTAAAAAAACAAACCCCGGGGGTGTTGGGATGCTTAATATATGGTCTATGCTTTAAAATGTAATTTGAGTTTTTTTTGTTTCCGATACATGGGAAAGGCCATATCTATCGAACCGTTTTGGATGTCTTTTTTCAATGCTATTTTCAGCGCCCTCTATATAAAAGCCAAAACTGTATTTTAAAAAAAGAAAAATATTTTTATAAAGTATTTTTTATCTACAATAACCTGTATTAATTTAAAAGAAAAAAATAATAACTTCTTATATCTAAAAAAATTTTTTGGAAACATCTCCTGTTTTTGGTTGCACACGTATATTATAGTTGCTACATGGTTGCTACACGTATACTCACCTTAAAGGTGAGTAAAATGGAGTGATATTGAAATTAACTTAGAGGTTTAAAATTTTCAGTTTTATTGAAAAATACACTCATTTTTAAGAAATTGTTTTTTTTTCAAAACAGTGCTGGTTACCACAATTGGGGTAAGAGACCCTTTTATGCACTGCATGCAATCTGATGGCTGCTAGGTTGACCTGAAACAAAAACAAAATGAAAAATTTTATTAAATATTGAAAATATCTCCAGGATGAATGGAAACAGATTTTTAAAATACCCTTTTGAAACAATTTTTATGAAAAATAATGAAAATAAAAATTTAACTTTTTTTTTAAGAGCGTATAAATTTTTTAATAAGGCTTTCTTAAAAAATGTGTCTCATTCATCCTGGAGATATTTTCAATATTTAATGAAATTTTTTATTATTTTTTCAGGCCAACCTAGCCAGCAGATTGCACGCAGTGCAAAAAAAGGTCTCTTACGCCAATTCTGGTAACCAGCGCCATCTTTGTTTTTGAAAAAAAAAACAATTTTTAAAAAATTAATGTATTTTTTAACAAACCTGAAAATTTCAAACATCTAAGTAAATTTTTCCTGTTTAAAACCATCACCTCAATATCATTCCATTTTACTCAGCTCTAAATGTGTCGCCGGGCCTAAAGGTCGGTGCATTACTTTTTGAGTTATGTTACGCATCTTCTCAAGCAATTTTAGAGTCCATTGAAAAAAATTATTTGACAAAAAATAAGTAATATTTGTCCAAAAAGTATCACTGTGAAAAAAAGTTATGTTGATATTTTTGAAAACGTAGAAATGCTTTGGAAGCTTGTGACGTTTATGAAACGGGTAGATAGATGAGCGTGTAACAAAATGAGCTATATGTAGACTTCCCAACGTTCAAGTGCAACGTCCTTACTTATACAAAAGAGGAAAAAATAAAAATATCTCTACCAAAAAGCCAGTTAGCAATGTACAAACATTCCCCAATCCAAAGAAATTTAATTAATGTTACTCATACGCCATGTCGAACGCCTTAGAAACTATTCTATTCAGAAAATAATGAAGGTAGTAATTTTAAATAAATAATTCTACACATAACAGCTACATGATAATGTTAATTGCCTCTAAAGCAATATTAGAAAAGCTGAAAGCACGGATAAGCCTCGAAAGAACCTAATTTTACTTCAGAACATTCAGATATAAAAACAAAAATTTTACTAGAAATAGTGAAACATTGAAAAGCGAATAAAATAAATTTTACGTGGTAACGCTAAGGGCGTCTGTTCATTTAATTTAAATCCAATCAATTGCAGATCCATCCATTATGCCCGCAAAAAAAAAAAACAAAAACAATAAAAAATAAATTACCACCAAATGTTGAACACTTTTGCGTAGTTCCCACGGTTTCAAATGCCAGCACATAAAAATACGTATTAGCACTTTATTTAAAGATACAGAGTTGCCAACTAGACTGAACTAAACCAAATTATCAATGGAGGATAAGTAAACACAAACACATGCAAAAACAAACAAACAAACAAACAGTAAATGCAAATAGATATAAAAATGGCACAAAAAGATAAAAAAAAAAAAAAACAAAACAAAGGAAAGTCAACAACACTGCAGCAATGACATGAAAGAAGTCCATTGTTTGTAAGCAAGTGTGTGTATGGGCGAGTGTGTTGTGGAGTGAGTGTATATATGTGTGTGTCTATATGGAAAATATAAACGACGGACAGATTAAATTTCAATATTTGCAACATTTGCATTAAAACGAAGCAAATAAAATAGAAACTTCGTTACATGAAGAGCTGCTCAGAGTCGTCGAGTGAGTTTGATGGGCAAAGCAAGCATGCCAAAGCAGTGGCGGTCGTTAATGGGCTCACCAGGGGCTCTCCAAGGACTTAAAACTTCTCTTAAACAAAGAAGAAAAAAGTGTCATTAAAAAAATCCAATAATTTTCTTGTTTTATAAGATCTCTTAATTAATATCCAGTGCAAGAGAATAATATTTCATATATTTTACAGTAATTCTTTTTGTGATAAGTTATTCAGTTTTCACGCATAACTCTTTTAAATTGTATTTTCGATCATTTAACGCTTTAAAATACTGAAAAATCTTGCTGATTCAAAGAAACTTTTTTCAAATAAACCAAATAAAATTTATTTAAGCAAAGTAAAGACTCATCAACAATAGCAATAAAAAAGATATCGTGTAAAAATAAATTACATTTAAATATGTAAAAATATTTTGTTAGCTTTTTTAGAATTTTCACAACATGGGTACTTTTTCAATGTTTAGATCAGTGTCGACCGCGTAGTACCCACGTGTGTGGAGCAACACTTCGTCTTTTAATGAATACACGAAAGAGTCAATGAGACAAATAGTGATGCTGTGGTCGACACTGGTTTAGATAGACATATAAAGAATATATATATATCAACAAGAGGTGTAGGGTTACGAATGTGTTTTATTTAACAACTAGTCGCTTTAGTATTTTGAAAGATATTGTATTCCATACATAATCTTCTTGCATCTTCTTTATAATCATATAAAAGTTTCAGAGACATTCAAACAATACTTCTTTTTATTTAAAAAACAAATCCTACACCGCTTGTTGGTACACCCTATAGATGTATGTTAGGGCAAGTTACGAAAGTTGACTACTTTTACTTAAAATATTGATCATATCGACTTCTCTTGCATTTTGTTTTAGACCCTTTAGGTTAGGGTTTTAGCTTAAACATTTTTACCCCCGATGTTGTATTTTTGGTTTTGAGTCATTCCATCATTCCATTTCATCATCAAAAATTCAAAAATTTCGTCACTGCAGTATTAATTTCTTTGATTGATAAGATCTTTCGTTAACTTGTTGGAAAGTTTATTTAAAGTTATGCTGGATTTATACAGCAATTGTCCGCCCCATACTTATATATGGCTCGCTGGTATGATGAAGGGCCCTCCATAAGATAAATAAGATAAATGCACTTCAGAAATTTGCAATGGTTCAAAGAAGTGCAAGTCTGTGTTTTACCGGGACATTATCCTCAACCCCAACTAGTGCTCTGATGGTCATGCTTCACCTTCCTCCTCTTGATATCTTGCTAGAGAATGTGCTAACATAGCAGCCCCCAGGCTAAGAGAATCTGGAAATCGGATAGGAAACAGCTGCGGTCACACAATAATTCTAAACTCATCTGTTCCCGACAAAACAGATTACTGTGTGCCTTGTTTAAATCACGAAAAGAACTACAAAATTCTCATCCCTTCATGGCTAAACTGGGTTAACAAAACCCCCCTTAAAACTACTGGCATTTAAATTTTTACAGATGGATCCAAGCTTCAAAAACAAGTAGGGGGAGGTATTTACTCCCAGGATCTTGAAAGCGAAGCTCCCTTTAGACTTCCAAATTACTGTAGTGTCTATCAAGCGGAGATGATGGCTATTCACAAAACCGCTTAGATTCTAGGTCAAAAAGATCTTAGGTGAAGGAGTATTTACATCTTCTGAGACAGTCAAGCTGCTCTTAAGGCGCTCAACTCACACACTGATAACTCCAAAACTCTCACTGAGTGCCGCAGATCTCTCAACGAGATTGCTAGGCTATTCAGCATCCACCTCATATGGGTACCCAGACATAGGGATATCGGGGGCAATAATTTGGCTGACGAATTGGCAAGGAAGGGTACGACCTCTTACACCCTGTTAAGTGAGGACTGTATTGATATACCCATGTCCTCGTATAAACTCCGGTGCAGGAACAGATCTTTAAGTCTTGCACAAGAACACTGCGAACACCTCGCCACATATAGAACAGCTAAGCTAACGTGGCCTTATTACGACTTAAAGCGCACCAACTCACTGATTGAGCTAAGCAGGGTAAACCTGTCTAAAATAGTAGAAATCCTTACGGGTCACTGTCTAATCGGAACTCATGCTCTTCGTTTAGGACTTAACCAAATAATTTTTGCAGAAGCTGCAAGTGTGAAGAAGAAGTAGAAAATGTTCAGCAGTTCCTCTATGAATGTCCAAAGCTAACTAAAAGGAGAATGTCACCTCTGGTAAATGGACTTACGGAAGTCTCATGCATGGAAATCAAGCCTATCCTAAAGTTCATCATCCGTTCGAACTGGATTGCTGAGGAGGAAAATCTCTCATAGCTTCAAAAGAGATTATGTGGTATCACAACGGGCCTGCACTGGCCTAAGTATACGAGTAGTCTGTCGGCTCAGCCAACTTACCTAACCCAGCCTAACCTATTGAAAGTTACAGAGAAGGAAAACCACAGTCAGTAAATATGCCGCATGTGCCAGTTCACAACCGCACTAAGTGAAACATTTCAAAAATGATTATTTTATGTTTCACTTCTTTTAGTTACTTTAGTTAAAAATTTTACATTAGTTAAAAATTATTCTGTACTAGCGATACCCGGTGTGCGTTGCTACATCCGGAAAGTATATGAAAAAATTATAAGTAAATTCAAAATTGTTATTTGTCCCTTAGTCTCAAACCATGCTCATGGTCCACTGCCCGTTACAGTTTCCCAGTAGTAGGACAGCACTTTCAGCTGTCAATTCCTTTATGAGTTTTAATGTTCTGTGAGTTTTACTTCCATAGCTATTTTCTATCGAAAATCGGGTCATACCCCGTTTTCCAATTCACGTGCCAGTTTTCCAGTGGAAAGACCTAGGCAATTAGTAACTCCAAACTGAATTTCATTGTTATGTGACGTGATGTTCATAAGATGATCATAAGAAGATAGGTCAAAGTCCTTTCAAGGGCTGAAATGGCCAGTTATTTATTTTATTTTTTTGTGACGTGATGTTCCAAAGTTATTTGATATAAAAAATTTGGCTTGTTTGCGTGGAGCCACACCTTTTTGTCCAATGTCCGTCCCAGTTTTCAAGTCGAAGGAATCAAGTATCACAAAGTTGTATATTCATTCTGAGTTTCAATATTCTGTGACTTTTACATCCAAAGCTATTCAATATCAAAAATTTGGCTTACACGATAGTAGACACACCCCCTTTTCCAATGCCCGTCCCAGTTTTCTTATAGAAGGACATCAGCATGTGGTAACTCAATTCTGACTTTCAATGTTCTGTTACATTTACTTCCATAGCTATTCTGAACCGGATATTTGGCTTGTTTGGGCAAAGCCATGCCTCTTTTCCAATGTCCGTACCAGTTTTCCAGTAGAAATAGCTGCCCAATTAGTAATTTTATACTGAGTTTCAGTGCTATGCGATATTTACTTCCCAAGCTATTCGATATCAAAAACTGTGCTTGTATGAGCGGAACCACATGTATTGTCCAATGTCCGTCGTAGTTTTTTAGTAGAAGGACATAACCAAGTTGTAACTATTTCCGAGTTTCAATGTTTTGTGATCTTTACTTTCAAAGATATTCGATACCAAATATTTGGTTTGTATGGACGGAGTCACACCCCCTTTTCCAAAGCCTGTCCCAGTTTTCCAGTAGAAGGATATCACGAAGTTGCAACTCCATACTGAGTAACATTGTTGTGCAACATTTAGATCCAAAGATATTCTATATCAAAAATTTAGCTTGTATGCGCGGATCCACACCCTCTTTTCCAAAGTCCGTCTCAATTTTCTAGTACATAAAAGGATATCACCCAATAGTAATTCCATTCTGAGTTTTATTGTTATGCGACATTTATTTCCAAAGCTATTCGATATCATATTTTTTAATTATATTGGCGGTGCCACACCCCCTTGCCCAATGCTTGCTCAATTTTGCTAGTCGAAGGACGCGACTAAATAGTACGCTCTTATCAAGTTTCATTGATGTGTGACTTATAGCTTGAAAGTTATACCGAAAATTTGGTCTGCTGAAAAAGTGCCACGCCACACATCCAACGCCCATTAAATTTTACCTGTGGAACGGCACTTGTAAGTAGAATACCGAATCCCGATGCTATGGGACCTATAATTTCAAAGCTATTCGCTATCGTAGATTTGGGTTGTATGGGAGGTGCCACGCCCCCTTGTCCAATGTTCCGTGAATTTTTTCCAAAACCTTTGCGTAACATATTGATATTTGATAAGAAGTATACTTTTAAGTCTCACTGTAGATATGTTCGTGACTTATTTATAAGGTTAAATATAATTAAGTATCTTTCGTCAAAACACGGTCTCGTACATCCAACAACACTCATCAATGTCACCAGAGCACTTATGCTATCAAAAATTGAGTATGGTCTTCCTATTTATGACCATTGCGCAAAAAGCAATATTGGGCTGTTGTTTGCTCCCTACCACAAATCAGTTCGTAGAAGCCTCAGAGCATTTTCAACCACACCAACAATAAATATTCTGACAGAAGCTGGCTTACCTTCAATACCGGATAGAACCAACGACGTCACTTACCGCCTTCTTCCTAAACTTTTGAATTCAAACTAGTAAGAAATGATCTTCGACTGGGCCGAAGTTAAAATACCCCCACGTCCGAACCGAAGTATATTCAAAGTCTTAAGCCGTCAATAAAATGTTTATTTGTATAAAACATTTTTGTTATACCTACATAGTTTTAACAGAAAATATTCGCTTTCATTTTTTATAAAATCACTTTGTATGGGGGGTGGGTGTGGTTTTCACTCGATTTGGCTGAATTTTATACACAAAGTGCATGTTATATATCAAAGTTAATAAGCAAAATTTCAAGTCCATATATTATTTTTTGTGGAATTTAAAGAGATTTTACCTTTTTGATGAAGTCACTTTGTATGGGAGGTAGGCGTGGTTTTTATCCGATTTAGTTCAATTTCATACTTAGAGTGCACTTTAAATATCGGAGCTCATATGCAAAATTTCAAGTCCATATATTAATTCTTGTGGAATTCTAAGAGATTTTACCGTTTTGATAAAGGCACTTTGTATGGGAGGTAGGCGTGGTTTTCATCCGATTTGGCTCATTTTCGAACTTGACCTTAGTTTTTTAGATAAAAGCTTAAATATTGAATTTCGTGATGATAGCTTGAAAATTACGGCTGTAATCGTGACGACAGACGGACAGACGGACAGACGGACAGACAGACGGACATGGCTAAATCAACTCGGGTGGTGATGCTGATCAATAATATATATACTTTTCTATACCTACCACGCCTCCTTATGGGCGTTACAAACGGAGTGACAAAATTAATATACCCCCATTTACGTTTTTTAAACGTGGGGGTATAAAAATCCTGTTCTTGTAGAGGATGTTCAAAAAGGCATTGAGTCTGAAACGAGCTCCAAAAAAATGCTCGACCATAACACGTTGTTTAGAATTTGGTATGATGCATTGCCTTCCGCTAAAGCTAAAACACAGTCCTCATGAAAGGCACCCACCTTGGCTACTAAAAAACTAAAGCTAAAACACAGTCCTCATGAAAGGCACCCACCTTGGCTACTAAAGAACTCCTCATTGGTAACCAAGCTTATGGTTTATCTGAAAGATAGCACATCCAACACTATTTCTCAACGAAGCTGCCCAATACAAATCCTCAGGATGGAAGTTTATTTTCACGGATGGCTCAAAAACTAACAACAATACGTCTTTTGCAGTCGTTCATGAGGATGGTGCCCCTATCAGCTATGGCCTATTACACAGTTTTTGCTCTGTTGTTTTTTTGCACAGCAGATGCTATTGCTGTACTCCAAGCTTCTACCTTTGCAAAAAACAACAGAGGTAAATTTATGATCTGCACAAATACATATCCCTGATGATCCTTATCCAGGCGCATCTTATATATATAAAAAAATGTTGTCAAATCTGTTTGTGACGAGTGTTTGAGAGTTCGGCTGGGTAAAAAAAAAATCTGCCGATACCATTTTGTAGGGTACGTTCTCTAGATGGTTATAAAAAAAAAAATGTTTGAAAATGACAAGGGGGCGTGGCACCTCCCATACAACCCAAATCTACGGTAGCGAATAGCTCTGAAGTTATAGTTCGCATAGCATCGGAATTCGGTGTTCTACCTTAATTTACAAGAGCCGTTCCACAGGTAAAATTTTATGGGCGTTGAATGTGGGGCGTGGCACTTTTTCCGCAGACCAAATTTTCGGTATAACTTTCAAGCTATAAGTCACACATCAATGAAACTTGGTAGGAGCGTACTATTTAGTCGCGTCCTTCGACTAGCAAAATTTATCAAGTATAGGCCAAAGGGGTGTGGCACCGCCCATACAATTCAAATTTATGATATCGAATAGCTTTGGTACTAAATGCCGTATAATAATGAAATTCAGTATGGAGTTTCCACTTGGTGATATATTTATACTATAAAACTGGGATGGGCTTTGGAAAAGGGGGTGTGGCTACGCCCATACACTTAAAATTTTTGATATCAGATAGCTTTGGAACTAAACGTCGTTTAACAACGAAATTCAGTATGGAATTACTATTGGGTGATATTCTTCTACTAGAAAACTGAGACGTCATTGAACAAGGGGGTGTGGCTCCGCCCATACAAGCTAAATTTGCGATATCGAATAACTTTGGAATTATAAGTAGCATAGCCTCGAAATTTGGTTATCAATTTACACGAGTCGTTCCACTTAGAGATAGAGATAGAGTTAGAGATAGAGATAGAGGATAGAGATAGAGATAGAGATAGAGATAGAGATAGAGATAGAGATAGAGATAGAGATAGAGATAGAGATAGAGATAGAGATAGAGATAGAGATAGAGATAGAGATAGAGATAGAGATAGAGTTAGAGATAGAGATAGAGATAGAGATAGAGATAGAGATAGAGATAGAGATAGAGATAGAGATAGAGATAGAGATAGAGATAGAGATAGAGATAGAGATACAGATAGAGATAGAGATAGAGATAGAGATAGAGATAGAGATAGAGATAGAGATAGAGATAGAGATAGAGATAGAGATAGAGATAGAGATAGAGATAGAGATAGAGATAGAGATAGAGATAGAGATAGAGATAGAGATAGAGATAGAGATAGAGATAGAGATAGAGATAGAGATAGAGATAGAGATAGAGATAGAGATAGAGATAGAGATAGAGATAGAGATAGAGATAGAGATAGAGATAGAGATAGAGATAGAGATAGAGATAGAGATAGAGATAGAGATAGAGATAGAGATAGAGATAGAGATAGAGATAGAGATAGAGATAGAGATAGAGATAGAGATAGAGATAGAGATAGAGATAGAGATAGAGATAGAGATAGAGATAGAGATAGAGATAGAGATAGAGATAGAGATAGAGATAGAGATAGAGATAGAGATAGAGATAGAGATAGAGATAGAGATAGAGATAGAGATAGAGATAGAGATAGAGATAGAGATAGAGATAGAGATAGAGATAGAGATCATTTCCGCTACGACAGCAACGCGTCGGGTATCAGCTAGTAATAAAATAAAAATCCTGTGGATTCCAAGCCATTCAGGAATTCGTGGAAACGAGCTTGCTAACACGATGGTAAAGAACATCAGTATTACACCAGCACTAGTTTTCGACACATTCAGTGCCAAGGACATCTACAATTTTATTATTAAGCAAGGTTCTGTCGCTAACACCGAGTTCTGGAATACATATATACACCATTATTCTGCTTTAAACCCTGATTGTTATAAACCAGTTTACCCAAGCGGTGCAATAACCTTCGCCATAATACGTTTCACACTTCTTCGCCTAGGACACATAAGGCTAGCTCATGAGCACCTTCTTAACGGTACAAGCCCGAACAACTGCCCATATTGTAATCGCCCAGCTTCAATTGACCATGTTTTAAACATCTGCCCTCGACTAACAGCACAAAGAAACTTTTACTTTTCGAACTCTCGGCCTTATAACATCTTAAAACATCCAATATATGAAAATATAATGAAAGATTGCAATTTGCTGCATTTAATCTAAGGAATATCTTAACCTATTTTCTATAATTTTACATATTCTCATACTTATATTTATACATATATTTTCCTTTTTTTAATTCATTAAACTTTAACATCATCTAACTCTTATGTTAATATCAGCCAGTCGAAAGCTTTAGATTCTAGTACTGCTTAATTCCGTATTTATATCGTAATTAATTATTGTATAAATCCTTTTAAAATAAAATAAAATAAAATAAAAAATAAAATTTTTTAATGTATATAAGTAATCAAATTCTCTAAAATTCCAAAATACAAAATTAGACCAGATTGAAAATGATATTAAAGAAGTTAGTTGCTCTTATGCCAGCCATATTGGATGCGCCATTTTGATTTTTAAATGCGGGACTCTAAATTTGTTCGCTTTTGTCTTAATCAATGTTCTCAAAATTCTAGTAACCAAAATTAAATCAAATTCTATTTAAACTTATAGAAGTTAGTACTTTTATGGCAGCCATATTGGATCTGCCATTTTGAATTTCAAATTTTAGTTTCTCAAATATTCCAGAATTCAAAATTTTTGCCAAATTCAAACTGGTATTAACGAAGTGGGTAATTTTTGGCAGCCATATTGGATACGCCATTTGTAATTTCAACTTCTTAATACTAGATTTCTGCTCAGGTACCCCGGATTGGACCCGAATTACCATTTTTAATGTTGAAACTCGGCTCCAGTGAATTGTTCTACTACACTTTCGGTTGATCTCAACCCACTGTGAGCCTCTACAGAACACATATTCATAAATATTCACCTACATATACCCACACATTTAGCCTCACATTGTATTGCTGTATTCTATTTCTATTATTCTGATGTTGTCCTATCCTTTAATAGATACCTATTTTATCATCCTTTTTGTTGTTTTTTGTTGTTGTTTTTTTTTTTTTGTAATTGTTGAGCTCAACTCTGCCCAATACATTAACACAGCAACAATAGAAACAGTCATGTTGGCAATAGCAACGATTTGCTCTCAACACTTGCTCCAATATAACAACAAATACTTCAAATGCTTCTCCTCCAATGTCCTTTCTTCATACCACTTCATAAAAATATTCCCGGTTAGCTTAAATTCTAAAATATTGTGAACAATATTTAAAGCAAAAATCTTTCTTTTTTCTTTATTAAATTCTTAAACGGTTTCACTGAAAACTCTTATTTTTTTTAAATTTTTATGTTATCCTGCATATATTCATCATGCTATCATCCTGCTCCGTTTTAGTCGCATTCTTGTCCGCATCTTCCTGCACAATACAAACTATCTTGGCAGCTGCGAAAAAATGGGAGCGAAATAAAAAAAAACCCCTACTCAACAGGAGGGAAAGAAAAATTATTGTAAAAATTCATATCGACGACGAAGGCATGTGGCAGAATGTCATCTGCTGTAGTGTTTGTCTTGCAAACATGAGTGTGTGTTTGTGTGTTTGTTTGTGGGTGTCAGTGCGTTGGTGAGATAGTGTCGCTGTGTAGATGAGCATCTACGCTGTTGCTGTGCTGGCGCTTTAAACATTTCATATTAACTGAAGCTGTAGAAAACAACAACAACAACAACAGCTTCATCGAAAGCAACTAGCAAAGAGTTAGAAAATTTCATTCATATCCTTAGGCGTGGATACATATTTTTCAGTATTTTTTTTTTTTGCAATGCTTTCATCACAATTTTTCTTTTATTTTTTTTTTTTTGTGTTTTTCGTTTATTTGATTTTCCTCTCTCTATCTTTCTGGTTTTTCTTGCATACTTTATAACGCTAACGGCTATAACCGTTGGTCAGCTGATTGTTGATCTGGGTTATTTAATGTTATGCTGCTGAGTGGGTTTATCAGTTTTTGCCTTAAAAAGAAAATTGAAAATTTCTTAATAAATATCTGAATTAACAGTTTAAACCGCAGTTTAAGAAGTTACTTTGGCTGATTAAAAATATTTAACCAAGTCCCCACAAAAAATAAAAATCGGAAATTAAACATTCGAAATACCTTACAACAGTTATAATATCAACTATAGGGGTATTCTCTATGCCTAGGATATGCCGTTGCACGGTGGAAGAATAGGAAATGTACAATCCGCCATTGTTGTTTTTCAATTGCAGGAATTATACATTTCCCTCATGTGTTTATTAACGAGTGGATTTCTTCTCATAAGCTCTATAGAACCCTGGTAGAATTTTCAACTGTCGAATATTAAAATTTTAACTTTATTTAAGTCTATGTGCTAGTTGGGTAGTAATCACCCCGGGGTAGTTATTAATTGTTTTTTGAGTTTTTGTGTTTCTTTTGACGTGACGAAGTTACGTTTTACCGCGCAGGTTACGTTTTACAACGCAACTGAAAATTTGTTACATGGAATTATTACTCGCTGATTAGTGCTAAGATTATAAATATGATACACCAATAAAGGCCTGTTCTAAGCTCTCACTGCAAAATTAAACAACAAATTTCTGACGTCATGGGGACACAGAGAGAGCCTCTCAAAGCTCTACAATGCAACATTTATGCAACGGTGTTGCATTGAATTTTTACTCGGTGAGCATATAAGCTACGATAAATATTTAAAAAGGAAAATGCAGGATTTATACTTGGTCTTACGACCAAAATAGAAAAACAATTCTGACGTTGTCAGATCGTGAAGATAGCAGCTTTTGTAACAGAAATGTAATATCGTTGTATGGAATTAATACTCACTCAGGAGATGTGCTACGGTAAATTTTGTTTTACGAAAGCATAGATGTGTTATTACGCCTCGTCATGTTTTCAGGGTGGCAACCACATAATGCAGTAAAAATGCTACAACAATGCAAAAACGTTGCATGGAATTTTAACTCTGTGACTACTGGCGTAACGGTACATTCTATGGAATGAAAAGTCTTCGGGCATATGATAAAAATAAAAAAAAATTAACGGCGTCATGTTGATGTTGGTGTTCAACCAACAACAACAACAACAACAACATCAACAACACCAACGACAACAACAACATCAACATTCCTCAACATCAACATTCCTCAACATCAACATTCCTCAACATCAACATCAACATCAACATCAACATCAACATCAACATCAACATTCCTCAACATCAACATCAACATCAACCTCAACATCAACATCAACATCAACATCAACATCAACATCAACATCATCAACATCAACATCAACATCAACATCAACATCAACATCAACATCAACATCAACATCAACATCAACATCAACATCAACATCAACATCAACATCAACATCAACATCAACATCAACATCAACATCAACATCAACATCAACATCAACATCAACATCAACATCAACATCAACATCAACATCAACATCAACATCAACATCAACATCAACATCAACATCAACATCAACATCAACATCAACATCAACATCAACATCAACATCAACATCAGCATCAGCATCAGCATCAACATCAACATCAACATCAACATTAACAAAAACAACAACAACAACAACAACAACAACAAAAAATCTTAGTTATGATTTCAACAGTATTTTACGTGACAACCAACACTGCTCACAAACAAAAAAATAACATAATGAAAGCGGCCTATGAAACCGGAAAAGGACTACGATAAGAATTAGGATATGGATTAGGACAAAAATTAAGACACACCTAAAACATTTCTTTCTAAAGCTTTTAGACTTTAGCTTTTAAACTTTCGTTTAAAAATTGAAAAATTGAATTGCCTGCCACAATATATGAGGAGCTTTATTTACCAATTCGGTAATGGCCTGCCAAACATAAATTTTTGGTGAAACTTTTCTCGTTGAAAAGTTTTATATTTTTCAGAAACATTAAATAAATGATCGGGCTTGAGGTCAGTTTTTTTTTTTAATTATTTATTATTTCCAAAATTTCCGATCAGAAACCTTAGATCGTTCAACTCCAAAAATAATTGCCTTCCAGGCAGTGCACAAAACTCTTTTTTTATTAACGTTTCATCATCCATGATAGGTCAAGTTTTCTTATTGGTCACAGGATGTTGGATTAATTTTCGGTTTCGCTTAATGGCAATATATTGTTGTTTTATTTTTTTAATGACTTCATATTAAATCTTCACTTTATTTTAATATCTTGCCAAATCGCGTAGTAAGAGGTTGGATTTTTGCTTCAAACTTTTTATGATATTCCTCTCCAATTTCTTAACCCTTCCAGTACTTTTTTAACCGTTCTTTTCTTTCTCGAGACGAATTTATGTTCTAAGATGCGAATAATTGTTTTTCTATCCATCGCGTGGATGCATTTTGCAAGTTTAGAAAGCGTTTTTACTATTTAAAGGGGGGAGACCCTCCAGACAACAGGTTTTATAATAATTTTTTCCAAAAAACTGAAAGTATTTATTACATTCAATGAAATTACATATTGACATTGATATTCAAATGCATACATATAATTTTTTTTATAAAAAATAATAAAATGGCGGAGCTACGGCTGATCAAACTTAGCTCCTTCAATTCTCTGTAGAATTTCCAGTCTCTTGTAATCATCTGAAATTAACTAATTAAAATTTTTCAACAAAATAAGTTGTTTCGCTATCAAAAGAGATTATGTGATATCACAACGGAAGTTCACTGGCCTTATTGCACGAGTCGTCTGCCGACTCAGCCACCATAACCTAACCTAACCTAAGTTGTTTCGCTTTGTATGTATCTATTTTTAATGAAAAAAAAATGATATTTTGAACACAAAAAGAAAAAATTTCACTTTTTTTGTAAACAAATTGTCAAAAACAATATTTCTAGTAAAAATTAATACAAAGTTTTATGTATATACAAAAGCCAATACGTTAAAAAACATCTGTGCAAAATTTCAAGTTGATACCTTTATTTCTTTTCAAGTTATATTCGACAGCACGAAAAAACATGTTTAGAGTAAAACGCGATTAAAGTGCTTTTACTTGTTTTCGGTACTTCCGACGCTCATCACTTCACTGAATTTCTAGGGAATTTTTAGACTTTCTATTGAGCTTAAGACATTGCAAATATATATTTTTTAGGCCGTAAAATAATTTTTAAAGCAAAAAAAAATGCAAAAATTTAAAATTAATACGCTACAAAACCGGGTCTAGATCCTGTGGGTTCCCGGGCAGAAAGGTATAGAATAGAACGAAATTGCTGACTGGCAATGAAAGACACATCAATTCCTCTTGTTGGACCGAAACCATTCTGTGGCATGAGCAAGGTAATCCTTTCTCTGTCAATAAGAAAAAGGGAAGAAAAACAAAGATGAACATACTAGGGAAATCTACCGGGGTTAAAGCACTCTAAACTACTCTTAGGAACATACGATCTAAAGAGATATAACACGGAGAGAAAAAATCAAGTATTCTATGCTTGAATCAAGCAAATCAGATTGCACTCAATCGTAAATTTCTCAATTCAAGCATTATTTTTTGCTGATATTAAGAAAAAAAGTTTTTATTCATGAAACATTTGCTTGAAACTCAAGAAAAAAAAAAATAATAAAATAACTGGCCATTTCAGCCCTTGAAAGGACTTTGACCTAGCTTCTTATGATCAATTGTGTTGTGCGTGTTATTAAGTTTGTGCACAATTGACCGAGAACCGGACCTACATGTTTAACGCCGACTCCGAACGGCGATGAACGGAATGTTCTTGTTCTCAAGAAGCTTTACATGGCATTTTGAATACTCTTTGAGGTTTGCCATTGTCTGCAGAGAGGTGGCAACCGTACAGAAATATTATTTTAATTCAAATAATTTTCTGTCGCTGCTGGGGTTCGAGCCACGCACTTTAACCAACTACGCCACGGACGCCACAAAACTCAAGAATATTTTTCCTAAATTCAAGACAATAATTAGCTTAAATAAAAAATGTTGTGGGGACTCCGAAAGGGACGAATGTTTTACTGTCACTGACATCTGTGCCAAATTACACATCAAAATGTTCATTAGTGTTTGGGATACGCGTCCTTTTGTAAATAGCCTTCAATTCCTTCTTCGTTTCGGTTTCTATCTCGTCTATCGATTCAAAACGGTGTCCACGGAGAAAAATGAATTATTTAGGGATTCCGGTACTTTTTGTTCACAGTAGTTAATGCTCATTTAAAAAAAATTTTTTGAAGTAGAATGCGTCATTCTCGGAGGTAAGTAGGGTGGTTGATAGTAATCAGGTGTCGGTATTTATATCACAATTTGAGCCTTTGGTGTGCCTAAAGTACTGATCGTACAATGTTGAATGTAGCACTTGTTGGTCTGATTGATACTCTCTGGGAGAAAAATTCATGTTTAAACTCTCTAACTTATATACATTTTACACAATTACATGAAATATAAAGCCAACATTTGATGTTTTTGTTTGCTTAAACTTGCTACCTATTTATCGACAGTTTCCAGTTTTATCGACAAAACCATAAAATTTGTATGGGAGCCCCCCCTAAGGAGTGGTCGGAGGGAATAGATGTCAAAGGCAAAAATGTTCCTTTTGCAAAAGAAATAGGGGTCGGTCATACATATTAACCCTCTCCGGCACTCTTTTAAAGGTCGTATGCTCAGGTGTATGGAATAAATAAACAATAACCATAGAATTTGTATGGGAGCCCTCCTAAGGAGTGGTCGGAGGGAATAGGTGTCAAAAGCAAAAATGTTCTTTTTGCAAAAGTAATGGCGTTCATAGATATTAACCCTCTCGGGTACTCTTTTAAAGGTCATATGTTCAGGTGTATGAAATAAATATACAAAAACCATCAAATTTGTATGGGAGCCCCCCTAAGGAGTCGTCGGAGGGAATAGGTGTCAAAGGCAAAAATGTTTCTTTTGCAAAAGTAATGGGGGTCGGTGATACATATTAACCCTTTCCGGCACTCTTTTAAAGGTCGTATGCTCAGGTGTATGGAATAAATATACAAAAACCATAAAATTTGTATGGGAGCCCCCCGTAGGAGTGGTCGGAGGGAATAGGTGTCAAAGGCAAACATTTTGCTTTTGCAAAAATTTTGCTTTTGCAAAAGTAGTGGGGGTCGGAGAGATACCTTTAGATAGGGTGAAATTAGTCATGTATAATGAATTTTCTTCAAGTTGATAACAGAATTGGATCATTTTTTTTTTCCTATCTTTTAAGTACACCTTTGAACTGAAAAAATTTTTTTATTTTGTAAAATGGCGGCTTTGTAGAGTATCTCATCGGGCGTCTGCTGCGAGGCATCTAAAAGTGTTGCAGCTGTCAAGCTGTTTTTCCAGTTATCTGAAACAAACGAGTTTTTTTCTTCGATAACTTTTATGTTAAATTGATGTATAGACCTGTAAAATAATAAAAACAGTTAAAACTTAAAATTCATATCAGCTGTTTAATCGAAGGTCCAGTTTTCCACTTATTTTTTTCAAAAATTTTGACCCCAAAAAAAATATATATTTCAAAACTTGTAGGTACTTCCTTCCGGTACTATCATAGAAAGAAACCTAGTAAAATTTCAGCGTGATCGGTCAACAATTTTTTGAGTAACAGCACGAGCTTTTTTTGAAAAAAATAGTTTCGAGATACTCACGTTTAAAGTTACGGGTCAATTTGCGATTCCGGATCCACACAATAGCCTTTCGGCCTCCTCGAAAAGCTGATTATCTTGGAGTTGCTGTTTTCGAGCTGTACGATAGAGTTGGTCGCTCCCCATACAAAAATAATAAAAAAACTGTTCGTTTTAAGAAATTTTATAAAGAAAGTTCTTTACTACAATTTGGAACTGCTACAACATTTTTCTATCAAGGCCAAATAAAGTACTTTTTGGGCGAGATGTGAACAAATTTTTAAGAAGTTTCATTTTATGATAAAAAAATTTATTTCAAGGAGGGGTAAATTGAGGTAACAGGGCTTATCAGATGAATGTGACTTCAAAAATCCAAAAGCTCTGAGAAGAAAATGTAGTACTAGTTAAGCCCTTTTTATCGGTATATAATTTTTTCAAATTTTTTTTTGAGTTGTCTCGAGGTCATCTTTAAAATAAGGTGTGCACTTTTCAAACTTTTTTTTCGACCCACTCTACTGTACGAGCAGCTTTTCTCTTAGAGAGAATCTTTGGGTTTTGCTTCGCTACTCGTGCCTCATCGGTGTTTTCGGTGAAAACTTTGCAATAGCTGCCAATAATCATACCCAGTTCGTTCATTAGCTTCAAAATGGAGGTATAGCCTTCATTTAACATTCCAGCAGCAATGTAAGCTGAATTTTTGACACTGTTCAGCCTTGGATTGAAGTGCTTCGAACATATTCGCCAAACTGACGCGTTCAAACTTTCGTTTGCATTCTGGATATGATCTTTCCAATAAATCAGCTTTATAACAAAAAAATTTACAATATATTGTGAAAGAAGCATTGCTCTGCCTCAAGCAATCACTCCGACTACCTGTAAAATTACGGTTACGGACTCGGACGCTTTTGACCATAATTCCGTAAATATTCAATTTTACTTTTTTTCTTTTAACAGTATATTTTAATATGTTATACATTCGAAATATGAAAAATTTTGCATTTTTTCGAAATTATAAAGGTATCTTCCTCCTTTGAGAAAATTAATTTTGTTTTTGTACTCACATCACATTTTGACAGAATCTATTACATTTTACCTTATCCCGTACCCAAACCAACTAAAAAATAAGAACTTGGCAACGTAACTTTACTCAACTCAACCGGTAATTGCCCTACTCAACTAGCTGTAGATTTTATTAGGTACAAAAAAAAATTTTTATTGGTAGGTACATTCTGCTTTTACTCTCTCCCAACATTGTAAACAAACAGGAATTGTTTATTAATAATTCCAACCAAAATTTGACCCTGACCCCCTATTTCAACAAGAAATTTTTTTTAAGTGCCTTAATAACGTGTTTTTAAAAACTGGCTCCTTGCGGAACTACTAAACAATAAAACTTTTACACTTAGGAATACATTAACGTGACCTTCAAGTAAAAGTTAAAAAGATAAAAGTTTGACTACTTTTTAAAATGGGGTCGCACTTGAAATTTATTTACTGCATATTATGGCCAAAATAACATGTTGGCCAAAACATGCAAACAAGTCAAGCTGCACTGGAACTTTTGCTCTGGAAAAGAAGAAACACGCACAAATAATACAAAAATAAAAGTACACTCGAAAAAAGTAGTAAAGAAGCTGCTACTACTTTGTTGTTTACACAAAATAACATTTTTTTTTACTGCCACCAGCTAATTAAAAAAACAAAATTTGAAAATAAAACTTTTTCAAATTAAATTTTTTTCAGCTTAAAAGCTTTGAGTGTATGTAAAAATTATTACTCCTTTTTTTAAATTATAAAAAATCACGACTGCAGCAGCGAACTGTTGCCTTAGCGAACAGCCACCACTTGCGCAATGTCGCATCCTTTAGATCCTTTTTTTCTGTTTTATTTTTAATTGTTTTGGCTGAAAGCCTGAATTTTATGTTATTAGCACGGATGAATATGGCTTGGAACGTTCTCGTTGTTGCTATGGGTTTCTTGATGTGGTTTTTGTTGTTGTTTTTCTTTCATGACTGAACCGTGTTGCTTTATATCACGCAGCGCCAACAACAAAATGACAATCCTTAATTGACCCTAGAGGAGCGTGTAATTAAGTCCATTTAAGAGAGCAAAGTTTTTCCTTCTTTGAGTTTCTTATTTCTTAAGGCAGCTTGAGAACGCGAACGCCAGATGATTGTGTAGCGGGGCGTGGTGCGAAAAGTTTTTCAAACATTGTCATTCACATCATCACTCATCAACTCTACAAGTTTGTGCGCGGCAACAGGAAGAAAAAAAACTTTTCAGTTTTGCGCCAAAAACAACAAAAATGAGTGCGTAAAATGTTCATAAAAAAATGGGAATAAAACAAAAAAAAACAAAAAACAAGGCGTTCAACTTTGTTTTGCATTTCTTTGCAATTTTTAATAATTCGTATTTTTCGAAAGTTGCTGCAACAACTAGTTCAGCAGAGCATCAACAGAAACAAAACAACAACAATAGCAACAGCTGCTTTTGCTGCTTAGCATGCCAGCAGCAACAGATTAAAAACTTGGAGCAACTTTTCAGTTGAAATGAACTTCATTAGAGTGCGCGATGGTGTTGTGTGCTCCAAGTAGGTTGGTGGGTGGTAATCCGATGGGCAAGGACGCTAGCAGGATACGGTTTAGCAGGTTACTGACGGCGCGATGTGTTGCTCTATCTTTTTGCGGATACACTTTTGTTTGTTGTTGTTTTTCTTAACTATCATTTCACGGCTTAACAGATTCTCGTAACAAAATTAAAATAAGTTGCTGTAATTTTATTGCTCTTCAGCGTGTTTTTATCGTTCGTTGTCCTGCGCATCCTTGGTTCTAGTTGCACTTGGCCTGAGATGATAATGACGAGATGCTTGAATGAACAGGCCCACACATGAGCAAATACTCCCGTGCGGAAATAAGTGTATGTGTGTATGGGTGTGTGTGAGCATGTTTTTAGGTGTGGGTGTTATTTATGCTTAAGTAAGCATCAACCACATCCACGCATTTTTGTTTTTTTTTCATTCTTATGAATATTCTTCACTTGAGCGCCATTGTGTTCCTGGTCGTCCATTCAAGAAAGCCATCAAACACACAAACACTCTAGATAAGAACAACTGTATTTATTGTAGCTACATATTTTTTTGTTTGTTGTTGTTGTTGTTCTTTTTTCTTCTTCTCGAATGCCATAATTGTTATCTTAATGAATAAATCTTAACGCACTGGTTCTTTTTTTTTTCCCTTGATGCACTGTGGAACGTATTGCAAATATAAATGCTTGAAAAAAAATGTTTTATCCTTAAAAGCCTTCGCTTAAAGATCTACACAGAAACAATTTTGTTTGAAAAATTGTTCTTACGGCCTAAATTGTTTCAAAAATAGTCTCAGTGGAACCTAACGCCTATAGAACCATTTTACTTTCAAGTTCTGCACAGAAACCAAAAACGTTCCAATGAACCAACTAGAACCTTGAAAATCATAGTGCACGCTATTGGTCAAAAAAGTCAGCGACTTACATTCTAAAAGATTCTTCTGAACCCAAAAAAAAAATACCAATGACACAACTAGTTACACAGATAATCTCAGTGAAACCTATTGGCCAACAATGCATACTTTCCTAAACAAGCAGACAGTATGACTTAGAACAATTCGTGCTACCTGGCGATACCGATTGGCTATAGAGTAAAATTTTTTTGTACCAGGATCCATTTAACTCAAAAACCTTCCAATGAACGAACTAGTTCCTTAAAAAATCGTTGTGGAATCTATTAACTAAAAATCATTGATATGTATCAAAAGAGCACACTGACAACAAAACACTTCCTATGACTCAACTAGTTCCATAGATAGTCTCAGTGGACCCTATAGGGCAAGTAATCATCATATCTATCTTTGATAGAAGTCAAAAGCGTCCGTAGGATCCAAAAAGAAAGTTGCTCTGACCAAACTTGTTTCATTAAAAACCTCAGTGGAACCTATTGACCATATAATCATGGATTTTGTCCTCGAAGTACTCAATAGAACCCAAAAACATTCCTTGAAATGACCAAACCAGTTCCTTGAAATATCTAAGTAGAATCCGTTTGCACAAAAATCTATGAGTGTCAATGGGTTCCAAAAAAATACCTATGACCCTGCTAATTCCACAAAAATTCTAAGTGGAACTTATCTGCCAAATAATCATAAATTTCTAACCAATGAGCTAACAAAACTCAAAACAGTTAACATAAAACAACTAGTTCCATATCAAACCCTGGCGGTGTCTATAATATTTACCACAGAGTCCCCTACGGAGAAAGCAGGGTCAATTGCTCTTAAGTGACTGGTACCGTAACAGCTCAAATGTAACCTATCACAGGACGGGTCTGATATAATCTGTCACCAAACAGATTCTTTGTGCTTGATACTGGGCAGGTTTTATTTTACTCACCACGGGACCAATTTAATATGATACAAGCGGAGACAAATCGATTTAAACTCAAAGCTATATTTGTATCGTGTTTCAAAGTCGTTATCGTTTCAATTCAAAGTTGAAAAAAAAAAATTTGCATCCGTCGAATATCGCAATATCAAATGATTGTTTAGCGAATAAACGAAATAGCTCAACGAACTACTCGATAGTTGGGATAGATCAAAAATTTGTTCTTCGAGGCCGGCCACGAGACAGGTGCAAGGTGACGCAACAGGTGGCGATTGACCCCTGTCAATGACAACGCCATGTAAAAGGGACCGGTCGGTTTCTTATTTTGGTGGCAGAATTGGGATTGATCCCTCTCCCTTGGGGACCTATAGTGGATAGGTTCAGAACCGGTTCTTTTCTCCGTAGGGTCATCGTTTTTTTCCCCAGGAGTGCACAAAACTCAATAAGTTTTATCATGAGACCCAACTAATTTCCAAAATAGTCTCAGTACACTCTCTTGGCTATAGAATCATCTATATCTAGCCCAGAATCGCAAAGGTATCAAATACTCTATCCTGTTACCCTTATAGTTATAGTGGCGGGTGCCTTTTTTCCATTGAGATAAAAATCTTTGACCCAGAAGTCGATAGAACCCAAAAATGTTCCAATGACCAAACCAGTTGAAAATCGTAGTTGGGCCATTTCACCAAAAAATCACCGGTTTATTTTCAAAAAGTCCACTGAACCCAAAAAAACTTCGTATGGCCCTATAAGTTGCTTAGATTACATCAGTGAAACCTATTGGCCAACTAATCGGAAATTTCTAACCATCGAGTCAACACATAAATCAAAGGAGTTCCTGTGACCCAACTTGTTCCATAAAAATAGTAAACATAGAATATTTTTTCCCCAAGAGTCTATAGAACTCAAAAAATTCCGAAGACCCAACTGGTAACATTAATAGTCTCAGTGGAACCTATTGCCAATCGAATCATCGATTTTTCTCTCAGGGATTCACAAAAGTCAAAAAAGTTGTATGATCCAACTTGTTCAGTCATGAGATCTAGTGGATCCTATTCGCCAAAGACTCTTCAATTTTGACTTGAAAGTCCTTAGAAGTCTAAGAAGTTAAATAACACATCTAATTCCACTTATTAGTGAAACCTATTGACCAAGCAATCATAAATTTTTGTCCCAGGAGTCCACAAAAGTCGACAAAAATTTCTTAGTCCGATTTTTACATTGGTCAAGAACTTACGCTCTCTCAAAACCTTAGATACTCTTATGGACGCACATTTTCCTACACCTCAACAAATTGAGCAGCTGACCAGCAAGGAGAAGTTAAGATGGGCGATTTACTCGTTCCAACCCTATAAATCTTCGGGTCCCGATGGTAGTATACCAGCTGAACTCCACTATAGTTTCAATGCAATAGTACCCCGGCTTCAGGCAATCTACCCAGGTTGCCTACTCCTTAATTATATTCCAACAGCTTGGAGAGAAACCAAAGTTATCTTTATACCGAAAGCGGGTAGGTCCTCTCACACTAAATTAAATGACTTTAGGCCTATCAGTCTTTCCTTCTCTTTAGTTAAAATACTGGAGAGACTCATTGGACTTCTTCTTAAACCGAAACTCGAAAGGCTTCAAAAAACTCAACATGTCTATATAAAGGGCAGATCTACAGATACAGCTCTCTAGTCTCTTGTGGCTACAATCGAAAAATCACTTGAAAACAAAGAATACGCGCTTGTCGCCTTTCTAGATATAGCAGGAGCATTCAATAACGTTCTTCCGTGTGCGGTCACCTCAGTCCTCTCAGAACTGGGGTTGAAGGATTTTCTCGTGAGTCTCATCAATCAGATGCTATTGGGCAGGGTGATGAACTCAGAAATGGGAGGATCCTCTACCCGTAGGTTTGTAAGCAGGGGAACTCCGCAAGGGGGAGTCTTATCGCCAATTCTGTGGCTCGTGACGGTTGACCGACTGTTGCGCATGATGGAGGGGGAAGGCTACAAGGTTATTCCATATGCCGATGATATCGCTCTCGTCTTTAACGGAAAATTTCCTCAAACCCTCTGTCAACTCATGGAAAGAGCACTCTTAATCCTTTTGAAATGGGCGTCCTCTTGTGGATTAAGCGTAAACCCAGAGAAAACAGACCTCATCCTTTTCACTAGCAAATTTAAAATCCCCAACCTAGTACCACCTCTTCTGAATGGCACGAGGTTGCTCTTTAGAGATAGCACGAAGTACCTAGGAGTTATTATGGATAAGAAACTTATCTGGAATGATAACATAAAGGAGCGCGTTAAAAAGGCAAATATAGCTCTATTTGCCTGTACAAAATCTATAGGTAAAAAATGGAATTTTTCCCCTAAAATAGTACGCTGGATTTATACGGCAATTGTCCGCCCCATACTTGTATACGGTTCACTGGTATGGTGGAGGGCCCTTGACAAGGCAACTGCACTTCAGAAATTTGCAAAGATTCAAAGAAGTGCATGTCTCTGTATTACAGGTGCATTATCCACAACCCCAACGAATGCTCTTAATGTCATACTTCACCTTCCTCGTCTAGATATCTTTGCCAGAGAGTGTGCTTACTCAGCAGCCCTCAGACTAAGAGAATCTGGAAATTGGATAGGTAACAGCTGCGGTCACACGGTAATTCTGAACTCTTCGGTCCCCGACGAAACAGATTACTGTGTACCTTGTTTAAATCTTTGTACGCAGGCAAGGTTATTCAAGATCCACCTCATATACCTATAGGTACCCGGTCATAGGGATATTGAGGGCAATAATCTGGCTAACGAATTGGCAAGTATATTTCATGCCAATGGTATACCTATGTCCTCCTATAAACTGCAGTGCAAGAACAATTCTTTGAGTCTTGCACAAGTACGTTCGGAACACCTTGACACATGTAGGGTAGCTAAGCTAACGTGGCCTTGCTACGTCTTAAAACGCACTAAATCACTACTTAAATTAAGCAGGATAAACCTTTCAAAAATAGTAGGAATCCTCACGAGTCACTGTCTAATCGGAATACATGCTCTTCGATTGGGACTTACATCAAATGATTTCTGCAGAAGCTGCAAATGCGAGGAAGAGGTAGAAAATTTCCAGCATTTCCTCTGCGAATGTCCGGCGCTAAGGTAAAGGAGATTGAAAACTCTGGGCCATCCCTTCTAAAATGGACTTACCGAAGGCTCATGCCTGGAAATCAGGCATATAATAAAATTCATAATACGTTCGAACTGGTTTGTTGAGGAGGGATATCTCTTATAGGTCAAAAGAGATTATGTGATATCACAACGGGCCTGCAGTTAGGCCCAAGAAGTCATAGTTTTTCCCCAAGAGTCTACAGAACTCAAAGAAGTTTTTAGACCCAACTAGTTCTAAAACCTCTCAAGGGGCTGTTTGATAAAGCCCTCATTATCAAGGATTTTACCATTTAGTAAGTTTTGCAGAAACATATGATAATCCGAGGAGGCAAGGTTTAGACTAAATTGTGGATGGGGCAAAACATCCCATCCGAACTCGAGCAATTTTGATGAGTCACTTAACTGAGAAATCTGAGTGCTACACCATGATTTCTTTGCCAGATCGGAGAAATCAAGCATAGAAGACGAATAATTATCCACCACGACAATGCAAGCACAAACAAAAACGTTTTTGAGCATTCAAAACATCGAATTGATGGGTCATCCACCGTAAAGTCCTGACTTGGCACCCAATGATTTCTTCTTATTCACGCATATCCAAAATAAATTTCGAGGTCAACGTTTTTCGAAGCCTGAAGAAGCGGTTGATGCGTTCAAGTCACATATTTGCAGCCCCCTCAATCGGAGTGGGAGTATTCTCTTCATGGAGAATATTTTGAAAAACAATAAAGCCGTGTCATATCAATATTTTTTTAAAGAAAAAGTCTCTCTCTCTCTCTATAGTTATTCAGCTATTATAATTCAACCAAAAACTCGAGCATATATTGAAAAAATTTGGTTTCTATTCCATAGTACTAAATGGCCATCACTTTTCTTGGCACTTCTCCATCAATCTGACAGCGTGACCTAATTGTGGTTAAGTTTGTAACATTATATTTTCGGCTTTTGTCAGGCGATGAATGCCTTTCGACCCATGGTGTACTTAGTTCTCTTTGGATTTTTTTTTTTTCTTTTCTTTTATTTATATTTACTCTCATTGTATCAATTACAGTCCCCGTTGGTGGGAAGGATTTCTTTCTTTTATTTTAGCTAGGCACGTTTTTGCATTACTTCTGTTGACCGTATTAATGGTGCTTGCTTAGGGGCTGATCTCATTAATGAGCACAACTTGGTCAAATATTTAATTTCATAAGAATAAGCAAGAACAAAACAAAAAGAGATTTCTAACATTCATATTTATTTTATGTACACAAAACACAAAAAAGTTTTTACACCGAAAAGTCGGTAAAAAGAAAAGCTCGCTCGGAGTAATATAAGTTGATTAGTGTACTGTTGAGAAACTTTTATGTAATCAATAAGATACTTTAATTATTTTTGCCAAGTACTACGAGTACGTATTAATGTTTACTATGGGTCCATGTGAGTCATGGAAGTTGATTGCGAATTTCGAAGTGCATATGGGGGGGAATAACCTTTATTTTTATATACATATGTATGTATTGTAAAAATGCCATAGCTCTTACTTTTCTCAATCTCAGAAATAAAACAGAAATGAACTCTTACTTGTGTGTAGTATATATAGTATATTGCCTGATCCCATTTTGTAACTGAGTTATCCTTTTTGTACCTTTTAGCAGTATAATCATCAAATTATGTAATCTCTTTAGACTTTGGGTGAAGATAGAGATGAGGTCGAGCATGTTTGACACAAGGTTATAATTTTAATTCGATCCTGTTGAATGCGCACAACACAGAATTTAAACAACAAAGAATGCCAAAGTTTCCTTTAACTTCATCCAACAAAAAACAACCTTGTGTGTGCTATTTGCTGTTGTTGTTAGTATGCGGAAATATGTAAGATATCAAAAAGGAAACCCTAATACTTACAAAAAAATTAAACTTGACTGAACTCTGTGCTCATCACATCGCATGATGCTCTGCACAAGTTTTTGGCTCTAGGGTAAAATGTTCCTAATTTGCACTGAAATTGTAGTTGCTGTTGATGTTGTTGTTGTTGTTGTTGTTGTTGCTGAAATAAAACCCTTGAAATTCTCAAAAGTGGTATAAAGCTTAAGCATATCCACTCATAAACATACCTACAAAGCCATACAAAACAACTTTGAATTTATGTATGTATGTACAAAGGCATTAAGTTATATTTGTATTTGTGCATTATTGCTGGCATAAAGATAACATTACCGGAAAAACAGGAAAACACGTTGACGGACAGCAAAATATTGTTGGCATAATTCGAGTAAAATATGTAAATAACTTTAATTCTTTTTGTATTCTTATAAAAGATACATTCCACTATGTTGAAAAAGATAATAAAAAAGTTAAATTAATAAAAAGAAAACGAGCATATTTTGTACGTAATGAAATTCTTGTGGTTTTCGGATGTTTTATGGGGTGTAAGTCATATTTTCAGAAAGCGTTAGGAAAGAGTTGAGCATATTTAATAACATTCCGCACTTATTTCTGTCTCATTCGGTTCCTTAGTAGAAGTTAGAAGAGATGTGATCTAAATTAATCAGTTTATGGAAGAGCTGTTAAACCTGTTTTTATATCTTATCATTCTAAATTAAAAACAAAAAAAAAAAAACTTGAACTCGTTGCGAGTAAATATCGTTTCAACGAAGCACAATTGCTTCATCTCATACAACGTTTGGAATAAAATAGAAGGAGTCGTTGAAAACCAATGAAATTTGGTGTTTAAGTTGAAATTAGCTCTATTTGAACATATCCAAAAATATTTATATATTATATTTATTTATATATTTATATTTATATTATATAATATTTATCTATATATATAAAAAAGGAAATTATGTTTGTAAGGCCGCAATAGACTCCTAAACTACTCATCCGATTAGCATGAAAATTTGTGTACATAAGTTTTTTGGTACGGTGCGTGTTCGTGGGCTATCAATTTTGATCCACCTTGAACACCAGAGGGCGCTGTAGTACAAATTTTTTACAAAACTGCCTAAAACTCATAAACTGCTAATGCGATTAGAATGAAAAGTGGTATACAGTAGGTTTTAAGTACGTTGAGTGTTCTGCTGCTATCATTTTTGACCTATCTTGAACACCAGAGGGCGCTATAGTACAAATTTTTTACAAAACCACCTAAAACTCCCAAACCGCTAATGCGATTAGAATAAAAAATGGTATATAGTAGTTTTCAGGTACGATGAGTTTTTAGCACTATCTTCTTTGACCCACCTTGGACACCAGATGGTGCTGTAGTACAAATTTTTTACAAAATCGCATATTTTTAGTTATTTTCTTATGTAACATGTGCAAATATTTACAATATATAAAATATTTCTTAAATTTAGTAAAACTAAAAAAATTTCCGTTATTTTGACACCAAAAACATGAACATATCTTGAAAACTATGAAAAATTTTACTACAACGATATATTTAATGCAACATCGTTGCTCAAAAATGAGAAAAAAACAATCAGAAATTTAATTTTGTGACTTTCGATTCAAATATCTCCGCTGCTTTTTTATATATTGTGTTAAATTTTTTTTTGTCTTAAAGCTTCATCAAAATACTATGAAAACCTTATTGCAAAAATACCGTTAGTGGAGTAAATATATTTTAAATGTTTTTTTCAAAAAAGGTCTGAAATATTGGAGTTTTCCTCAAAAACAGACTGAAAAATTATTTTTGTTGTAAAAATAATTTAAACTCAAATTCACAAACTTTTCACTCTATCTAAAAGTTATAACATTTGTAAGTAAAAGTTGTTTCAATTTTACGCAAAAATTAAAAACCATTTTTGTGATTCAAAAAACAAGGCCAACCCCTTGATTTTTTTGAAGAAATTTTTTTTTTTCCAATATTGTGGTTTCATATTTTTGGATAAATTTAAAAGCTAAAATAATAATTTATTAAAAAAAATTATCTCAGTATCTCTTACCAATCAAAAGTTATAGCCAATAATCTATATCCATATCATTTCCGGTCTGCTTGCTTATCTATCTATTCTTATATATGTATATTTATCTATCTATATATATATCTTCTATCTATATATATAAAAAAGGAAATTATGTTTGTAAGGCCGCAATAGACTCCTAAACTACTCATCCGATTAGCATGAAAATTTGTGTACATAAGTTTTTTGGTACGGTGCGTGTTCGTGGGCTATCAATTTTGATCCACCTTGAACACCAGAGGGCGCTGTAGTACAAATTTTTTACAAAACTGCCTAAAACTCATAAACTGCTAATGCGATTAGAATGAAAAGTGGTATACAGTAGGTTTTAAGTACGTTGAGTGTTCTGCTGCTATCATTTTTGACCTATCTTGAACACCAGAGGGCGCTATAGTACAAATTTTTTACAAAACCACCTAAAACTCCCAAACCGCTAATGCGATTAGAATAAAAAATGGTATATAGTAGTTTTCAGGTACGATGAGTTTTTTAGCACTATCTTCTTTGACCCACCTTGGACACCAGATGGTGCTGTAGTACAAATTTTTTACAAAATCGCATATTTTTAGTTATTTTCTTATGTAACATGTGCAAATATTTACAAAATATAAAATATTTCTTAAATTTAGTAAAATTAAAAAAATTTCCGTTATTTTGACACCAAAAACATGAACATATCTTGAAAACTATGAAAAATTTTACTACAACGATATATTTAATGCAACATCGTTGCTCAAAAATGAGAAAAAAACAATCAGAAATTTAATTTTGTGACTTTCGATTCAAATATCTCCGCTGCTTTTTTATATATTGTGTTAAATTTTTTTTTGTCTTAAAGCTTCATCAAAATACTATGAAAACCTTATTGCAAAAATACCGTTAGTGGAGTAAATATATTTTAAATGTTTTTTTCAAAAAAGGTCTGAAATATTGGAGTTTTCCTCAAAAACAGACTGAAAAATTATTTTTGTTGTAAAAATAATTTAAACTCAAATTCACAAACTTTTCACTCTATCTAAAAGTTATAACATTTGTAAGTAAAAGTTGTTTCAATTTTACGCAAAAATTAAAAACCATTTTTGTGATTCAAAAAACAAGGCCAACCCCTTGATTTTTTTGAAGAAATTTTTTTTTTTCCAATATTGTGGTTTCATATTTTTGGATAAATTTAAAAGCTAAAATAATAATTTATTAAAAAAAATTATCTCAGTATCTCTTACCAATCAAAAGTTATAGCCAATAATCTATATCCATATCATTTCCGGTCTGCTTGCTTATCTATCTATTCTTATATATGTATATTTATCTATATATATAATCTATATATATAAAAAAGGAGTTTATGTTTGTAAGGCCGCAATAGACTCCTAAACTACTCATCCGATTAGCATGAAAATTTGCGTATATAAGTTTTTTGGTACGGTGCGTGTTCGTGGGCTATCAATTTTGATCCACCTTGAACACCAGAGGGCGCTGTAGTACAAATTTTTTACAAAACTGCCTAAAACTCCTAAACTGCTAATGCGATTAGAATGAAAAGTGATACACAGTGGGTTTCTTATACGTTGAGTGTTCTGCTGCTATCGTTTTTGACCTATATTGAACACCAGAGGGCGCTATAGTACAAATTTTTTACAAAACCACCTAAAACTCCCAAATTGCTCATGCGATTAGAATAAAAATTGGTATATAGTAGTTTTCAGGTACGATGAGTTTTTAGCACTATCTTCTTTGACCCACCTTGGACACCAGATGGTGCTGTAGTACAAATTTTTTACAAAATCGCATATTTTTAGTTGTTTTCTTATGTAACATGTGCAAATATTTACAAAATATTAAATATTTCTTAAATTTAGTAAAATAAAAATAATTTCCGTTATTTTGACATCAAAAACATGAACATATCTTGAAAACTATGAAAAATTTTACTACAACGATATATTTAATGCAACATCGTTGCTCAAAAATGAGAAAAAAACAATCAGAAATTTAATTTTGCGACTTTCGAGTCAAATATCTCCGCTGCTTTTGTATTAATTTTGTTAAATTTTTTTTTGTCTTAAAGCTTCATCAAAGTACTATGAAAACCTTATTGCAAAAATACCGTTAGTGGAGTAAATATATTTTAAATATTTTTTTCAAAAAAGGTCTGAAATATTGGAGTTTTCCCCACAAAAAGGCTCAAAATTTGTTTTTGTTGAAAAAATAATTTAAATTCAAATTCGCAAATTTTCAACTCTATTTAAAAATTATAACATTTATAGGCAAAAGTTATTTGAATTTTACACAAAAATTAAAAACCATTTCTGTGATTCAAAAAACAAGGCCTACCCCTTGAATTTTTCCAACAAAATTTTTTTTTCCAATATTGTGTTTTTATATTTTTGAAAAAATATACAAGCTAAAAAATTAATTTATTACAAAAAATTATCTAAGTATCTCTTGCCAATCGAAAGTTATAGCCAATAAAGTTTATCCAAAATATATATACAAAAAGCAAAACGCTGTGTGTGATGGCTGGAAACTTCAAAATTACTTAGCCGATAGAGCTGAAATTTTGGCAGTACATTTTTTTCAAGTACGAGATGGCTTAAATTTCTGTCACACCCCCTTTTACCGCCCACAAATCAATAAAAATGCTATATTTCCTACGGTTTTCGTCGATTGGGCTACATTTTGGTAATTTAGTCTGTATGCTTCCTGTCGGCAACTGTACTAAAACAGGGTAATGTCCATCTACTAGAAAACTGGGATGAGCATTATATAAGAGGCTCCGCCCATACAGTTAAAATTTGTATTATCGAATAACTTCCATATCAAAATGGAGTTACTATTTGGTGATCTCCTGCTACTGGGAAACTGTAACGGGCAGTGGAAAATAACAGTGGTGTCAAACTATGAGTCTGAGAAAAGTTTTGAATACACCTATTATGTTCCCATATAGTTGCAGGGTGCAGCAACGCGCGCCGGGAAAAGGCTAGTATATTTATATTATATATCCCATAGCACACAAAAATTTTATGTGATATATATTTTTGTGTATTGCAGTTATATTAAAACAACTCCCTCAAGAATCTGAAATACATATTTGTATATTAAAACAAAAATAATTTGACACGCCCACCTCCCAAGCCAAATTTAAATAACATTTAAATTTTAAGAACGAGTAGTCGTAAACCAATAAAATTTGGTATATAAGTTGAAATCGGCTATATACAATCACTGACAAAAATATTTTCAAACCCGCCCACAACCACGTCCACCTCCCATAGAACCCGAAAATTTATAACGGAGATAGCGTTATCATTTTTATACCCCTACGTTTAAAAAACGTAAACGGGGTATATTAATTTTGTCACTCCGTTTGTAACGCCCGTAAGGAGGAGTGGCAGGTATAAAAAAGTGTATATATTCTTGATCAGCATCACCACCCGATTCGATTTAGTCATGTCCGTCTGTCCGTCTGTCTGTCTGTGATCACGATTACAGCCGTAATTTTCAAGCTATCTTCACAAAATTCGATATTTAAGCTTTTATCTAAAAAATAAAGGTTAAGTTCGAAAATGAGTGAAATCGTTTGAAAACCACGCCTACCTCCCATACGAAGTGACTTTATCAAAACGGTAAAATCTATTAGAATTCCACAAAAATTAATATATGGACTTGAAATTTGAGCAAATGAGCTTTGATATTTAGTATACACTCTTAGGGCCAGTTTTTCAGTGCGAGTTTAAACTCTTGTCAAGTTAAACCGAGGTTAACTCACCAAAATTGGACGTTTAAACTCGGTTTAGGCAAAAAAGAAACACATTATATTATAATTTAAGTCAATTTAACTTCAACGAAGGCTAGAATATCTAGTTCAACCGAGTTTAAACGTCCAATTTCGGTGACTTAAGACCTTGAATATACTTCGGTTCGGACGTGGGGATATTTTAACTTCGGCCCAGTCGAAGATCATTTCTTACTAGTTTTTTTTTTATGATAACGTCATTTCGTGTATCCCATCATCCCATTTGGCTTATTTTCGAACTTGCTCTTTATATTTCGAATAGAAGCTTGTAAAGGGTGATTTTTTAAGAGCTTTCGGATTTGATTTAAAAAAAAGCTCATAAAATTTAGAGAAATGTATAAAATTTTTATTTGAGTCGATAAAACGATGTATATAATTCAATTTTTAAAGGTGATTTCATGCTGGGTCCAATTTTGGCATACGCTCTCCATCATATCGGCCGGTATCTCACGAATAAATTTTTCAATATAGGCTTCCAGCGCGTCAACCGTTGCGGGCTTGTCACTATCAGCATAAGCCTTAACATGGCCCGACCAAAAAAATAGTCTAAAGGCGTTAAATCGCACGATCTAGGCGGTCAATTGACCAATCCCGAACGTGAAATAAACTGTTCATCGAACTCGCCTCTGAATTGGTCCATTGTTTCGCATGCTATGTGATATGTGGCACCGTCTTGTTGAAACCACATGTCAGGCAAGTCCAGTTCTTCGATTTTGGGCAAAAAAAAATTTGTAACCATGGTACGGTAGCGCTCGCCATTCACAGCAACGTTCCTGCCTTCGAGAACCCTCAAAAAAGGTTTGAGAACTTTCTTTTATTTTTGTTTTTTATTTTTGTTTCTGAAAGTACAACATCTGTAGAATATTGTATTGAATTTTTAAGTCATTCGGAGCAAAACTAACGAAGTTACAGTAGGTTGAATGACCGTACCTCTAACTAAGTTTTTCTTAGTGTACAAAACTTTAAATCGATTTTCCCAAACATGTAATTTTTCATGTAAAGTCGGTGAGCAGCCTACAGAAAAAACTACTGAACCGATGGTTTTGAAATTTTGTACACATATTCTACATATAAGTAGCTCTCTAGTGACGTCGAGTTTTTTTATTTGTTAATTACTAACAATTTTACAATAACAAATAAATAAATAATAAATAAATAACTGGTCATTTCAGTCCCTGAAAGGACTTTGACCTAGCTTCTTATGATCAATTGTGTTGTGCGTGTTATTAAGTTTGTACACAATTGACCGAGAACCGGACCTACATGTTTAACGCCGACTCCGAACGGCGATGAACGGAATGTTCTTGTTCTCAAGAAGCTTTACATGGCATTTTGAATACTCTCTGAGGTTTGCCATTGTCTGCAGAGAGGTGGCGGCCGTACAGAAAAATTATTTTAATTCAAATAATTTTCTGTGGCTGCTGGGGTTCGAACCTGGGTCTCCAGGTTCGTTGACATAGCGGCCACGCACTTTAACCAACTACGCCACGGACGCCACAATAACAAATAGGTTATTATATTTTAGATAGATATTTTTCGTCAAAAATCGTAATTTTGGCTTCAAAATTGTGCCAAAAATTGAAAAATTTAAAAATTAAAAAAACTCGACGTGACTGGAGAGATAAAGTAATGCACTAAAGAAAGCATTTTAATGGTCCCCGCACAAAAATTTTTTTCGAGGCGCCTGCGGAGATCTACAATAAATCCGTTATTTCTCTCTATTTTTTAACAAAATTTTTTTTTAAATATTCTTCAAATATTGTACTTTTATATAATTATATGTAAAATAAACCTACTGTAATAATTTTTTTTAAAAAAATTCATGAAAAAAAGGTCTTTTTTAGACGAAACAAACCTTACCCTCCCCTTAAACGAGCATGGATTTTGATTATAAAATTCAATAATCTGCAAGCGTTGTTTGTTTGTAAGTCGATTCATGGTAAAATTATGGACCAAACTGAACATGTTTTACAGTAACATGTTACACGACAAGAGCTGTGCTGCCAAAAACAGTGTTGCCAGTGCTGCCAAAAAATAAAGTTGCTAACAAATTACCCTTTATATTAAATTTCAACGGCTATATTTATGATACGAATTGAACAGACGGGAGCATAACTAAATTGACTCAGTTGGTCGAGACTATATATGGGCGTTACAAACGCAATGACAAATATATATATACTAGCTATACCCGGCGCGCGTTGCTGCACCCAGCAAGTATATTGGAAATGATAAGTAAATTCAAAACTTTTATTAGTCCCTTAGTCTGACACCACGCTCATGTTCCACTGCCCGTTACAGTTTCCCAGTAGCAGAACATCACTCCCAGGTGAAAATTCCATTATGAGTTTTAATGTCCTGTGATTTAAGCTTCCATAGCAATTCTGTATAGAGAATTGGGCCACACCCCCTTTTCCAACGCACAAACCAGTTTTCCAGTAGAAAGACTTTGGCAATTAGTAACTCCATACTAAGTTTTATTGTCATGCGACGTTTAGTTCCAAAACTATTCAATATCAAAAATTTGACTTGTGTGGTCGAAGCCATAACCCCTATGCCCGTCCCAGTTCTCTTGTTTATTTATAAAAAAACTTATTGAATCACACAATGTCAATTCTATTAAGTAAAAAGTCAGCCGTTTGTTCCTTTTGTTCATTTATAAATTACAGGAAAACCACCGTCAAAACATGTGTAGAAAAGTTGCATGCAGCGAAACAAATAAACATACGTACATACATACATACATACATACATATATCAAGTCGGATTGAATCTCATTCTCATCAAAAAAATCCTCAACATGCTAAAGGTAGTCAGTGAATCCCCTTTTAACAAAACTGTGTTAGATTAATTCTCTACATCAAAACTACTTTGAACATGTTAGAATGTACTTCGATCCAATTAGCTTTAAGCGCAGCAAAGTATGTATGTATATGTATTTGTTTGTTTGTTTTGTTGTTTAGTGCTTGCTGAGAACAAAAAGAGTATAGTTGAGAGCAACATGCAGTTTATTGAGGCTCTCGCAGCACAAACGCATGAAAAGCTAACGATCAAGCAATGCATGGCATTGTGGATGATTTTTTAAAAAACTTAACACTTTAATTAAAGATACTTATTATTGAAATTTCGTAAATGAAATAACCAATGAACCTTTTGTAGCATAATTGTGATATTTTAAAACTTATTTCAAAAAAATCGGACCAATACTTTTGGAGTTTTGCGGACACAAAAAATGTTCACTTTCATTTTATATAATAGTATAGATATAGATAGATATAGATGTACGCAGTACGCTTATAAATATGCATTCACTCTTTTGTTTACTAAAGGCAGGTCTGCAGCTATTCGAAGCCAATTTTCTTTTTAAATATTTATTAAAAGCCTACCTTTGAAGGTTTTTATAGGGTTTAAATCAGATGTTTAGGGTCCAGTGTAAATTCTGTTCCACCAAACTTTGGAAACTGAGAAAAAACATTGTAAAATAACAAAATTATTAAAAAGCAAAATAAAAAATTATTAATCCTTAAAAAATATGTTTTAGAAAATTACAAAATTTTATTTAAAAAGAATTAAGTGAACACAAGCAATTTTGTCAAAGCAGTATCCACCGGAAAACGGCTTAAAAATATGGCTTGCTTTGAGAGCAAAAAATTTAGCGACATTCATTCCACAAAAATTCAGAAGACTTACATATGTTAAAAATATTTTTATATTATATTTTGAAAGAAATAAAAAATATTTAATTAAAAAATATAAAAAAAAATAAAAAAAAAAAAATAAAATTCAACTAAATTCAACTAAATTCAAAAATTTGTCAAAGAATTTATATGTTTACATTAAAAACTTCAAATATTCTTGAATATTTTGAACTTGTGAGGTGAATATGACTGTAAAAATTCATGTAGCCGCAGGGGCTTATATAAATTTTGACAATCTGCAAGAGAATTTTTGGCACAAGGAAAAATAGAAAAAAAAAACTTAAAGAAGCTTCCGACAGTGTAGCAAGAAGTGGAAAATATTTGCATAAAATACTGTTAATTTTCAGTATATATTAGTTAACAATTTTGCAAAATAACCCTTAAATGCACCGTGTATCTTTAAAGATACAACCATTCAAGAAATTCCTACGGCTATATTATTGGTTCGATTTTTTTCAAATCGGTTCTATATTATTTAGAATATTATGAGTCTTAAATAAAAAAATAGTTTTTACTTCTATTTGTCATACTTTTTAAAAAAATTATGTACAAAGCAGAGAACAGCTTAATTGCATTCAAATGGCGTTTCGAATATATCCTCAATATACGAGCACCGAATGTGCCTTCTGCATTAAAATTAATGCGCGAATACATGCACCAATCGCTGCGGATACGAATACCATAGAGTACGATTAGTCGCGATTACGATTGCCTACGAATCAAGAATACCCAACGAAGCGAGACATGAGCAACATTCGGCAAAAGCAACGAAAATTCATGCTTTTATGTCCATTCGTACCACGGAGAAAACACGCAGTCTGCAGTGTTGATTTTTTTGTATACGAAAAATCTCATGTGAAAAAAAAACTATTTCTGCCGTACACGCAGTGTTGCCAGATTTTTTTTCAAAAAACTGCTAAATCTAAAAAAAATAACTGCATTTTGGACACAATAACTGCCATTCTAAAAACGGCATTTGTAAAGAAAATTATAAAAAAAAAAAATATATGGTTGTATTTAATATATAAAAAGATTCGTGTATTTTATTCACATATGAGATCGTTTTTAATAGAAATGATTCAGTTATTTTAATTAATGTTTTTTTACATATCCCCTACTTCACATTGAAGTGTAATGTCAGTTGCACTGACCATCTCCGATTTGGCTTTTTCTTGGATTGGTTTATTTTGATTGGAAAACCAAATCCAAAGTTATAAATTTTTAGAATAATTTTTCGCGGCCAAAATGGGGTCTACTTTGAAACAACATAGCTCAGTCAATTTAAATCCGATTTTCGCAAATAAGTTATGACTGAAAAGGTAACTACGTCTACTTTAAGGGAAAAATATAAAACTATTTAAAATGCCAGCGACAGCTGCTCTATTTTTTTTTTTTTTGTTTTAATTTTCATAATTTTCATTTATTTTACATTCCATTACCTTTCCAACGATATAAAATGAAGATGTGCTCTTGAATTGTTTAGAAGTTATGCCATAAAACATGAAGTTTTATTGAATTTTCAATACAAATTCAACTACACATTAAATTTTCATCCCATTTTTTTTTTCTTGATTTTTTACAAAACAAAAAGTCGATATTAAAAGTAGACAACTAGTTGAATTTATATTGAAAATTCGTAAACTTTTATGGTTTAAAGCAGGGCTGCTTTTAAAGCTGCTGCTGAAGTATAAAGCAGGGAGCTTTTAAAACTGCTGCTGAAGTTTAAACCAAGGCTGCTTTAAAAAAGTAATTGAACCATAATGAATGTTTTGGTAAAGAGAATTTATGATAACTACAAAAGATTTTATATTATCATAAAAACTGCATTTTACCTTAAAAAACTGCATAAATAATGGAAAAACTGCATTATTGTCTTTTTAACTGCCAAACTGCTAAGAGTTAAAAAAACTGCCATTTGCAGGCAAAACTGCCATTCTGGCAACACTGCGTACACGCATGGCTATGGGATGACAAACAATGTTATATACTAGGGATTGCCAAAGCGTGATTTTTGAAGAGTGCAACAACAATAACAACAAAAAACCAACAACAACAACAACGACAACAACAACAAATCGTTGAATGCGTAGTACAATAAGGAATTATTAACATAAAAAAGCAGTCGGTGACGAAACCATACGCAAAAATACCAACAAGAAGCCTTCAGCGTAGCAAGCGCTATATTTACCAACAACGACAAGAATAAACAACAACACACTTAGGGTATTCACAAGGTGTGCTATCATGTCATATTATCATAATGTAATACAATTTTACACTAGTTTAAAAATATGGTTGTTGCCTTCCATATAAAAAAGTACTAAAATATTACAACTTTAAAAGCTATGTTTATTGAGTGTCGTATTCAATAACGTGCAAAATATGCTTTTTGCACAAACCGGTTATTATTTTGTCTTTTTCGCTTTCTTTTGGCATTGTGATAACAAATATTTATTTTAATTTGTTTTGCATCAGCTGATTGAGAGTTGAAATAGCACAATAAGCTATGGGAGGTTGTTCACACTTGTTGTAAATTTTAATGTTTTCAATTTAAGACATTTGACTTTATGAGACCTTGTGAATACCCTAACTGTATTGTTGCTGTATTGTTGCGGAGTGGAAAGAGTTAGGCGATGGCAATCGCTGCAGCAACAGACACTCGAGTGTTAAGCGAAGCATCCGAATGTCTGCATTGTCTGGATGGTGCCTTTGAACGACTGAATTCGCAATCGTTACAAACTGTGCTTAGCACCAATCGTTGTTTACGAACTCGAGCTGTATGCGTGCATTAAATTTTATGTGCGATTGTGGCTGACGACGATTGTTATTCGATTGGCAAAAAATTACGATTGGGCTTGTGCAAATCTCTGGTACAAAGTCAAAAAAATTTTTTTTATAATTAAATAAACACTATTTTTAAAAGTTTAACTTCTAGGAACAGATAAATAATTTTGATTAGGAACAAATGCTGACTTCTTTCAAAACATGTCCTTTAGTGATTTTAAGTGGTTCGAAAAAATTTCGATTTGGCACCTCATTTGGCACCTCACTGGGTCACTTTAGTTGGTTGTATCTTTAAAGATACATTGTGCACTCCCTGCAGTTTTTGATAATTTTAACTTTTTAAAATTAATGAATTAATAAAAATTTCATACCACATTTCTTCTATTTTGTTATATTTTAATAGGGATTTTAGATGTGGGTAAATTCACATTGAATCTTTATAGATGCAACCACTTTTATTAAAAACGAAAAACGCAGTTTTTATTTTTACTCAATTTTACATAAAATATATTTTTCCGGTCAAAATCGAACGCCTTGTGCATTTAAGGGTTAAATTAAATTCTTGCGCTACTACACTACTTAAATCTAAAACGTCAAAATTTCTAGCTGTCAAAATTTGATCGTTCTTTTGGCACAGTTAAAATGATAATTATTACGACAGAAATTGTATTCAAGTCAGTAACTTTTTTTCTACCACGAGTGAAAAGTTTCCGAATAGCACACGGCCTTATTGATTGTTTCGTTGGAGTGTTGCATCGCTTTTCCAATTAATTTTTAGCATGATATAATGCAAATTCTAAAAGACAACACAAGATAGAACACTGCACATGCACAACAGATCCATATAAAAAGCATGTTTTCATACGTGTAAGTGTACATAAGTATGAAAAGTACATACGCCAACGACAGAATAATGCTGTCTCTCACTTCCCATGAACTCACAGTTGCAAAAAATTTAGAAAGGATTGCACAACAGGAAAAAGTAGTGAAAAAAGTACTACAAAAACTGATCCTTCATATAAATCGTAAGGTAGAAAATGTCGGGACATTTTGACCCAGATAAACGTAAAGTGCACATGCCAGTTTTTTGTCTCTGCAATGCACATATGTCACATATTTACAATTTTTTCATGCTGGTTGCAAAGATAAAAGTTGAATAAATAAAATAGTATTTTTTTTAACTTTTGATTTTTAATATGTTTTTTGTTTGCGAATGAAAAGTGCCTCGGGTCAATATGACCCGATAAACGGGTTTAAGGTTAACTCGATTTAACATAATTACGTGCTCAATGTGAACGTACTATAAGTAAGTTTCAGCTACCTAAGAAAAATTTCAAAAATGGTTGTAATAGGTCACACCCTAGGGGTACTTCCACTGGACCTATATTAATTTTTTACTTGATTTTGTATGGGTGGTACATTCAGAAAGATGACCGATCTGGTCCTAAATCGCATGATTTTGTATTGGAGGTACATACAAAAGTTCACCGATCTTAACAACACGCTAGTGTACCCTAGTCCTATATTAATTGGAGGGAGCAAAATTTAATTCTTTATTTTTTTTTTTTTTTTTTCTAAAAATCAAAAATAGAACTTTCAGTAATAATGTTTAATGTGTTAATTGTTCAATAAAAACTCTGAAATAAAGTTTTATTTTTCATTTTATTTATTTTTTCATAGCCTGAGGTCTCTACTTAAAAAAATCACCACGAATTTTAACCACTTTTCTCAATTTCCAATAATTATTTGGTGTTTTTTTTTTTATTTTGAAAATTTAACAAAATTCAATATTTTTTTTTTCTTCAAATAGTCCAAAATGGAACATATTAAAACATACATCTATATTTTTATGTTTACTAACTCATTTTAACAAGAAGTTAATTGAAAAATATAAATATATGCATTCAAAATATATTTATTTTGTGGAAAAAGAGTGGAAAAAGTACTTTCAAAATTTATTGATCTTCATAGAGGAGAATTTTTTTAAAAACAATAAAAGCATTACCAGGCCAGATATATAAATACTAAGTACTCTCATATGTTTTTGTACAAGACTGAACTTACACACTGTGAATGAACTACTGAACGCACTCGCTTAGTTTTGACGCCTATTTGACATTTAGCATTTATACTTCTTTTTAGAGAATGAAGCGGCAGTTGTTTAATAATCACAGAATGGGGCTCGCCTGAAAATCGAGTTGTTATAGTTGCTCTAAGAAAATATGGCATGGAAAGAGCCGATATCTTTCGGACCTTGTGAACACTCGGAGTCACTCTTAGTTTTGTGTATCGTACTGTGAAGTTGTTTGAGGAAGCTTGTGTAATAATCGATCATCCAAAATCCGGTCTTCCACGTGTTGTAAGAACACCACGAGTTGAAGTGTCGAATCAAGCGAAATTAAGCAGAAAAAAAAAATCAAGCAAAAAATATTGTCGACGGAGATGAATATCTCGGCACAATCGATCTCTCGCATTCTTAAATATGACTTTGGGCTCAGAGCATGCAAAAGACACACCGGGCGGGCACCTTCTCACGATAGCGTTAAAGGAACAACGCAAGCGAAAATCGAAAGCGTTACTTCTCAAGCAATTGAAAGCAATCGTTGAATAAACAGAATGATAGAGTGTATGCTCTGTCATCATGACATGCAGCAGAACTGGTTCCGAAAATTCAGAGAGGTCACCACCCTGCTTCTGTGATGGTTTGGTGGGGAGTCACCTACGATGGGGTCACTACGGTCTATTTTTCGGCGAAATTGTATGAATCCGATGTTTTGGAATTGGACATTCTGTGCTTAAATGGCCTTTTTAACGACATTCCGACCATCCAAGCAGTTACGACATGGGCATCAATCCCGCAAAATGAGCTGAAGCAGGCATTTCAATCACTATTGATTCAACAACTGCATTAAATCAGGAGGAGAATATTTTGAATAAGAACACCGAAAAATACCCCGAAATCGTGTTTTAATTATGTTTCCTAGAGCCTGTCTGGGATATTATTTGAAACACTGTGTAAAACTGTCTGAAGTTAATACTAACTTTAAAAAAAGACACCCTACGTTTCCAGATATCATGTGTTTAAAAAATATTTTTGAATAACGTAATTGTTTTATCGGGCTATAATTGTCCAGCTTCAACTCCTCCTTATATATCTTGTATAAAATAAAACAAAATTAGAATTTTTAGGAAAATTCTCCAAATATCTTAGTTGAAAAACAAAAATTTATTCCAAACAATTTCGGGTATTTTGTATAAATAAAAAGAAAATCCTTTAAATCTTTACTGCAAAAAAGTAACAAAAATCGAAAAAGTATGCAACTTGAAAGCTCCTTAGCAGTTAAGTAACAACAAGTTTGAAAACTGTTATTTTTTTTTTGGTTGTTCTCACATCCATTAAATTAAATCCTAATTGCATGCTTTGCAGCAAGGACACCAAAAGAAAGAGCTACGAAAGGAAAGTCTTCTTTTTTTGTTTTTTTGTCCCTTGCTAAGCTGCAAGTTTCGACCTCGACTTATTTACACAATTCAGATAAAGATTTACTCTGCTCTTCTTTTTTTCACTTTACTCTATAGATGTCCTTTTTTTTGTAATTTTTATTTAGTCTTTGAATTTTTTATTTATCTTAAGCTTAGCCACTCCTTATAGTGCATCTATTGTTTTTTATAAATTTAACATGTTTTCTTTTGTTGAAACTTTTCACTTCTTTCTTCGTATTTGCTGTATATATCATTCTTCGTTTATTTTGTCCAAAAGGTTCATCCATGCGGCAGATATCGTCATAATACGGTCGTTTTCATCTTAGCCAAAGAGTACAACTTGAAAAATTTGCGCACAATACATCGATTGGATCGGCTCACCTCGGGATTGCTGCTCTTCGGCCGTAGTCCAAAGAAGGCACGTCAAATGGAGCATCAGATACGCAATCGTCTAGTACAGAAGGAATACATCTGCCGCGTCGAGGGCGAATTCCCAGAGTAAGTAAAACAAAACAGATCAAAACAAAGCAAAGCAAAACAAAAAAATTATGTTCAATCTATGCTTCTTATTTTAAGTTCATGTCCATGTCCATTAAAACAATACAAAAAAAAATTACCTCATCTCCCTTGCCATTCATACATTCAAACGTTACGGGTGCGATATCCACTTGACTGAAGCCAAGTTTAGCTTGTCGTCCGTGCTTAAGTCAAGTTGATCCCTTTGTGGTTGTATTTGTTTAAGTCCTAACTGTGAAACCCCTTTTTTTCTGTTTGCTCTCTTCGTTTTTGTTGCTGTTGTTGTTGTCCTTTTTGATGTTCATATTACCGCCTTTGTTCTTAAGCTAATTCCGTTTGTTGCCTGGTTAAACACAAAGTTAAGACTTTAAGTTCTATTGTACAATAGAGGGTACACTCAAAAAAAGTATGTTTCATAAAACATTACATTTTAAAAAATAATACTTGCACTTCAAAATCAACTAATGGCAAAATTTCCATTTTGAAATTTGTAGGCTTCGCTATTTTAAAAATTAATTTTTATAAGAAATTCTGAAAGAGTTTTAATTGGAAATAATGACGGAAGATTTTGAATCTGGTATTTGAAATAGTCCCATTGACAAAAGTGCCCAGTTTGGTCTCCAACAATTTAATTTCCATTTAGCTACATCCCCTTCCTCAAAATCAAAAACTTATCAAAGAAGGTCTTATCAAATTTTTGCGGGTAGCAATTTGATGAAACTTGTTTTCAATGAAGATATCACATTAACAAAAGAGGAAATTTATATCATAAATATATCTATAGAAATAATAACTCTTCAAAAGTCAACAGAAGTCCCTTATATTTTCATGTGGGCGGCCTCAGTAGTCGAGTAAGTAACATGCTCGACTGCCACCCCAGAGGTCCCGGGTTCGAAACCCGGCCAGCCATGGTCCTGCGATTTGACCTTTCGCATTTGCAATTTTCTATTCTCATTTCTAGTCAACTGAAATTGAAAACTCATCAATATTTACGACTTGAAATTGTAGTTGGTGGTAGAGAAGGTTGTGGATGAGATTACCTTATGACTTCTATTGACTGAGGTAAAGGCTTAACACTGCCTCAGATTCAAATTCACATGTTTCTATGGCTTTTTGCCACACTTAGAATATCCTACACATGTTTAAGTTGATTGCCCCTTCCTTCCCACTAATCTATCACCCTATTCTGAACCAAGGCAGACTTGACTGAATACGTATTACACCTGAAGTCCTTGGTTCAAAGCTAAAAAATCCTAGTTTTTCGGTGTTCACTAAAACGTAAGTCTCGTCGTCCATTATGCATTCGAATTGCTCAAGAAAATCTTGTTACAGCTCATTGTTTTGCGGTTTCATTCTTGATGGCGGTTCTATATTAGAACTTTTTGCACTTTGAACGTTTTTAATCCAGTTTCATTCTGAGACCTGCGCATGAAAGATTCTGAGCAATCAGCCTTACTCGCTTATTTCCTTCTCGAAATACTTGAATCTTTCTTCAGAATGTTTACAACTTTCTTCGCCTTTTCGAGATCCTGAACAATTATTCACAGTGCATTTAACTCTCATGAGGTGCTAGTGCTCAATTCTACTTATTTAATCATAGCTAAAGATAATTTTGTTCAAAAAGTCAGCATCCATGGTTAGTTGTTCTAGTAGTGATTCGATGTACGAGGGCAATTTGATAAGTGAATGACTTTTTTGATAACAGGTATTTTTTTCAGCCAAAAAAATTTATTTTCAACACAGTCTTCTTATAGTTCGATGCATTTAGTCCAACGTTGTTTGATTTTTTTATTCCTTTCAAATAATGGGTTCTTTCAAAGTCATCAAAATAGGCCTTTGTTTTAGTGATGACCTCTGTAATTGACCCAATTCTCTTACCACCGAGCTATTTTTTCAGGTTCAGAAATGGTAAATAGTCTGAGCGGGCTAAATCTGTAGAATCTGCTGGATAGGAAAGCATTTCAACCCAATTTAAAAAAAAACAAATCCACCATGGTGACTACAGACGCGTACGCCTCACAGTGTGCTTTTTCGATTTTAGGATGACAAAAGTTTTTTTTTTTTTTTTGTTTTTTGAAATTTAACAAAAATATATTTTTTTTCGACAGACAATTGATGAAATATTATGGAAATAATATTATGAAATTGATGTTCTCTTCTGATATTTTTATGCAATTTTTGAAACTTGAAACTTTTATCGAACAAACAGAAGCGCATTCCAAACTAAAAAAGTAAGGCAATTTGAAACATTTATTACTTAGAAGAAAAAGCATATATTTAAATCTAGTTTTTTTTGCATTTTTTACTGACTTAATTACCATTGAATTTGTAACAAACAAAAAAAAAATATTAAAAACCAAAAATTAGAAAAAACGTGGAAGTATGTCTTTATTTATTAAGCAGTTTTTATTTTACTAAAACTTAGTGGAAAAAATCTAAAAAGTTCAAACTAATTACAATCGATTAATTATACTTTCATAAAATATAGAATATCTGCCTTATGTTTCTTAAAAAATTGACTGCGCAAAGTTGCGCATAAGAAAAAACACTTCATTTAAAAAAACGCTTAAAAACCAAGTTTTTCTCAAAACGCACTAATTTTCAAGACAACTTCTATTATTGAACTAAAAAATGTTTGTGAAAAATGTCGTGTTTGTGTTAATTAACAAAGGTAATTAAAATTAGTGAAATATATTTTCGTTTTCCCCCACGCATGGCCATGTTTCCGTATGTCCGATTGTCTGTCTGTCTGTTATGGCGATTATAGCTTTTATATTGAAGCGATCTTAATGAAATTCAAAATATAAGCTTTTATCAAAAAATAAAGGTGAGGTCGTAAGATGAAAACCACGCCTACCTCCCATACAAAATGACTATATAAAGATGACCAATGCATTTGGTCTTTCACCATTACATGCCTGGATAAGGTTCATGGATTGTTTGCTTCATATAGCTTATAAGTCTGAAATAAAAAAGTGGCAAGCTAAAGGCGCGGATCACGAAGCTAGGGTTCATGCAAAAATAATGACAATACTGTGAAAATTCAAAACTGAAATGGGGCTTTTGGTCGATATGCCAAAGCAAAAGAGTGGAAACTCTAATGATGGAAACACTGCCAGAAAGAAGTTTAGGAACGCAGAAAAGACTTAGCTTGGAATTAATACAACGTTTTCAGAGAATTTTAGAGTGCTTAGGGTGTGATTTACCCATTTATTCCAAGGCGTTTGGAATTTATGCCACTGAAACTAGAAATGTCTACTTAGCTCATATTACGCATTAATACGCGTGGTATTACATGCCAGTCACAGTTCATAAAGACAACATTACGGCTTATTTCATTACTTTTATAGTGATTTAATTTATAATTTGTAGGTTCCCTGTCATTATGAAAGAATAATATCTTCATGTATATTGCCTATTAGTCAGCTCTGAAGAGGATCAAAAAGTCAGAAATAAAGACAATAGACGCTTCGGTTAGTTTTTTACAAGAAAAACATCAAGAACAGATACAAATGTTGACCTTATTCACAGATTGCTGTTTTCATCCGATCTTTTTATAAATTCTTTGAGGCAACCACCTATATATAAAAAATCAAATATAACTCCAAATGTTCTTGGTCTTTTTAAATCCTGAGTGATAGTTCTGATTTAGAATAAACAGATAATAACACAATATTTAAACCTTTTTCAATCTTTTTTTCAAGCATACATGCAGGCACACAAGTAATTAAGCGAACATATGAAATATCATCAAAATTGACTGTCTTGTTGTGTGGGAGGAAAATCTAAAAGTTGTCCGATCTTTATTATTTTTGGCATGATGTTAATTTTGTTGTTAAAAAAATTAATTTTATTTTTTAAGTTCACATATGACTAAAATTAGTGGGCTTTTTGCTATTGAAAAAAGTCACTTCGTATGGGAGGTAGGCGTTGGAGTTGAAAAATTCTAAAATTCTTATTTTTTGTCAGGAAGTGTATTTTAACACAAGCATTGGTGTAAAATTTCATTACTCTAGCTTTTATAGTTTTTGAAAAAAGTCGAAATGTCATCCTAAAATCTGAAAAAGCGCACTGTGCACCGATGCATTGCCATGGTGGAAAAGCTCCTTTTCTTCGCCAAATATGGTTGTTTTTGTTTCAAATAAATGCCAAATGTGTCCAACAGCTGTGAATAATATTCGCCTGTGATCGTTTTACCTTTTTCAAGGCAATCGATGTGAATGACACCGCATGCATTCCAAAAAACTGTCGGACACTGGCGACTGGCAACTTTGTTGGCCGACAGACCCACCTTAGCCTTCTTGATGCACGTCCACCCGGAGGAGTCCACTTCTTTTACTGTTCCTTAGTCTCTAGTGTGTTGTGATGTATCCATGTTTCAGCCACGGTTACGAAAAAGCACAAAACTTCCTTCGGATTGCGGTTGAACATTGCCAAATACTCCTTTAAAATAGTCACACGGCTGGGCTTAAGGTCGAATGTGAGCAATCGTGGCACCCATCGCGCGGATATCTTTTTCATGTCCAAATATTCATGTAAAATGTGATGTATCTGCTCAGTTGAGATGCATACAGTCTCAGCCACCTCAATCAATTTCATTCTCTGATCATTCCATGGATTGAGTCCAGTATCATTCCCTGGATTTTATCGGGGATTTCTGGCGTAACGACCTCTTTTGGGCGGTATGAAGGTTCACTTGTGCTGGTACGACCACAACGGAATTTAGCAAAACACTTCTTAACCATTAAAATCGATGGAACAGAGTCATAGTATTTATCAAGTCTTTCCTTGTTTTCGGTGATGATTTTTTTACGCAAGTAATCCTTGATGAGTATAAGAAACTCATTTTTTTCATTTTCGTCCAAATTCAGGTGGTTGTCTGCTTTCAATAGTTGTTAAACACAAACTAAATGACACAGCTTGCTCAAAATTTGACAGTTAACAGACGACAAAACCAGTTTTGTCAGGACAAGTTTTGTAAACTTACTACGCGGGAAATTCAAACAGTCACTGACTTCTCAAATTGCCCTCGATCAGGCTCTCATTTTTACATCAATTGAGCGTTAGTTGAGTATCCAAATGGAAAATTCGTTGTTATGAGTCTTGGACCAACTACAGTTGTGTTCATAAAGATAGCAGTGCATTGTCCATATTATGAAAGTGTCCAAATTACATATTTACAATACTTCCAATAAAGTGGTTTGTTACTTGTTGTTAACTGCATGAAAATATCTTTATAACAGTATGTCGCGAATGCTGAACAAATAGGTTCATTATATTTTATGAGATCAATATTGTTTATAAATTTATTCATTTCATTCAGTTGTTTAGAAAAATGAACCGGTCTGAACTTTTTTCTGAAGAAAAATTAAATGTTATTAAAAAATTGAGAAAGGAAAGAAAAACTTACCGGGAAATTGAAAGAATCGTCTGTTGCTCTTCCAAAATCAATTCAAATGTCTCAAAATGACAATACAAACGTGAAACACGTGGAGCAAAACGTGCAAAGAGCATCCGCACAGATCGAAAAATAGTGCAAATGGTAAATTAAGATCCGCAAATCAGTTCTAAAAAAATAAAAGAGGATGTTAAGCTGTCTATCAGTTCAGTGACTATTACAAGGCGTTTATTGGATGCTAAGCTGGCCGCCCCAAGCCCCCGAAAAGTACCATTACTGTAAAAAACACGTTATTAAAACACTTACTTTCGCTAGAGCACACCTGAAGTGGCCTATCGAATAATGGCGAAATATTATCTCTAGCGATGAGAGCAAAATAGTTCTTTATGGATCAAAAGGTCGTCGGATATGTGAGAATATCATTTAAGACTGCTTATAATCCTTTCTATAGTTCTTTATGGATCAAAAGGTCGTCGGGAATATGTGAGAATATAATTTAAGACTGCTTATAATCTTAAATACACCGTTAAATCAGTAAAACATGGTGGCGCTAAGCTTATGGTTTGGGCATGTTTTTCCTATCATGGCGTTGGGCACATACAGCTGCGGTAAAAATAATAGCACCATCATCAAAATTTATTTCTTTTAAGAAGTTAAAATTCAATAAATCGATGCAAACAACTTTTGAAGATATCAATAAATACAATTAACCTCAAAGAAAGTAGTTAAAAAGGAGTTGCAAAATTTAGTATTTTTTTTTGGAAAATATTTCAGATTTTTCAATATAACTTAAAAAATAGGCGGTAAAAAAAATAGCACTATTATTTCATTATGCATTTAAAAACTTAAAAAAACGTGACAAAATTAAAGAGTTTATTTAAGATCAAAGCTATTATGGAGAAAAAAGTGTAATGAGCCAAAATTAATATTTCCTCGCATGTCCTTTGTTGGCAATTACGGCTGCACAACGTCTTGTCATGGAATTGATCAAATCCTGGCACCTCTTAGTTGGAATTTTGATCCAGGAGTCTTGAACTGCAGCCCAAAGGGTTTGATTGTTGGTCAGTTTTGCAATAGAAACTGCTTTTTTTACATCAGTCCAGAGGTTCTCAATTGGATTGAGGTCGGGCGACTGCGCTGGCCAAGCCATGACATTCACCGAATGATCCTCAAACCACTTTTTAGCTTTCTTGCTGGTATGCTTCGGGTCATTGTCCTGCTGGAAAACCCACAATAACGGCATTTCTTCCTCTGCATAAGGCAGCATTACTTTATCCAATATATTAACGTATACGTGTTGTTCCATGATGGTCCTAATCCAATGTATGGGACCAACTCCATAATAGGAAAAACAAGCCCATATCGTTATGCTTGAACCTCCGTGCTTAACTGTTTCAGCAGTAAATTTAGGGTTGTATTCTGCATTAGGAGGTCTCTTAACGTAAGAACGAAAACCCTTGCCACCATAAATTACAATTTTACTCTCGTCCGTCCATAAAATATTTCTCTATCTCTCTACTGGCCAGTTCAAATGTTGTTTTGCGAACTTCAAATGCTTTGTTGCATGCTTAGCAGTTAAGATAGGTACTTTTCTGGGACTACATGCCTTTAAATGATGATCTCTAAGACGGCTACGAACAGTTTCAACACATATTAAGTTCTGTTTTGAGCTCTGTTGCTGGCTTAAACGGCTCCTTCTACTTTGCCTGATTAATCGTTGGACGAGTAACGGCGACATAGCGTGCTTTCGTCCACGAGTTTCAAGTTTTGGTGCATATATTATGGCATTACGAACCAAATTATTAGAACAGCTAACTTCATGTCTAACTTCTGCATACGTTTTACCCTCTGCAAACATTCTTTGAATAATTTCACGTTTTTCGGCACTGCAATGCTTTCTGCGACCCATAGCTTCGTAAATAATTTAAGAATTTAATTTTTTTTTTATTAAAACCACTTCCACTAAAACAAACTGAGACACTTTGATGCTACCTTTTGATAAATTGAACACAAAATGGTTCTTTTCAACAGAAACGTAAACGCAGTGCTATTATTTTTACCGTACCAATTCGTACTCCTCTCTCAAAATTACTTTACATAAAAAGAACCGTTACCCTTTTAATACTAATGATCTTGCTTTCAGAGAGTGAATACTCTCTAAAATATTATATAATAGTAGCATCTGAACAAGTTGCTTCAGATGAGGTTTTTTTTAAATAATAGTTGAACTGTTGTCTCCAGTGCTATTTTTTTTACCGGCACTGTATATCCGATAGCCGGAATCATGGTTCAGTTTTTTTTATATTCAGATACTTGAAGAAACTATGCTTCCGTTTGCTGAAGATATGCCGCTGAAATGGGTATATCAGCAGGATAATGACCCGAAGCACACAAGTAAGCGAGCCCAAAAATAGTTTAGGAAGAAAAAATGTCGGCTTAATGGATTGGCCAGCTCAGTGTCCGGACCTAAACCCAATAGAAAACCTTTGGGTAGACGTAAAAATACATTTAGTGGCATTAAGTGCTACATCAGCAGGATAATGACCCGAAGCACACAAGTAAGCGGGCCCAAAAATAGTTTAAAATATGTAGACTTGATGGATTAGCCAGCTCAGTCTCTGGACCTAGACCCAATAGAAAACCTTTGGGGAGACATAAAATTACATTAAGTGCAGCAAGTCTCAAAAATCTCAAAAATAGCAAGTAGCTCTGGGAAATTATGAGTGAATCCTGGTATGCAATACCGATTGAGAGATGTCAGAACTTAGTCAATTCTATGCAACGCATATGTGTCGCAGTCATTCAAAATGGAGGCAATGGAGAGAAATATTAACTGCTAAACTACAAATAATGATTACAATTGAAAAATATTAATGTTTTTCTATGGTTTCTCAAATTTTTTTTTTCTTGATTGATAAACGTTGCTATTTTTGTGAACAACATCCATTTTGATTTCTTTCTTAACAAAAGGAATTTCAAATAAAAATAAAGAAGTTTTACATTTATTATAGCATAAGGGCCAGAAGTCACTTCATTTGCATTGAAAACTAAAAAAAAAAAGACATAAATAATACAAAAATGGCTTAAATTTCTTATTTAAACAGTGTACTGCCATTTTTATGAACATAACTGTACATTACTCGTGCTTGCTAGAGTCTTACAATTTTAGTGACCGTTGATCTCTATCTCATGATGCCTGGAGGTGCAAAAGTTAGTCAAAAGAGGTTGGTGTACACTAAAGGGCTGCACGAATGCATTTGCTTCTTTGCTTCCATCAAGTACTTTAAGTAAAGCACATCACTTGTAGAATAATTCAGCAAAGAGATAGCGTACGTGCGCAAAAATAATAAATACAAGATTATGCCATGCGCATGTCTGTACGTCATGATCGACCCATTGTCAAAATCAGCCTTCACTGAGCAAAACATAAAAAACAACTGTAGCGGAAAAAAAAATCGTACAGAACTATTTCGCACTATCTTTCGTCTTTTCTTGCACGAACAGAAAATCAGTGAGAAGAACAGAGAAAGAGTCTTTTCCTATCTACGTCACGAAAGACCTAACGTCTTGCGCAGAACGGTGCAACTTTTTCTGCCTCTGATGGCGTAATCTGATTTCTATTATTTTTGGTACGTGCGTAACTTGTTGCTCAGAGAACAAGTAATATTTCAAATATTATCTCTCTCTCTTTCTCTCTCTCTCTCTCGCATCAAATGCATACGCAACTTGCTTTCGTCGATTATAAAAGTTATCGGCAAATGAAAAAAATAACTATATAGTTGTAGCTTGTCCTCCAAATACTTGCGTATGTTGAAATCAAAAGGCAATATCAGTTTCCTTAACCAGTTACAATTATCAGTATTATCAGCTTTAATGGAGGGTCGGAGAGGGCTATTATGTATGACGGACCCTCATTACTTTTGCAATAGGAACATTTTTCTCTTCGGGACTTGTCCACTGCGACCCTTCCTAAGGGGTGCTCCCATACAAATTTTATGATTTTTGTATATTTATAACCTACACTTACACTTGAACAGGATCTCAAAGGGAAAAAATGTTCCTCTTGCAAAAGTAATGGGGGTTGGTCATACATATTAACGCTCTCCGGGCCTCCCTTATAGCCATACATGCAATGCAAATTTATCTTCTAGAATACTCAAGTACTTATAGTATTTGCTTACTTGTACTCCTCTTGCAAGTTCTTTTTATTTACATAGTGAATGAGTGATAGTCAATAACTCAATAGTTTTGCCTTCAACTAGTTCTTTATTTACGCATACTATTAAGTATTTGTGCTCACGCCAACGCTACCCAACGGGCCAAAATCGGAGTGCTTCCAACAAGAGCTCTCAAAGAGCACTCTTTTCTGAGCTCTTTTTGTGTGAAGCCAGGAAAAGAGAAGAAGAACACCAAGTGATCCTGCTACATTACGCTTTGGAGAGCCTTAGGGGCTATTAAGTGCTATACTGTCACTGCAGTTCGGAGCACAAACGGAGCACAGTATTGAGTGCTATAGATTCACTGTAGTTTGAAGCATCAATGGAGCAGTAGTGCTCTCTTCCAATGACATGTTATGTTAAAATTACAATGTACTTAGATGGGAATATAGACGGAGCGCTTCATATTGCAAAGGGAGCGCTAGTAAAGCCCTTAAAGAGAGCTCCAAATCCTTTTGGGTATCCGCAAATGAGAATGAAAGAGCGAAAGTAATTGCGCACCACACAAATGTTTTATAAAGCGGTTCAAATGCATTTTTGCAGCCCTTTATTGTACACTACATTTCAAAATGGCCGCCATTAACTGAACAAATTTTACTTTTGTTCACACATAGTATTGGAGGACATATGTTAAATTGCAAGGTTTTACATTCGAAAATACAAAATGAAGAGCAGTGTTGTTCCTCAAAAACTTTCCATATTAAACTTCGAAAAGAAATTCTACTGTATTCATCTAGTAGTTCCTGTACATATTAAAACAACTCTATCAAGTTGACCCTAATTTATAACGGCGGAGTTAAATATAGTTTTGGATAAAATCTACCCATTTTTTCCGTGTAGCCACCATTGACCAAATCATTTTTTAGCATCAACAACTTGATTTTCATGTGATTTGATTTTCATTGCTTTTGTTTTTTCTTTTTTACTCATTTTCCTTTTCTGCTCTTGTTTTCTTTTATTTAAACACTCACAGGGGAATCATCGAGTGCAAGGAGCCAATCGAAGTCGTCAGCTATAAAATTGGCGTTTGCAAAGTGTCAACAAGGGGCAAAGATTGCACGACAACATTTCAGAAGATTGCACACAATGGAAAAACTAGCGTCGTTCTATGCAAGCCACTCACTGGACGAATGCATCAGATTCGTGTTCATTTGCAGTATTTGGGTAAGTTTTTCAATGGAGCTGGTACCGTTGCCGGTGCTGGTGAACTGCTGGTGGATAGTTAGTTTGTCAGTTAGTTCTTCTTGTGTGTCAAAAGTTCAATAGTTAAAAGTTGATTGTGTGGCGACAGATTTTTTTTACAGTTCTACAGTAGATCAAACAAACAGATAGGTATACAAACAGACGGATGGACAGAGGGAATAGATTAAATAGTGAGGTTTTTTGTTGATGTTCTTAATTTTTTTTTTTTTTGTCAAGAAGACACTCATGCACGCAACCGAAATTGGTTTTTGATTTGAAAATTTGTTAGACGGAAACATAGAAACATTGATACAAATGATTGTTGGAATTACAGTTTAACCCTTTCGAGACTCATGTTACAAATGTGAGACATTAAATATTAGGCTCATATAAAAAAAATTTGATTGAATGTATGCCCTTCCTTAGAATGTAGAATAAGTAGATTTTTTGACGTTTAACATTTGTTTTGCACCTCAACAGATTGTGAATACCTCTATATTTATCTAATAAATTAACATTTTTTAAAATTTGTTTATCCTCTTGTATCCATCTAACGTCAGGCTATCCTGTTGTAAACGATCCATTGTACAACCACGAAGTATTCGGTCCGCTGAAAGGACGCGGTGGTGACATCGGTGGTAAAACTGATGAGCAGCTTGTCAGCGACTTGATTCATATTCATAATGCTGAAAACTGGCTGGGCATCGATGGTGACTCAGATATATCACTGTTTAAAACTATCAAAGGTGATTGCGATGTCGAGAGTCTGAGCGGCGTTGGACCAAAGGGTAAGTTACAGAGCATTTTAAACACTTCTACACTCCATTATATAAGCAAACTATAAAGTACAGAACAAAAAACCTTTACTACAACAATAAACAAATACAATTTAATTTTCAATTCCTTACTTCACTCCAGGTACCCTTCTAAGCGATGACGACTCTGAGACAGTTTCACGCGAGGCATCTCCATGCTCTGAGAGTCCAAGGCCTGCTGCGACAGTAGGTGAAACCGAACATCAGACAACAGAGAACATTTCGAATGTAGCTGTGGAAATTGTTGCAGTCAACAATGTGGCTACTTCAACTACGGCAGAAACTCCAAATAATAATTCTTCGGCAGCAACGGCAGCTCTGATAAATGGCAGCGGCATCGCAGCTAAACCAGCAGCACCGCATGTCAAGGTAGAAGTGGGTGGCGCATAAAAACAATTTTAGTCTGACTTATTTTTAATTAAAAATTTTTTCCCAAACAGGTTACAGTGGCCACACAGACGGGCCATGAATCGCCAGACATGGCATTTAATGCAGAAAAAATGACAGCCGACAATCATTGCTATGAGTGTAAAGTACGCTACAGAGATCCAAAACCAAAGGATCTGGTCATGTATTTACACGCCTGGAAATATAAGGTAAGCAAAAGTTGAAAGAAACTTAGTTGTTCGAGTAACATTTATTGTGTACAAAATTTTATTTCAAACTAAATAGAAACAAGTTTTTCTCTAAAAATATGTACAAAACGAAACTATAACCGTTAATTCCACGCGTCTGAATTGCCTTTTAGTAGATTGCCAAAAAGTCGGCTATGACGAAAATTTGAAAAAAATTTCATCGTCCATATTATCACCTCAAATTCAACTTTTAGCGATTCTAATTCCAGTTTTTTTACTTCAACCAACCTTCAACCAGTTGTAAAAAGTTGCATTTGCAGAGTTAGTTCATATTATTTTTTTTTTTTAGGTAAAATACTACCAAAAATAGAAATCGGATTGTACCATATCCATATAGAAACCTATTCCAGATTCGGGCGGCGCTGGGTTAATTTCAGGTAGTAAATTGTAAACACGATCTTTCAAAAGTTTTAACAAAGTGTTAATACAGTGATGAAAAATACTTGTACATTAATCTTTCTTATGTTTATGTTGCATTATCTTTGAAACCATGTACATTAGGGCGTATCGAAAAATTTAATTCGTATTCTAAGAGGTCTCAAAAGTTGCATGGGGTTGTCAAGATCACAAAAAAAAAAACTTTAGGAAAAAAAAGGATGGCTTCCTCTCCCGCAAGGACAAAGAAAATGTTTTGAGAAAATCAGTGAAAAATTACGATCTTAAAATGCTTTGATTTTGTTTAAAAAAAAAACTACATTTACCTCTTAACTGCAAGTACCTCTTAGAACACAATCTAAATTTTTCGATACGCCCTAATGTACACTAGCCATAAAAAAGAAAATATTAAAATATTCTTTATTCAAATAGTTTTAACAAAAGTTGTGAAAATATCATGTTCTTAAGACAAATTAACAAAAAATAAAACAGGCGCATTTCATGAAGCCAAAATAAGACTTGGACATAAATTCTTAAAAAAGCAAAGGTCTTACTTCATTGTTTTTTTGAAACTAGTATTTTGTGTGATGGCCCCTAGCAATTATAACGGCTTGTAACCTTTTTGGCATTGATAGAGACGAATTTTGTATAATGCCAGGGCCAATTGCCCATCTTGCTTTCAATGGTCTCTTCACTTAGTTTCTTTCCACCATACCTTCTTGATCAAAAAGTTCCCGGAATTTATTAAGGAAATTAAAAATACAAGATTGTACATCTAAATCAATATTGTCCCCTTCAAAGTACTCGCCATCGAATACAACACACTTATGCCAGCGCTTGATCTAATACTCGAAACATTTTTATACCCCTACGTTTAAAAAACGTAAACAGGGTATATTAATTTTGTCACTCCGTTTGTAACGCCCATAAAGAGGCGTGGCAGGAATAGAAAAGTATATATATTCTTGATCAGCATTACCACCCGAGTCGATTTAGCCATGTCCGTCTGTCTGTCCGTCTGTCCTTCTGTCTGTCTGTGATCACGATTACAGCCGTAATTTTCTAGCTATCATCACGAAATAAGCTTTTATCTAAAAAATAAAGGTCAAGTTCGAAAATGAGCCAAATCGGATCACAACCTCCCATACAAAGTGACTTTATCAAACGGTAAAATCTCTTAAAATTCTACAAAAACTAATATATGGACTTGAAATTTTTACTATTTAATATACAGTCTAAGTATGAATTTCAACCAAATCGGATGAAAATCACGCCTACCTCCCATGCAAAGTGAATTTATCAAGAAGGTGCAATTCTCTTTAAATTCCACAAAAATTAATATATGGCCTTGAAATTGCATATGAACTTTGATATATAACATGTACTCTGTGTATAAAATTCAACGAAATCAAGTGAAAACCACACCCACCTCCCATACAAAGTGACTTCATTAAAAAACAATACCGAATATTTTCTGTTAAAACTATGACGAAAATGTTTTTACAAATAAACACTTTTTTGACTGCTTAAGACTCTGAATATACTTCGGTTCAGACGTGGGGGTATTTTAACTTCGGCCCAGTCTAAGATCATTTCTTACTAGTTTTATATTCGGTTTGCGGTAGCGCCTTCAGAGCCATTTTTGATTTTTCCATGATCTCATCTTGGGTGCTAAAACGCGTTCCGCGGAGCTGTTTCTTGAATTGACCGAATTGGAAAAAGTCGCAGGGAGCCAAATCAGGTGAATTCGGTGGTTGTTGAATGGTATTCGTTTCATTTTAGCCAAATTTTCACGAATAACGATGGCTTTGTGCGATGGTGCGTTATCGTGTTGCAAGAACCAAGGGTTGTTTGTCCACAAATCCGGTCTTTTTTGGCGAATTGATTCACCAAAATAATACTCTTTGTTGACTGTTTGACCTTGTGGAAGGAATTTATGATACATAACACTCTTATAATCCATGAAAACTGCGAGCATCGCCTTCTTTTTCGACTGAATTCGGTGCACGCCATTCACTCGCTTGATGTCTGCATTGCGTGACATGCTCATAAAACCACTACACGACATGTAATCGTCTCCAGTTATGATCCGTTTGATGAATGTTGGTTCGGATTCGGCCTTGGAAATCATGTCTTTAGTGACGTCAACGCGGTCCCTTTTTTGCATGAAATTCAGGTCTTTCAACACCAGCTTTGCAGCGACACGTCTGAGGCCCAAATCATTAACCAAAATGTCTCGAACGCATCCAAAAGCAATGCCCAACTCATCTGCTATCTCTCTAATGGTCAATTTGCGGTCTACGGTCATCCATTCTTTGATTTTGTTGATGTTTTCAACGTCGATGGCCTGCCACTGTGTTCATCATCGTTCACGGACTCACGGCCACTTATGAAACGTTCGTGCCACTGATAAACGACTTTTTTCTTCAGCATTTGCATTGTCGTCGCACTATTGAAACCGTTTTTAACGCAAAATCTAATACAAACTCGTTGTTGTGAATTCAATTCCATTTTTAAAATTGTACAAAATCGAAAACACGCACAATCGCAGATGTAGTCAATACGGCGTCACTTTTACAAATGTCAAGCTATCAAGCTGAAAATTTTATAAAATGTTAATGACAGAAAACAAAAAAGATAACTCAAATCGGGCGACTGAGAGCGCCACACGGTGGTGATTCCGGGAACTTTTTGATCAAGGTGGTATGGCCGCACAAATGCTCCATTGGGTTTAAATTGGGGCTTTGGGTGGATGCTGTACCCTTTTTTCTATACACAAAACGTCGTCCATCGGATACAAATATGTTGAATTTTGACTCATCTGTAATATCACTGAGTTTCAAAACACTAATGGCTTCATGACATTCTCCTTGGCATACTCCAGCCGCTACTTTATATTTTTGCTGACAACAGTGGCTTGTTTCTGTGTGTTTACCCTCTTAAGCCTTCCGAATGCAAAAAATTCGTGCTGTTTGTGGGTGTACCTGACCAATTCCATGTTCGCTAAAGTTTTGCGCTATTCCCAATACAGTTATTTTGGGATGTTCATTAATTATTCGAACTATTTTCCTTTGCATATGTAAAGATGAAATTTTTCTTGGCCTGTCACTTCGAATTGGTCTACTTAAAAACCCATTTATCTGGTAAATATGAATAATATATTTAGCAGAAGTGTGCGAATTTTTAACCATTTCAACAATTTCCTCAAACTCTTCTTCTCGTCCAAAAGTTTTTTAATATTCGTCGAAGTTTGCTTTGAATCCATTTTTTTTTTTCGCCCAATCTGTCACTTGCACATTCAAAATATTTAGAGCAAACTGAATGTAGCGTCAACAAATGAAAAAAGTACTGTTTTACTAATGGCATGATACAATAACTACAAGGTAGGAGTGACAGTTCTTTCGTCTTACACGAACTGTCAAAAATAGAAAACAGAGGAGAGCGTGAAACAAAGATAAAACGTCAAATAACTGAAAATAAGAAAAAGTTTTGTGCCACATGTAAAATAAATAAATACATTTTATATAAGTTTAAAATAATCTATGAATATTAAAGAATTCTGTATTTAATTAATGTTTTCCTCTTTTGTTTTGTTTTGTCTTTGTTTTGTCTAAAAAGTGATTTCTTATTAATTTAATAAGATGCGGAACATCGGCAAAAACAAAGACTTTATGGCTTATATCGACAGGATGCTGAAACCATGGCTTCTCTGTTTAAAATGTTATGTAACCATTAATTTAATTTTAAGTATGAAATAAAATATAACTGTACATACCTCTTGATACCTGCAGTTCTGTCCAAAGTGCTTGATTTGTTGGACCCATGTCTGAAACAATTGCCACTACAGGAAAGCTTGCCTCGTGTATCGCAGATATAATTTGGTTGATAGTTTTTTTGGTCATTTTGACATCAAAACCAAAATATATAGGCTGCTTCCACGACGCTTTTAAGCCGCGTACAATTGCCATTTGGACGTATTTGCTTGGTTGTTTCACCGTGTCCGTTGATGGATCATGCTCAAACGCCTCTTGCACTTTCATCTCATCAAAAGAAATGACGCAAATTTTGTCTTCTGTTGGCAAATTCTTTTGAGACTTCAGGCATTCAATTGAGAAGCTTAGAATGCCTTCGTCGACAGCTATTTTTCGAGCCCACATTTGCAGTGTTTTGAAATGTGGCAACGGGAATCCTTTTGCGTAATAATGTCGGTAAGCTCTAGGCCCAGCAGCGTGGCAACATAACGCGCTGGATATGTCCTCCCATGTCCAATTTATCTTCATGCCGGCGTTCATCAACTTTTTAACTTGCCCCTCCGTGAATATGGAACTGAAAGCTTCTTTAAGCTTATTATTTTCCTGCAAGAGCCTTGCATTTTCGGCTTTGAGCAAATTAATTTCGTTCCTTAAGCTGTACATTTCCAACCTATAGCTGCATCCTGTTTCATCTCTTAAAATTGTAAAACAAATAAAACTTAATATAAAGAATGGAAGCTAATTCTAATATAAAACCGGAATTTAAAATGTTGTATTAACTTACTCTGTTTGGACACCGCACTCAATCATGGTTGATTCAGATTGGAAGAGCTCATGCATTGCAGTCATTGCTTCCGGCGTATCCACGTTCAATAAAGGGACTGCACCAGGCATCAGCATTTTTCGACTTTCCGAATATGTGAAGTCAGCCTGCGAAAAATGTTTTTCGCAAACAAATGTGTTTGGAGTCATCACTAATCCGCAGGAATCTACCCAACGTTGACGTTTCACTTCACATTGAGGCACTTTATAAAATCTAATATTTGATTGATAAAAGCGTTTACCACAAAGAACGCACAATTTTGTTGTTTTCCCCATTTTATTTTTTGATTAACAATATTTAATGTTTAAAATTCAGAATTTAATTCACTTTTGCAGTTAATTTGTTTGTTTATTTTGTGTTCTTTGTTTTGATCAGCTATTTTGACAGTCGCTGCAAGAAGCTCATGAGAAAATAGCCAGCTGTCACTCCTACCTTGTATAATTGTATCATGACTAATGGCACCTTACCGGACTGCGTAATATGTATGAAGAGTGCACAAGTTTTTTTCTGGCTTCATGAAATGTGCCTTATCTTTTGTTTTTTGTTGATTTGTTTAAAGAACATGATATTTTCAAAATTTTTGTTAAAACTATTGGAAAAATGAATAAAATAAAGAATATTTTTACATTTTATTTCAGCGTTGGAACAAGTGTGTTGCTTCCAAAGGAGATTACTTTGAAGGAAATAAAATGAATATCGATGAATAATTGAACCGTTTTCGTTTAATTGAAGAATTCCGAGTATTTTTTGATCAGAAGGTGAATGGGAAAAAAGTGGTTTTTCTTTAAAAAATACCAATAATTGGGCCTATTCTGCGCAATCTTTTATGAAAAAATTCTGTTATTCTATTATGATTTCCCATACAAATTTTTTAGCTGTCAAAAAATCTGCTATGCGTTCTAAATTCATATTCTGCATGACAAAATCTGTTATGAAATCTGTTATAAATCATAACAGATTTTCGAACTGTCAAAAAATCTATTCCAAATTCTATAATTGGTATTCAGCGCGACAAAATCTGTTATGAAATCCTTAACGTAAGTTTAAACATCAAATTGATTAAATCTACTTACAAGTGTGCATAATATGTACAATGTATCTTCAAAAGTAATGCATGTATTTTAATGATTGATAGCTTGTTGAATAGGTAACAGCAGAACCTTTCTTTTGATGCCCATAACGCTAGGTTTTGTACGAAAATTTAAAAAGAAAACACAAGTTTTTGAAATCCATTTTCTCAACATTCAAGCTCCGTAATTTCTAAACCACTTAAGAGCAGCGAAACATTTTTTCACCATTAACTTTTTTAGCTCCAAATACACATTTTCAAGTGAAGTGAAAAAACTCCATTTTAACTCATCTTCAATTGTTCCAAAAATTTGTTTGCTTGTTTGAGATCACAACAGCTGCCATCCGAAATGACACGTAAGATGTACTGACCAGCAAGAGTGCCGTGCCACCAATCGTGCATATGATTGCAAGCAGCCTTAGCGGCAGACATGGCAGAAGACATCTTACGTGCGGAAATCACGGCAGTGCCACGCTTTTGCACCGTCTAATCAAATACTCCTTGCAGTAAGTCGGCATCCCAGACTGATTTTGTGCACACTGTCTCATTGCTAGAATAAGGGAATTTAGTCGAAAAATTCTTTTTTTTACAGCAATATGTGTACCTTAACATCCTTGCGTGCATGTAGATCCACCGCCTGTCCCTGCATCTTATGCATTTTCACGTTCGCCGAGAGCAAATCCTTGCGTTCCATACCATGAAGGTAGCGGCAGCATCCTTGAAGCCCACAACTGGATCAGTTGTTGGACTGAAATATACTGTAGAAAAAAATTGTTTAATTTATAACTAGCTTTGCCTAAAACATCCCTTAACTTACCTTTTCGCTCTGCATTTTGTTTGCTTGAATAAATTTATTTACAATAATCAGCTGTTTCATAACAGAAGTTAACGGAATTGTAATAGATTTTTATTTTCGAAGATTGATAACAGGTTTCCATAAAAGTTCGATATACTGAATACCAATTTTAACAGATCTTTTATGATCGGCATCTGTTACGATTGATAACAGAAAATGCGTAACAGAATAACAGATTTCGCCGAATAGGCCCAAATTTATTTTAAAGGGGCATATAGGTCACAAATTTTTAAAAAAATTTTTTTTGGGATTTTTTTTTTCATAGAAGGAAAAAATATATCGTTTTCAAATTTTGCAAATCTTCCGACAGAAAATTACGGCGAAGAAAATCTCTTTATTCAAAATGCGGCGGAAAAAAATCACTTTTATCAAATTCGGCGAAAAAAATCACTTTTATCAAAATGCGGCGAAAAAAATCACTTTTATATAAAAATCATTTTAAAGAGTACTGTAAGGAATTAAAAAGATGAAATAATAAATAGAAATAATTATTTGAAAATATAATTTTTTTCAGAAAAATTGTTCCCACTCCTTAAAAAATGCAGCGTTGTTAACGTCACACTCTGAAAAGAGATTTTCTTCGCCGCATTTCATAAAAAGATATTTTCTTCGCCGAATTTTAAAAAAACGGATTTTCTTCGCCGCATTTTTTGATATGGATTTTTTCGCCTCATTTTGTAAAAAAAGATTTTTGTCGCCGCAGTTTAAAAAAAAGGATTTTCTTGATCGCGTTTAAAGAAGAGATAGTCTTCGTAGGAACTGTCCGAATATATTCATTAACATTTAAAGAATACAAAAAATTATTTTTTGAGAATTTTTGAAGCGGTTTTTGACGTTATTTGATTTTTTTTAAAAAAAATGCCAAAAAATTAACGGTGTACAAGATATCACCAGTCTGGAAGATCTGAGGAAAAAAAAACCAAAATAATCCTTGTTTAAGTGGCTATCGCCTGAACTAGGATAATTTTTTCAGCCGAAAAAAAACAAAATGGCGGCCGATTTTGTAACCTCGAAAATCGACTTATTTCTCAAATGGCCGCCATTTTGTTTTTTTTCTTCAGCAGGAAAAAATTATCCTAGTTTAGGCGATAGCCAGAATATTTTTGTATTCCTTAAATATTAGCAAATATATGTGCAAAATTTGAAAACTTTTATTTTTCCTTCTATGAAAAAAATTCTCGGAAAAAATTTTTTTTAAATTTGTAACCTATATGCCCCCTTAAGACGTTAATTAGAAAAAAAATAAATTGTTCATTTAATTTTTCAGTAAAATAAGCTACTAGCAATTTAACTACCTTCGACCAAGTCCCTGTTGCGGTCCCTTGTTGCGACAGCTCTAAATCTTCTTCGATCGAATTCATATCTGAGATTCTTTACTTTTTTAAGCAACGGAAACTGTTGTTTGTGTAACGGAAAGGAGGTGTCCCGAATTATATTGGGATTTTCATGAATAAGAACCACCGTAATGACCATGGTATTCCCTTATTTTGTACATGTCCTTATTTGTTACAACCCAAAAACTATTTTACTTTAAAATTTGACTTTTTGACATACTTTATGTGTTCTTCTAAAGTTACCTTAAATAATACTCTACAATTTACTTTTTCAGGGACCCGGTTGGGAGTACGAAACCGAACTACCAAACTGGGCGAGCACGCAATGGGTCGAACCGGAATCGTTGTAAATACTTCAAAACTAACTTCAAAATACCACAACTCTAACAACACTGCAGCAGATATGAGGATCATACAAAAAGTGGATTAATTCTTTTTTTTCTTTTTTTAAAAAAAATGACATTTAGTAGGCGCACAAGGAAAAAACGCAGATTGTAGTTAATAGTCTTATGTGTTTTATTTTTTGATTACGTATCTATTTCTTTAAATAAAAAAAACAATTAAAAAAAAACAATTAAAAAAAACATTTACACAATTGTTGTTAATACAATCAAGAATTGTATTTTGTTAAAAATATTATTAAAAACAAAGTAAATAAAAACTGTACTTTCATGTATTTTATGAAAATATTGTAGTTAAGTTACAAAAATACTTAATTTTAAAACAATCATAATAAAAGCTACATGAACAATACTTTTGCTGTTTATAAAAAATAGACATTTTTTTTTGTTTTGCTTTCACAAATTAATAATATTTATAAATGTTGCTACTGCTACAAAACAAATGGTCAGCAGTAAAATAAAATGACATATCCTGAAATTGAGCGGAAAAACCAAAACAATATCACAATATATTTGAAAATCAAAATGAAATTCTTGTGAAACTTCTTGAATTGAAAATTTCTAAAACTTAATAATAATAATAATAAATAATATTCTGCCTAAAATAAGTAAATTTTCTAAAAATAACTTAATTTTTCTAAATGTGTAGTTTAGTTCAAAATAAAAACCAAACAAAAACAAAAACCAAACAAAAACAAAAAAAAAAACAAACTTGCTTATTGCACAAAGTGTAATTTTTCAAAATAACGGGGATTCATACAGTTTCTTATGAAAAGTATCAAAAGTTTAGTAATTTTGATCTTGACCTGTTTAGGAAGAACCAAACTCAACTCAGAGCAGCCAGAGTGTATACCTGGTGATTGAGCTTTATGAGATTCAACAAAAATATTAAAGGACTTAAAATTTTATTTCAATACATAATCAGCCCAATCATTAAAAAATTTTATCCCGGGAATTGTAAAAGGGAGTTTTCGTTTTTAAGATAAAGCTCGAAAACTTTTTGGAATTTTTCAATGCAAATTTGTTCATCAACCTTTAATATTCATGAGTATAAAATAAAAAAAATGTAATGTCTTTATCTGCTCTCTTAAAAGCGGAAACTCAGTTTTACAATTCCCGGGAGAAAATTGTTCATGATAGGGCTGAATTTTTTTGTTGAATTGGTTGGGAAGAAAGTATTCGGCGTTTTTTTAGTAAAAATATAAAAAATTTTTTTGTTTTTATTTAAAAAACATTTTATTAATCCAAATATTGCCTATGCTTTTCATCCACCTTCGGACATTTTTTGGATAGACCCATGGTTCCTTTTTCTTAGAATTCCAGGTTTTTATCTTTGAAAAACTGACGCAGATGCTTTTGGCAGTCGTCTGCTGAGGCCAATTTTTTCCTAGAGAGTGTTAAAGAAATCGAAACAGTTGAATTTCTGTCAGTGCAATGTTAGGATTATACGGTGAATACATCAGAACTTCCCAGGCAAAGTCCCTTCCCCTCTTAGTAAGGTCATTAAAGAAGTGTATGACTTAGCGTTGTCATGATGTTCACAAAACCGAATGCGAATCCATTTCGAACCCGTTACGAGTTCATCAGCGTGGACATTTCGACGGACCCGTTCCGTACCCGTAAAAAATCCGTCAAACAAGTGGAAAAAGCGATTCGCGTTTTTGAGAGGAATTCATACGAAAAAGAATTAGTTTCGGATCCGAAACGCAACCCGTTCCGGATAAAATATAGAAAAAAACAAGTTCATCCCGAATTTGAAACAGATCCGTATGGCACACTGGTATCGATTAATTTTTTTTTTTGTTTTCTTTTCAATCAATTCCGGCTTATTTTTTTTTTCAATTCTTGCTTCAACCGCAGTAAATGGCTACGTTCAGCAGGTACAACTGTTGTGCAACTGTTGAGTGTGTGCCTGCTGAACACATAAATATCAGTTTCTGATCAGCTCAACATGTTATGAAAACTGTCAGTTTTTGGTATCATTTTATTTTTCTTAGACATTTACTCAACATGTTTAAGACAACAGTTGTACCTGCTGAACCTAGCCATTGTTGGTAGTAGAGATCCGAATTAATCGTTTGGCCAGGCATAAGTAGCTTATAATTCTACCCTTCTATTCCTCTCTATTCCCTTCTATTACCCTTCTACTACCCTTCTTTTCCCACAAAACACACAGCATCAGCTTCCTTGTCGTCTATACCGGCTTTGAAACCGTTCTGGGAGTTTCATCTTTTTTCGAACAAGACCGTTCTTATCGTATGTGATCCACTTTCATCACCCTTGCCTCGATTTTATTTTGTTTCAAGAGCGAATCGCGAATGGAAATCCGGTTCATTATATATTTTGCCTTTAGTTGATGAGGAATCCCAAACATCGAGCTTCTTTTTGAAACCAACATTATGCATATGGCTTAAAACTTCTGAGAAATCCCAAACATCGAGCTTCTTTTTGAAACCAACCTTATGCAAATGGCTTAAAACTATTTTGTGGTCGTTCTTCAGTTCCTTAGAAATGTCGTGACTGCTCACATGACAATTTTCTTGATACTTATACATAATTTTACCGACCTTTCGTTGGTATGTCGACCAGAGTGAGAAGCATCTTTCACCTTGAAATTTCCAGAACAAAAGCGAGCGAACCATTTCCTGGTATTTGATTGGGTTAGAGTAACTTCACCATAAACAGCACAAATCTTTTCACACGCCTGTGATGCATTCTTCCTGTCGTAGTAAAATTTTAAAATTCGTACTTTACTACAAAATGGCGCAAAGTTAATCATCCATTTTTGTTTTTTAATAATTTTTTTACTAAAAAAAAAATTATTTTGAATGATGGAAATTTTTATCTGGACCTTCACAATTTTTCTGTTAAGTGGAAAAGATCATGGTTGAATAAATAAGGTTGTCGCATGGGTGAGAGCGAGTTCCCATAAATGTCAAATCGAAGTTGACAGCGCATACAAAATCTGAATACGGAAATTGATAACATGCAAAGCCGATGAAGTTGTTGTTGCAGTTTTTCATTGATTTTGACAATTATGGGTACTGAGAAGAGAGTACGATCAGCCACGAGACAACCTTATTTATTCAACCATGGAAAAGATGATGTCCGTCAAGTGGCTGCCGCCAGTGTTGATACATATTTGTGTCCGTTTTATCGCATTTAGCATGACCAAGGCTGTTAATTTCGCTCACTTCCTGAGCGCAATCACTTGAATGTGAGCGCGCTCACTTTTTCAAAAAAAAACAGCAATTAACAGTCTTGACCATGACTTTCCGCAAAATTTCCGATGATAACTGTTCGCATTCCTGTCGAATATTCTCCTTTAGGTCTGCGATTACCTGAGGCTTGTTGGCATAAACCCGCGACTTCAAGTAGCCCCAAAAAAAAGAAGCCTGGGATGGTTAAATCGGGCCAATTTGCTGCCCATGCCAAATCGCCAAAACGGGAGATTACCCGACCAGGCTTTCTTCACAATATCCATTGTGGCTCGTGCTGTGTGTGCGGTTGCACCGTCCTATTGAAACCACATGTTCACTAAACTCCGCTCACCCAATTCCGGCAGTAAATCGTTTATTATGGCCCTGTAGCGTTCGCCATTAACATTGACCGTATTGCCGATGGCGTCCTCAAAAAAATATTTCCCAATCACTCCTCCCGCGTGAACGCCACCGCCACACAGTGGCTTTGAGTGCATGTAATGGCTCTTCGTGCATCACACGCGGATTTTCAGTGCCCCGGAAACGAAGAATTTCTTATTGACGCAACCGCTTCAGTGGAAATGCTCCTCGTCCTTCTTGATGATTTTCGACACAAAATCGTCCTCTATGTTGTTGCGATTGAGGACGGTTTGACAGTAATTTGCACGCGACCGACGGTCAGCAGACATTAACTATTGCACTGTTTGTACTTTGTACGGGAACATGTGCAAGTCTTTCACTAAAATTGGCTGTAGGCTCCGTCTAGTGATGCCCAATTGCGTGGCCCGTCGTCTGATTGATGTTTCATCGTTCTCAGCCACATCGGAAGCCACAGCCGCGATATTCTCAGCCGACCGACCAGTCCGGTGGCGGCCACGCCTTACAAAGTCTCGTGTGGTTCTAGACTGTTCGAGTCGAGCAGCTAAACGCCGGAATGTTTGTCCAGTTGGCGCGACACGATTAGGAAATCGACGGCGAAATTCACGCTGCGCCAAACCACCGACCAATTATTGGTCAAAAAACTTGAAACAATTATTCCACGATCTTGCTGAGTACAGCGCTCCATTGCTTGTCTGTTAGTGTACTGAAGCTGCCTAGTTCAAAAATGTCAAATATGATAAAGTACGACGCCATTTGCAAAAATTATAACATCTTCCGATAGGGTGATTAACTTTGTGCCACCTATATATAAATAAATAAATTGACCGAATTTTTTTCTTTTTGGTTTTTCGCAATATTCTCCTTTATGATTAATACATTTTTGACTGCGTTTGAACCATTTGTTATAGCATTTTTCCCATTCGCTTGAGACACCTCCAAAACATGGTTTTTGAACACATTAACGGCTTCTTCTGACATCAAAAATCGTTTTCCACGCAGTTTGTCCTAGACGTGCGGCAACAAAAAGAAGTCAATGGGTGCAAGATTAGGACTGTACGGCGGATGACCCATTAATTCGATGTTTTATGTCCAAAAACGTCTCAAGCTCGCATAGTCTTGATGAAGAATAATTCCTCGGCACCTGTAGGCTTTCCTTATTTCACGGAATATTTCTTAATGTTGTACGTATCTCAAGTGGTACTGTGGCAAAAATTTAATTTTGTCATTTTTTTTCCCAAAATTAAAAAAAATCTGTCTTTATATTTATTCCCGAAATATATGTAACAACCCTCGTATGACGTATTTTTTCTGAAATTTCACTCAGCTTTGTTTGGCAAAAACACGACACACCAATCTGCATAAAATGCTCACGAGTAATCAGCTGATTTGTCTCATTTTAAGCAAAAAAAAAAAAGAGAGTTGTCAGTTGCAGTTAACCTTTTCAAAGTTAGGACACTTTAAAGTGAAGTGTCAGACAGAAAAACTTCGAATACCTTTTCCCCAACCTTTTATTTTATGAAACAAGAAAAAAAAAATGTAATTTTGCAAAATTTTTCCTCAGAATTTGAAGGAATCTATTCAAAATTATCGTTAATATCCAAACAGAACTTCTGATTCAGAACCCAGATAATCTAAACAGCTCCATAATTTTCTTTTTCTCTTTTTGAAGAGCATAATTTCTCATTTAAATTCAATCCCGAAACAACCCTCCCCCCTGGAAAATATACATTGCACATTCATCTGTACAATGCATTAAAAATCATATCGATGAGTACAAATAAAATAGTTTGTAACGGTTATTGTACTACCAATGGATTGAACATAAACAACATTTAAATAATATATTGATAAGTAATCATCTTAAAACTAAAAACAACAACAACAAATCAAATCTATTAGCAAAAATAATATCAAAAAAAGCATAAGAGAACAATATCAATATCAAAACATTAAATAGTAGTAAAAACCGCAAAAATAGTACTGGACCAAACAAAAATAACTTTTGTAAGTTCATCAAATTTTACAGATAATTTTCAATATGACCAAAAAAAAAAAGAGGAAAAAAGATACACCAATTTACATAATAAGCAAACAAAGAAAATAAAAAAAAATAAAACAATAAAATATCCGTTTAGGAAGAATGAAAAAATACTTTATACTAAGAGCAAAAATTGTATTAAATAAAAACAAAATAAAAATTGTATGTAGATGAAGTTTGTGCCTTTATATTAAGTAAAAAAAAACAAAATCAAATAAAAACTAGTTGAAAAATTAAATCTAATTTGAAAATTAAACGAGCATTAAAAGCAACATTATTAGTAGTACTTTAAGTAAAAACAATTGGAATCAACTCATAAATTATTGGAAGTTTTTCGTCTCTTATGCTAACATTAGATACATTCTTAAAAAAGAAAATTTATTTTAAATATTTTGTTTTCAATTTTTAATAATTTAGTTAAAAACCCAAGAGAAAATTATTTAAATTTCAAGTTTTGTATCTATTATCTACGAAAAAACTAAGAACTGCACTAAGCTAGAAAAAATTAATACAAGAAGCAGAGATTGATGAGTGTTATACTGTCCAGTTATAACTACAAAAGAGTACATACTCCAACCTGGTGACTCTAGCCTCTATAGAGAGTGTGCGCACAAACCATATTTCAAAGTAGAAACTACTCTTACACCCCTATTCTGGCGTTGAAGTGACAGTGACAAAATCGTGACAAAGTGTGGGGAATGACTATTGTCATATTCTTCTATTCTAGCAGATAAGTGACAGACCAAAAAATTAAATTTGTAATTGCCAGCTGTCATCACCTACGGAGCAGGTGACAAGCTAATATTTTAAAAGCTTTTTCTTCAGCTTTCGGTGTTTTATAAAATATTATGAACTGTAGTTGTTTAATTGTGCGAAAAAATCATAAAAATAAATAAATAAAAAATGGCAGCAGAATTTATAGTAAAATTCTTGCCGAAAAAAATAATAAAATCGAAATGCGGAGGCTGCTGAAGCATTTGCGCGATACCACCAATCCCTTTTCTCTGCAGGAATCGGTGTTTAAGCAAACATTCCGGATGCCAAGAAGCCTTTGTTGGGAATTAATTCAACAGCTTGAGCCCCAATATAGTCAAAGAACGGGTTTACCTTTTCATATTCACATATTTACACATGTCATTAAAGTCAGAAAGCTTTTCATCATCATGTCTCCGTGTCACCTTTGATGCAGAATAAAATAACAAGAATGAATAACAAGTGCATAACACAGTCGGTGACAAAATTTCAATGACAGTCTATTGTCACTTCAACGCCAGAATAGGGGTGTTAAATGATTTAGCCTTATGACTGTATGTTGCGTCACAAATATGACACTTGTATGATTGTTCTATGAAAATTTAACCTCATAAAATGTCATATACAGTGATGTGCGATGAAATAGAGCCAGTGCTATAAAAATTATTTAAATCAAAAAATCTTAGGAAACTTTGCATTTTTAATTTTTTCTTTTAAAAGGTAAAAAAGAATAATTCATTTAATTAATATTAGTAAATTAATTAATTAATTTAAGTGTGAAACATTAACGAAAAAATTAAAAATTCAATGATATGTCCTTTTTCGGCTGTGACTTGAAATAGAGCCGGAAATAGTTACTTCATTTTAGCCATGACTTGTGATTAGAAAATTTGAAATTTCATGATATAATCAATAGATATTATTGAAATATTATTATTTCTACCTCAATATTTGGTGGAGTATCCATTATTTCTGATAACTGCTGAGCAACGCCTAGGCATCGGATCCACTAGTTTTTGGCACTTAGTAGCTGGAATTTTCTCCCATGCGTTCTTGATTAACCTGCAAAGATCATCTTTGTTGATTTGATGTTTTTCCCTAAAAGACATTTTAACCTCTCGCCATAAATTTTCGATAGGATTAAGGTCTGGCGACTGTAGCGACCAGCTTAAAACTTCGAGGTTTTTTTGTCTAAGCCATTCTTTTGCCCGATTCGATGTGTGTTTCGGGTCGTTATCCTACTGGAACACCCATCGAAGCGGCATATTAAACTCTGCGTATTGCATCATGGTTTCACTCAAAACCCTGGTGTATTTTATAGCATCCATCTTTCTCTCGATGCGAAATAAAGGACATGTGCCATTATATTTATGAGAAACACCTCCAAACTATTATACTTTCACCGCCATGTTTAACCGTTTTTACAGTGTGTTGAGGGAGGAATTTGGTATTGGGGGTCTTCTCATAGAACGGCTGCCTCGGTCTGAGTTAAATAAATTAATTTTGGTTTCATCTGACCAAAGCATGTTTCGCCATTTGCTCGTTGGCCAATTAGCATGATTCTTTGCGAATTGATATCGCTTGCGGACATTAACTTTGCTCAGGAATGGTACCTTCCGAGCAGCTTTATCCTTCAATCCGTTTTTAATTAAAAGTTTTCGAATCGTTGAAGTGTCCACGTCCAAGGTATATTGTTTCTTCAGAGCGGGAGAGGTCACAAACGCATCTTTTTTAACGTGACGTAGGATTCGTCTTTGCAAACTGGTACTTATTTTGGGTTGGGTTTCTCTGGTTCCTTTTTTTTTTTTTTGTGAAACTTGATGCGTTCTGAACCATTTTCTTTGAGCAGCCAACTATGCTGGGTATTATCCTTTGGCTTTTACCTTGTCAACGCAAATTTTTAATAATTTTTCGGTTTTCAGAACTGAAGTGCTTGGCTCTTCCCATTTTTAGACCTAATTGTTTGAAACACTGAAATTTATATTAAAATCATAAAATTGAGAACTCTTACTCTCGTTCTCTAGTAAAATTTTATTAAAAAAGATCTTTTTAAATTAAAAATATTTAGTTACATTGGTTGGCTCTATTTTAACGCACACTTTTTTAACGCAACAATATCACAGTTTCACAGATTAGCGAACAATAAATGCGCAATTGTACTCAAAAGCAACTGTACAATATTCATGGGAGAAGTGGTTTTTAAACTACATTTGATTGTCAGCATGCCAAGTTGTAACAAAAAGTTTTATTCAAGTAATATCATCAGCAAGTGCGTGGATCTATTTCATCGCACATCACTGTATATGATTGTACATTTTATGTGTTAAAGTTTTACTCAGAAAATGGTCGTAAAAATGAGTGTTTTATTAATATTTATAAATTGGACGATTTAGAGCAATTTCAATGACATGACATTTATGACCAATTGTTCAAAAATCAAAGTCAGATAAGATTCAAATAAATTTCTGCCCTATTCTATTACAAATAGAACTTGTGAAAGCGACATACAAATTAAACTTGTATAACTTTTCAGAAATTGCACATCGTAAAAGTGTCAATAATATGACAGATTTGTAATTATTTCAAAATATTACTCAAAATATAGTCAATTTATGAGTTATCTTATAATTGCTTGCTCTGAATTTTAACCAAGAAAATGGTTACAAAAATTACTCATATCAATTTTCACAAATTGGACATTCAAAAGTATCAATAATATGACTCGTATAGCATTGGTTTTATTTTTTTCTCAGAAAGTAACCAACTTATGATCATTTTATCATTAATTTTTATAAATTTGAACTTTTTTATAATCTTAAATATTTTTTTGATCTTAAATTAATTTGAAAAACAATATTTCTGTTACAATATCAAATTTGGCTAAATAGTTAAAGTAGATTTTGGTAAATTCTACTGGCGTCCTAAAGATGAGCCGAGACCGAAAATACCACGTCAAAGCAAGTCAAAAATCAAGGTCATGTCGACAGTATTCTTCGATTATCGTGGTGTGGTGCATTATGAATTTCTTCCAACCGGCCAAACTATCAACAAAGAAGACTACTTGGGTGTTATGAGTCGTTCGCATAATGCTGTGCGTTAAAATAGAATGGATATGTAGAGAGATAATTCTTGGTTTTTGCATCACTATAATGCACCATCTTACACTGTACTTGTAATTCGTGATCATTTCGCCAAAAACTCGGCCCATATCGTTCCGCAACCACCGTATTTGCCTGACTTAACACCATGTGACTTCTGGTTATTCGCTAAACTCAAGAGACCGCTCCGTGGACACCGTTTTGAATCGGTAGAAATCGAAACGAAGAAGGAATTGAAGGATATTTACAAAAGAACGCGTATATCAAACACTACTGAATATTTTGACTTGTAATTTGACATTTCAGTGACAGTAGTGACAACTTTAAAATGAAAGCATTTGTCCCTATCGGAACTCCCAAAAAGATTAATTTTGGGGATTCCGGTATTTTTTGCCCACAGTAGTAAGTCCTTCAAAATCTCAACTTCTAAGAGTTTAACCAAATCCTTTAACTTTACCTTTATTACCAAAATCTAAAAAAAAAGATACAGTAGTTTCGACTATGTCGTAACACAAGACGTAGAATTATTCAATTCGCTTTTGATGACATCTTTTTGAAGTGAAACTTCTTAGGCGGCGCTTCGAAATTTGAATGAGAATATTGAGGAGTGAAATTTCAAGGTCAATTTACTTCATTTCGTTACACGATAGAGAAGAAAGATATGTTGTACAGTAGATAGAATGAGAGAGATATACATTGTATAAAAGACTGAAAAAAATTTCTTTGTCAGCGCTGATTATCGAACCTGCAATCTCAGTTTTATAAAGCAAACGTGCTATATGCTGGGCTAAGGTCTTCATATATAAATGTTGTCTACATACCAATTAATCAAACTACTTTTGCTGTAGATGCGCAGCGGGAAAATAAACAGCGCTCCTAGCGGGAAAATATAACAGCCTTATTCATAAACACATTTTAGAGGCAGTGCAACTTTAAACAAGAAAACGCTATTCATAAACATTTTCGCAACCATGTTTTTTGTTTGTCTTTTCGTTTAATATCAAAGACATGCTCCATATGCGCCCTTTGCAGCATATTTTTTATGTGGCGGCCATTGCAAATCCATTGGAATTCTTAATTTTTGTAGAGATTTTCTTTAGTTCAGACACAAACCTTACAAACATGAGCAGCGAATGAAAAAATGTTTATGAATAAAGCCCAAGAATGATAGAAAAATATATTGCGCAGATAGTAAAAATAATTTTCTACGATCTGCGCATCTACGTTACGATAGACTTACGATATGAGCTTACGATATGGCTTTCTGTCAAGTCTTGTTAACCTTTGTGTCAATACGACACACCCGGGTGTGTTTTTTTGTTTTTAAATGGAAAAATTAACATTTTCCGAGCTCCACAAAGAACTCAGCCTTTTTATATCTTCCTAGATATGGAAGACCAACACCTTTGCAAAAAAAAAATATATTAGGACCATTATTTTAGGTCTGGGAGCCTTTTCTAATATTAACAACTTAGGCTCTATACGAACACACCCGGGTATGTAAGCAATTAGCACGTAAGTTTTACATGTTTTCTGCATGCAAGAACACGCAGCGAAACGAAAAACAAAAGTTACAGTTATTGTTTCAAGTTGCTTATAAGTTTTGTTTATTTTTACAGTCAGTCAATCGATTGTGGAGAAGTTTGCAGTGAAGTTTAACTTTGGGTGGTAATAGATTAAAAGTTTATACTTACAATAATAATAAATCCGAAGGTAAAAATAAATTATAAATTATATAAATAAAGTAAACTTATAAATAATAGAAAAATATAAATTATAACATAATATTATTTGTTGTAGCACACTTATTTCTAACTTACATAGAAAATAAATTTCGTAAGTATGGCAGATAGACAGGAACCATTACACTCAAGGAATTACAGAAGAATGACTCTTCAGCAACGAGAGGAACATATGTCCAGGATGATTGAAGAGATTCTTGGAGAAGACGAATCTGATCATGACGGAGTGGATGCTGATGTTGATAGCGATGATGGTGGTGCTTTTGACATGGATGAAGATGCTTCAGATGCAGATTAAGACAATGTAACGGTTGAAGTCTTGTCCGAAGGAGAGAGTAGCGATGATGATAATGAAATATTATATCAACTTCCCGATGCAACACATTCAACTCAGCCATTTGTGGCTCTCGATGGAACTATATGGGCAAAAGAGAACTTCGCACCCCGCAAATACCTCCACCATAATATTCTTCGACAAAGCGGTGGTCCTCATTCCTCAACAGCAAACCTAACGTTCATGCAAACTTTTAAATCTATTTTTACGACTGGAATGTGTGATGTTATTATAAGGGAAACAAATCGTAAGGCCAATAAATGTTTTCAGATATGGAATGAGCAAAATCCTGGTTCTCGCAAAGAGTGGAAAACGCTACATTTTGAAGAGTTTGATGCATATCTAGGAATTCTTTTTACTGCAGGTGTAAGTCGTTCGAATAATGAGCACACTTAAGACCTCTGGAAAACTTTCTCTAACCCATTGTACAGAGTAGCTATGGAGCTTAACAGATTTTGGGTCATTTCAAGATATATTCATTTTGACAATGAAAATACACGAGCTCAACGCTTAGCAACTGACAAAGCAGCGCCAATTTCTGCCATGTTTGTAATGCTCAATGCCAATTTACGCAAAAATTTCAAACTATATGATGCGGTTACATTTGATAAACATTATATCCCTATAGAGGTGGGTGTGTGATTCAAAAACCGGCTACCCCTTACAAGGACAGTTGTATGTTGCAAAACAACCAGGCACCAACCGAGAGGTCAACCAGGGAGAAAGAGTAGTGAGTGAGCTCGTAGAATGGTATAAAAATATTGGCCGGACAGTTGTAATGGATAACTTCTTCACATCATTACCCTTAGCAAAAAAATTAATAAGATGGAACCTTGGCCTAGGTACACTCAGAAAAAATAAACCATACCAGCAGAATTTCTACCAGCAAATGATCGCTCAGTTCTCTCAACTGAATTCAGATTTCATGAAAATGTCGCAATGTGCTCTTATGTTCCAAAAAAAAATAAGAACGTTGTACTTTTATCTACAATTCACTACGATAAACGAGTGGTTGGAACAAATTTTAAGCCAAAAATAATTGCATATTATAATTCAATGAAAGGAGTAGATACTATGGACAAAATGCTAGGCGAGTACACCACAAAGAGAAGCACTAAGATATGGCCTCTTACTTTTTTCTTTAATATATTGGATGTAGCTGCATTAGCGGCGCATATAATATATTCTATAAGCAATCCAGCATTATCTAAATCGACGTGCACACGACGTAAATATCTTCAACAGCTAAATTTGTGCCTTACTATGCCTTCCATACAGGAGCGATCAGAAACACCGAATATATGCAGAAATTTCAATACAAGGAACGGGATCGAGGCAATTCTCGCTCAAACACAAGGTGGGCGTAAATGAGGAACCTAGAGGTAGTGGTCAGCAAATTCCAGAGGAAGTTCGTGACAAAGTGGTCGTCGAAAGCAGAGGGGTAATTGCTTTCTTTGTGAGAAAAGACGTTGAAAAAATTGCCTTGATTGCCAGAAGCCAGTCTGTGCAGAACACAGTCGAGATTTTGTTAAATGTGAAAATTGCCAATAAATTGCTGAATTCTTTTATAAAAATAAATGAAATTATTTAACCATAAGCATTTTTTTACTTTAGACTGTTTTTTTTTATATAAAACACAAGTACACACCCGGGTATGCTAGTATTGACGAGGCGTTGTAAAAACTCGTATTGACAGAAAGGTTAAAAATGTGAACAAATATGAAACAATGGCAAAAGATTCAAGAAACAAACTTGGTCTAGCGTGACGTCATGATCGTAAAAAATACTTTGTTCGTAGCTAGAAATGTCAAAATGAAAAGTAAACAACATAACGGACCTGCGCAATGCGTAATCTATTTTTCTATCATTCTTGAATAAAGCGTAGTATGCTGTAGAAACGAAAATTTCTTAGCATTTAATTCTACACCCGAACTATTAGTGTAGAGTCAAAAATGTTTGTATGGAGAAAAAGTAACTACAGTACGACCTTGCTCAATGCAACTAATACAAATTCGGGCAATTGACATAGTTAACGTTGAAGAAACGCAATTAAACTTCTAAACATAAAGCTTTATGTCTCTGAATCTTAGATATTGTGGGTTAATGCACTTTGTATCCTTAAATATTGTTTGAATAGATTTTTCATTAAAAATGTATTTTACAAGCAAAGAAGAACTGAAAGAATATAAGATAAAAGTTTATGCAAGTTTACGCAAATGCAAGTTGCGATAATTGTGCAATTCCATGACGCCAACTTGACACTGTGCGCAAGAAAAGTTGGAATAAGTTCTTTCAATAGATAACTATTTTATACATATCTTAGTTATATAATTTTATATCGAACTATTTACTATTAATAATAGTAAGTATAATGTGTGTGTGAAAGTTTTAGTTATCTTTTCACATTTAAAGTTTTGAACAAAAAAGTATTTATGAGGCTTAATTTTTTTAAAGCAAAAATAATAACTAAAATTTGTCCCATAGTTTTTGAGTACAAAATAACCGGTAATTTTTGATTTTTAGTTTTTAAGGCAGAAATAAAAATTAAAGTTAAGAACAAGTTTACAGTTGAGGTAGATTTATTGTTGTGACATTGTTCTGTGAAACTCCTTATTAATATGCCAAAAAAAATTTTTGAAAAACAAATTTATAAATGCACCTGAAGCTCCCATTGGCAAAAAATCGCTCATTGTAGTTATGTAAAATAAAAAAAATCCCTTTTTAAGAAATTATTCTCTTAATATGCGGAATATGCAACACTTGATTTTCTCACGATCATCCTCTCGCTCTCAAACTTTCAATAAAGCTATGCTCTGAGTTTTCTCCCTAGTGCAGCGATGGGTTCTATTTCAGATAGAACTCTACGCCACGTTACGTTGCGTAGCTTTACGATTGCATAATCGAGCCTTTACACTAAAATCGTTCTTATTCTAGAAAAGAAAGAGTGTATACAAAGAAGAAGTTTCACTTCTTTACTGTATACACGGTATACTGTATTTTTTTTTAAAAATATTTATTCCATACACCTGAGGATATGACCTTTAAGAGAGTGCCGCAGAGGGTTAATATGTATCACCAACCCCCATTACTTTTGCAAAAGGAACATTTTTGCCTTTGACACCTATTCCCTCCGACCACTCCTTAGGGGCGCTCCCATACAAATTTTATGCTTTTGTCGATAAAACCGGAAACTGTCCATAAATAGGTAGAAAACTTAAACAAGCAAACAAAATTTGTTCAATGCTAACAAGTTCAACAACCCATGTGTCAAAATTTCACTGCGGAATTTTGACATTTCAATAACAGATTCTGTTAAAAAAGCATGCCCCTCAAAATTACTCAGTATTACTGGGCTACGCGAGTCTGTTAAAAACAACATGCCCCCAAAAGTATGCTTTTTTTTAATTATAAGATTTATGTCTTCACGCTAGATGGCGCTGTCTTCGCCGTCGAAAAAACCGGAAGCCGTCGATAATAGGTAGCAAGTTTAAGCAAACAAAAACATCAAATGTTGGCTTTATATTTCATGTAATTGTGTAAAATTGATATAAGTTAGAAAGTTCTAACATGAATTTTTGTCGCATTGAGGATCAAGCAGACCAACAAGTGCTAAGATCAACATTGTACGATTAGTACTTTAGGCCCACCAAAGGCTCAAAAAGTAATGTAAATACCGACACCTGATCACTATCAACCACCCTACTTACCTCCGAGTACGACGTATTCTACGTCAAAAAAATAAATAACTGGCCATTTCAGCCCTTGAAAGGACTTTGTTGACCTAGCTTCTTATGATCAATTGTGTTGAATGTGTTATTAAGTTTGTACACAATTGACCGAGAACCGGACCTACATGTTTAACGCCGACTCCGAACGGCGATGAACGTAATGTTCTTGTTCTCAAGAAGCTTTACATGGCATTTTAATTACTCTCTGAGGTTTGCCATTGTCTGCTGAGAGGCGGCGGCCGTACAGAAAAATCATTTTAATCAAATAATTTTCTGTCGCTGCTAGGATTCAAACACGGGTCTCCAGGTTCGTGGATATAGAGGCCACGCACTTAAACCAACTACGCCACGGACGCCACGAATCGAATAGCTATGGAAATTAAAGTCGCATAACGTTGAAACTCACAATGGAGTTCCACTTGGTGATGTTCTTCTACTAGAAAACTGGGACGAGCATTAAACAAGTGGGTGTGTCTCCGCCCATACAAGCTAAAATTTTGATATCGAATACCTTTGCAAACAAATGTTAGTGTAAAGTACTCAGTTACAATTTGGGGTGCTCGCAATTATCAAAAGTACTCAATCTATCCATACCCAACTGCCCAAGTCAGTGTGAATACCCCTTATGACTAAATTGTTAAAGTAGATTTTGGCAAGAAAGGGACTCTTGAAAATAGAGTTCTTGTAGGACTTAAATAGGTTGAGGTAATGGTATTGCACTTTGGTAAAGAAAGGTACTATTGAATATAGTCATTTCAAAGTACTTGAATAAGCCAAGGTTAGGGCACTTTGATAGGAAGGGACTCTTGAAGATAGGCTTCTTTTCGGGCCTGGTGATAACATTACACTTTGATAGAGAAAGGGACTCTTGAATATTGTTATTTTAAAGGACTTGAATAGCTTAGGCTAGGCTTGAAGATAGGTATCGTAAAGGACTTCAATAGACTGAGGTAGGGGCATTGCCTTAAATTAAATTCACATGTTCTACAGTTTTTCATAAGTTTCTTGTGCGTACACAAGACTGTGGACGCACTCGTGAACGTGAGTGAACCGTTCAATACAAATTTAACAAACCGCGGGAGCATTGGTTCGAATCTCACCAGACTCAGAAAATGTTTGAATTGAAATTAATTTTCTGACTATGAGGGCTCACGGCAAACTATTGCAAGTCTCATAGAGTAAATTAAATGCCATTTAAAACTTCTTGACGACATGAACATTTGCCGTTCGGAGTCGGCATAAACACTACTAGGTCCAATTCTCGTTTACATGTCGATGGCTTCATTCCAGAGTATGCTAAGTGAACTAAGCATGTTCTCAAGGAGATTGTTTCTTTTAATTCGGATTGATATAAAAAAAAATTTTAAAGTCGAACACAGTAAAAAAAATTTGCAATAAAAATTATTTTAAGCCCGATAAAATGTATTTTCTATCTTATACGGCTTTTGATAAATTCCAAATAAACTTTGAATGTGTCTCCTGCAAAATTCACTTTCTAGACTTACAGCTCTATTCTGCTTGTTAACATAACAAGGAATTGTAAAGAAGCTCTTGTTAATGTTCTTGTTATCTAAAGTTAATTTTCGTATTCTGGCAAATCATTAACAATTTGAAAGCTCTAAAAAGCTGTTAAAGTTCACCACGCATGGTGAAAATGTAAATGCCTTAGATATGAAGCGTCAGCTGTTTTTTTATTGCTTATTTCTTGCTTATATTGATTGCTTATGTTTATTTTTCTACAAGTAATATGAAAACGTTGAGAAATAAATAATTTACCGATTATTTTCAATTGTTTTAAGTTTCAATATTAATTTTTTCAATAGCCAAACAATGTTCAAGTGTTTTGCAGTCTTTAAGATTTATTTTTTATTTGATGTTCTTCAGTATCAATGTTTAAAAGAAGTAAGAAGTAAGAATTCATCCATTTTTATATTTTATTTTATTTGTTTTACAGCATTTGTTTGACTAAACTATCTTCCGCTGTTAAGATGTTTTCTGCCATTAACAAAATAGTTTAGAAAGGAGCTTTTAAACTATCAGCAGAATACGAAACCTTAACAATTTGTTAATATTAACTATTTTGTTAATGTGGTGAGCTTTGTTAAGCTGCCAGAATAGGGCTGTTAGCATACTCTGGAATGAAGCCATCGATGTGTACAAACTTTTAATAACACGCACTACACAGTGCTTAATCTAATACAGTGCAGAAACTTATTATTTTTTAAATACCAACCCATAAAACCACTTTTAAATACCACTTTTTACTTAATAGTTGCTATAAATAATTGGCTTACTTCTTTCTCATAACTACTCCAAAATCTTACTAACTAAATTATTTCTTTTTTAAACACACGAATTAATAAATAACATATACATAAAAAGAAAGACAATATAAACGTGATGTACATAGTTTTACATAACAAGGTAAATACTTTTGCATGTTACTTTCATGAAAGGAAAAACTTGTAAATTTGCTGAAAATATCATTAAATATGTAATATGAACAATAAAGTTTACAGATAAAAACAAAATAAAAAAAAATTATCGCTTTTATACAATGAAATATTTGTTAAATCATCTTACTTATGATAACAACAACAAATAAAACATTACATTTATAATTATAAAAGAAATAAAAACCCATTCAACACGAGTATTCAGTCAAAAATAATTATCAGTAAATAACAAAAGAAAAGGCATAAAAAGGAAATATCGATTAGATTAATATACTTTAAGTGTCCGTTTATGTATGGTAAATTAAATTGTTATAAATACATACATACATACTACATATATGAAATGTTATTTTATTAATTATCGTTACTTTTGTGTTTTATGTTTTCTTTTTGTTGTATCACAAGTAGTGAAAATATTATCATCATTAGTGGTCATGTAGTTTTATATATATTACACAAAAGCATAAAAGGAGCTATTTGTAAGACCTTCTGTCTGGAAGGAGCTTAGATTAAGCTTTAAATATTAAATAAACTTTTGCTTAAAAATTCATTGTGTTTTTTTATAGACAGGTCAATTGGTAACTCCCGAGACTTTCCACCAGATGGGACTGCAACAGTGCTGCCAGGTTTCAGCGAAAAAAAAATCCCTCTTTTTGCATACAAATGAATATTTTTCCCCGTTTTTAACTTCGAGTTTCCCCGTTTTTTTCCCGGTTTTTAAATTATTTAATAAATAGCAATTTATAGAAATAATAAGTTCATTAATTCACTTTACTAAAACTAAAATAAATACAAATAGGAAAAACGTACGTATCTATAAGAAAAATAAAAATAAAAAATGAAAATTTTAAGCGATATTGCATTTTGCCACGAACGTTACGTTTCTGAGATTGTAAAAAATTGTTAGAAATTATTTGAAATATACATATTGTTATACATAATGTTATACATATTATCAAACCAAGTAACAAGAGTATGTGTGTTATTTCTATTATAAAAAGTTAAAAATTCTGAATTTATTTCAATTGCAAAGCAATTTTTATATTTCATTAAAGATTTACTGCGGAGAGTTCTGCATTGAGAGGTATTGTCAAGAAAGTTCCTTATTTTTGTTTTATTTGAAATAATAGCTGAAAAAGCGCTTTCTGCACATGCCCCGCTATAGGGAAAGCAAAAAATAAACGATACTATTTTTTTATTTTTTGTTATAAATCTGAATCAATGAAAAATATAACTTCTTTCCAGAATTCCTAGATAATTTCTGATGATATATTCGAAGAATTTATATTTCTTAACGATCTATATTCTTGGTCGAAATCATTCCACTCGAATTGATCCGAAATAACGTGTGAAAATATTTTTAAGCTTAAAGTTTTATTTTTCATTTTTACTATCTATGCGTGGCCCTTTATATAGCTCCTTAAAAAAGTATCGAAATCGTTTAAGTCTACATCAAAAATACTATTATGACTATATTAATGTATTCCTTTCGCATGAAACAATCAACAAAAGTCTTCAAATATAGTTGTATTTTTCCATATATGACACATTCAGCTTTGTAAAAAATGGCAAACAAAAAATGGATGTAATTAAAATAAAAAAATGTAGTTGGTTTTTCTAATAACCGATATATTTGTTCACTTGCTATTTTATTTTTAATTTTCCCCGTTTTTATCAATGTTTTCCCCGCCTCCCCGTTTTGTACGAAAAATCCCGAAAAAGGGGAAAAATCCCGTCACCTGGCAGCTCTGGACTGCAAACACATAATTAAGCTTTTTTTTTTAAAGCACAAAGCTCAGAAAAGTTACCTATCAAATTTCACGACATTTCATTAATTAGTTTTCAGGTTACAGCTGATTGAGTACACTGACTTTTGCTTTGTGACAAAAAATGGGAACAAAAAATAATTTCGTGTGCGGATAAAACACGGCTTTTTTAAGGGAAAAATGACGCCCGAACCCAAGGATGGCTTGAAATATGTTAAAAGGAATCTGCCCGTCAAAAACAGCCATTTGTCGGTGGTAAAATAATAATAATAATATAATAAATTGGCCATTTCAGTCCTTAAGGGGGAAAATATACCAAGAACTTTTTTTTTTCGAAAAATTTACACGTATATTATGCCTTAAGTCTCAAGAATATGTGGTGATTTCCAAATTTGAAATTTTGAAAATTTCAAGTCGATATCTCAAAAAATAACAAAGTTATAGTTATAGTGCTCACGCCTCCGAGAGCGCGCAGTCTGGCCCTTATTTTTAAACGCGTTTTTCTCGAAACCATGTTTTCAAAGTCAGTGACCAAGATTTCTCGAAGCTCAGTGAACCGATCGTTTTGATTTTTTTGCAGGCTTATTTTATTCATAATAATCTCGTACTTGTCATAGGATTTTTTTTTCGTAGCTTAGTTCATTTTTTATAGACAAAATAATGACGAATTTTTGGTTGAAAATCGTTAATTTACGTTCGGAAGTCCGCCATTTTGTGAAAAATCAATATTTTCAAAATCGGCTATGACAAGTACGAGTTTTAAGTATATAGTTTAATAATATTTTTCATTTTTTTGTTTCAGTTGAATTTAGGAGGAGCAATCTTGGTCACCGCATTTTCAGAGCGTTCTACAAAAAATGCTGTATCTACCATAATATTAAATTTTTTTAATAAAAAAATACTTAACATACTCTTAAATGTGTATATTTTAAGGTATAAGACCCCTGATTTAAAAATATCCCTTAGGTTTCCTTAAAAAAATGCACAAACATGACCTTTTTTTCGGCCTCTGGGTATATAGTCCCCCTTAAAAGGACTATTTATGATCAAATTGTGTTGTGCGTTTTATTAAATATTTGTACACAATTGATCGCCCTATTAGTTTTATGCCGACTCCGAACGGCTAATGTGCATCTTCTCAAGAAACTTTACATGGCATTAGTTACTCCCTGAGGTTAATCATTGTCTGCAGAGAGGTGACGGCTGAACAGAAAAATTAATTGAAAAAACTTTCTGTCAGTTGGAAATTCAACCAGGGTTCTCTGGCGTGTGGATCACGCACTGTACCTATTGCTCCACGGCCGCCACATTTGTGGTGGATTACTGAATTTAAATGAGGCCATACAAGCGCGGAAGATGCTGCTCTTTTTGAAAGTCTAATTAAGGTCCGAAACTCCCGAAAACATTCCAAAAATCCATGGTTTGGTGTTGGATAACCGCCGATTGAAAGTAAGTTAGATTGTTAAAGCCATCAACATTTCATCTTTACGTGTTTACAACAGGGGTTTTCATGATTCAGTGCATATGGCTGTGCAGTTGCAAATTATGTTTGTAACAAACTGTGAGCGTACCTCAAGAGCCGGTCAATGGTCCATTTCTTATTGAGTTTAGTGCGTTTAATTTTTTTATTTTTGCTTCTTCCATTTTAACGCATCAAATGTCAGCTGTTATATAAGCAAATGCACGAAACCTGCATATGCACTAGGATTGACGCTGTGCATTTGTGGAAAATAGAAGCATATACATGTATGTATATTTTGTTAGTGTAAATTGCAAAAAAGCATGAATATTGTGCTCATGCTCAAATGCACAGCCAAATGCACTGAATCGTGAATACCACTAATGTTTTGAATAAGCATATCTATGTATATGAAAAAACAAACGCAAGTTGGGTGCCACGTTTTCTCACACCAGCATAATTTCATTGATTCAGAGAACAATTTGGTCATCTTTAAGCTTAATCCAAAGGAGTTTTTGCGTCGTTTCATAACATTTTATGAAACAAGGGTCCTTCACTACACTTCCGAGTCAAATAGGCAATCGGCCGAGTGGAGAGAGTCACATAGGCCCCCTCCACAGCAACATACTCTCCATATCTGTTTCCAAACTTGAAGAATTGGCTACTGGGAGGGCGATTTTGCTAATATGATGAAATGAAGTCAAACGCAATACAAATTCGTATTTTAAGGACTTAGATAAGGAGCACTATTCGAAAGGCATCAAAATATTGCAGGACCGCTATAATAAGTTTATCGCCCTAAAAGGGGGCTATGTTGAAGAATAAAAGAGAATTTTGACAAAAAAAAGATATTGTCTTATAAAGAGTGTATCAACAATAAGGTTGGGGTTGCAAGGTGTAATAAATCACGAGAAATTGGTTTCCATGGAATGCTACACAGTAAAAGATAGAACAGAATTCGTTGAATTTCATTACGAATATTCGCGTTCAATCACAGTTACAATACGAAAAATTGGAAAGAGCGTTACGAGAGCCACCTTTTTAGTCTTTCGCCTTGGCAACACTAAGCATTACCAAATGAATTTTGACAGTTCCATTCGAAAATTGTACATTTTCTAACATAAACGTACTCACAACGTTTTGGTGTATGTACGCTTAGTGTGTTGTTTACAGTCGTTTGAAAATTATATTTTAGCAAAAAAGTGGAGTGAACACATGAACATTTTTGGGTCATGATTTTTTACAATTTTCGACGTGGTATGACAAGAAAAGAATACGTCGATCAACTTAGTTAGACTTTTGGTGATGAAGCACCAAACCTAGCGACTGTATAACGCTGATTCAATGAGTTTGAGCGTAGTCATCGTGCCTCAAAGTCGAATTTCAAGAATAGCTGTTGTGACAGAAAAAAATCGTTGCTTTGCGTGAACCTTTAGATGAACTATAAGAACGACCAACATGCACTCGATTTTAGAAGTGCTTCGAAACACGTCTCCGACATTATTACAGGTGACGATTTATAGAACTGCGTTTATGAGCCCAAAATAAAGCAGCAATGTAAAAAAGCCACTTTTCGGACAATAATGAGTTTTCAGCTGAAAAGCTACATTATAAAGGGTGATTTTTTTGAGGTTATGATTTTCATGCATTAGTATTTGACAGATCACGTGGGATTTCAGACATGGTGTCAAAGAGAAAGATGCTCAGTATGCTTTGACATTTCATCATGAATAGACTTACTAACGAGCAACGCTTGCAAATCATTGAATTTTATTACCAAAATCAGTGTTCGGTTCGAAATGTGTTTTATCGACAAATTTTGTTCAGCGATGAGGCTCATTTCTGGTTGAATGGCTACGTAAATAAGCAAAATTGCCGCATTTGGAGTGAAGAGCAACCAGAAGCCGTTCAAGAACTGGCCATGCATCCCGAAAAATGCACTGTTTGGTGTGGTTTGTACGCTGGTGGAATCATTGGACCGTATTTTTTCAAAGATGCTGTTGGACGCAACGTTACGGTGAATGGTGATCGCTATCGTTCGATGCTAACAAACTTTTTGTTGCCAAAAATGGAAGAACTGAACTTGGTTGACATGTGGTTTCAACAAGATGGCGCTACATGCCACACATCTCGCGATTCTATGGCCATTTTGAGGGAAAACTTCGGAGAACAATTAATCTCAAGAAATTGACCGGTAAGTTGGCCACCAAGATCATGCGATTTGACGCCTTTAGACTATTTTTTGTGGGGCTACGTCAAGTCTAAAGTCTACAGAAATAAGCCAGCAACTATTCCAGCTTTGGAAGACAACATTTCCGAAGAAATTCGGGCTATTCCGGCCGAAATGCTCGAAAAAGTTGCCCAAAATTGGACTTTCCGAATGGACCACCTAAGACGCAGCCGCGGTCAACATTTAAATGAAATTATCTTCAAAAAGTAAATGTCATGGACCAATCTAACGTTTCAAATAAAGAACCGATGAGATTTTGCAAATTTTATGCGTTTTTTTTTAAAAAAAAGTTATCAGGCACTTAAAAAATCACTCTTTATAAAGTTTTCGCCTTAGAAAAACTTCCACATGAAAAGCAGCTTTTTGTTTGCTTTTCAACGAGAAACTCTGAAAAGCTAAAAAACAACCCTGATTCTGCAGTGTGTTCGTTGCAGTTAAGTCAAAATTTATTACTAAAATCAAGGTTGTCACTGATATTCACATTTCGTCTCTGTTTTTTTTTATTTTTATACTTGAATCCAACTGGACCATCTTATTTTCTAAGAACAATGAAACAAAACGTAATAATAACAAACATATGACTACTGTCTGTCAAATGAAAAGCTACTTTTCTAGTGTGTACGCCTTTTTCTGAAAATGCTATTAAATTATAGGAATTTAATTATTTGCAGCTGCAGCCCTGCCAACAGCTGTTTTTCGTTAGCAATGTATTATTGACATTTTCATTGTTTTTTTAAACTAGTAGTAAACAAATTTTAATGCGAACAATAACAAAATTGCGCTTGTGCAAAATCAGACGGAAATAACAACAAAATTTTATCAGATATTGCGTATTTTTCACCCGATTCAATCAACTGATAACAAAATAAAATAATGAAAATCGGATTAAATTTCGTAGTCATCCTTTTGACCTTTATTAAATGCTGTTTGGCATACAAACCTGTAGTTATACTACATGGTATACTATCAGGAGCTGAATCCATGGTAGTAATGGTGCGCGAAATAGAGAAGGTAGGTTCACCAGAGTTCAGTGCATGGCATGATGAGGCACATTTTTAATTTCTTGCTTGCACTTTAATGTGTTTTTTTTTATTTTGTTGTTGCTTATAGCGTCATCCGGGAACTAAAGTCTACAACTGTGACAAGTTCAGCGGTTGGTATAGCTTAGAGAGTGCCTGGAAGCAAGTGCAGGAATTGCGTGATTATTTGGACAGCATTGGCAAGTTGCATCCGGAGGGCATTATTGTACTAGGTAGTGTATTAAGATATGAGTTTAAGTATATATTTTATTTTTTTTTTAATGTCAAGGTTACTCCCAAGGTGGTCTCCTAGCTCGCGCTGCTATACAATCGTTGCCTGAGCACAATATAAAAACCTTCATCTCCTTATCGTCACCGCAGGCAGGGCAGTACGGAAGTGCGTCATAATGACTACTAAATTTTTTTCATAACGTTTAATGTGTTTACTCATTGCAGCTAGTTTTCTACATTTAATATTCCCTGATTTAGCGGCTAAATCTGCTTTTGAATTATTCTACTCACGGGTTGGTCAACATACCTCAGTGGGCAACTATTGGAATGATCCGCATCGACAGGATTTGTATCTGAAATATAGCAATTTCTTGCCCTTAGTCAATAATGAAATTAAGTGCTCGAATTCGTCTGATTTTAAGAGCACTTTAACTAAATTGGACAAAATGGTCCTTATTGGCGGTCCCAATGATGGCGTCATAACGCCTTGGCAATCAAGGTTTGCTTTAATTTCTTCACCCATTTTTTTTCTTTTAATATCAAAGTTTTATTTTCCTGTCCAGTCATTATGGTTACTATAACGAATCTTTGGATGTGATACCATTCAATCAACGCGACATCTACACAACCGATGCCATTGGCTTAAAGACACTGAAAGAGAGTGGAAAATTGTTTATTGTGGTGAGACCATTTGTACACCATCTAACGTGGCACACTAACAAACATGTCATACGTGAAGTTATATTGCCACATTTGGATTAAAAATTATCAAGCGACACGTATGCAATGTCATAGCAAGGCTGTTAGTAAAACTATTCTCTATATCTTCTAAGAGTTGAATGAACATATACTTGGAACTTTGGTATATTTACATTGGTCCGAAATGGGAAATTTGGAATCTTTTTGAGGACGGGGTTTATTTTTTGATATAAATTATGTATGTAATTGTAACTTATTATTTTTTAAAAATTTTTTAAAATTTTCTACCATCGTTTTCCCAAAAAAATTTTGGGGATTTTCTTGACTAATAATATAAAGCGCATAATTTTATGTACTATTACATTCATAATTTGAATGCCACCTATAACTATGAAGCCAATGAAAGTTTATACGTATTCTATTTTGTTTACGTTAAAGTTATTTGACTGCATTATTTGTATATCTAAGAAATTAAGCTTTTGTTTTAATTTATATAAGTGTTTGTAGACTTCATTTTTTAATATATAATATTGTATATAAAATTGAGTTGATAGAGCAATATGTCCTTTAAAACTAATAAGTGTTATTTATTTGGAAAGGATTTTTATCATCAATATGAAATATAAAAAATGTTATTAATATTGGAAAAATAGATTTATTCATTTAAAATTGTTTCATAATGGTATATAACACAATTCCAAATAATGAAAAACCGAGTAAAGCACAAAATGCCGGATCTAATTTCATCAATACGTGCGAAATTGTTCCTTTTTCCTTTTTTTTTTTTTTAAGGAAACCTCAATGTCTCGTGATTTTCCTACCATAATTTCAATTCGAAACTCGAACGCATTTCTAAGATATACACACATTATAGACATATCAGCTCATACAAAGCTCATGTAAATTGAATAAAAAACTTTTTGCGTTTTTTCAAAACTAAAACTTCGATTTCAACTTTGCTCGACAAATTTAAGGCCGATTGCAATAAATGGTTTCCTACTTATTTTTTTAACATTTTTTGCAATGAATACCGAGTGTTTTTTTTTTTTTTGTCTTATTTTCAAACTCGAGGCTTGAGACAATTCTTGTGTACTTAAAAGAAAACATTCATTCATAACAGTTGCTACCCCAAAGCACCTTTCATTATTTAAGGGCATATTTGACGTCCATGAGTGTTAGACTAAAGATTACAAAAACAAACAAAATATTTATATATGTTAAAAGCTTCGATTAATGTTTAAATATACTCCAAAAATTCCAGTCGATTAACTTGTTTAATAAGCGCGAAGCAAATTAAGCAAGATCTATCAATTTTTCATGTAAAAAAACTAAGCAGTCTCCTTAAGGGGGGAGATAGGATTAGAACTTGGTTGTTTTGTTATTTTCATGCGTTTTTTTTTACAATTAAAGAATGCATGTCATCAATTTAAACTATGATTACATTTTATTCATATATTTCAGTTAATATTCTAGTTCCTTTGTCACACATGGTAGATCACTATTAGACTTATCTGTTTGTGTACATTCTGGAGGTCCGTTTTTTATCTAAAATGAATAAGAACCTTAATTCAAAAAAAAAAATAAATTTAAAACTGCATTTTTTAGACATCTATGAGCAAAAAGGATAATTTTTGACAAATTTTTAACAGTAAAAAAAATCTTAAGGCAATGATATTATTACGAAGATATAAAGCGTATTAGTATAAAGAAACTAACTGTTATTTAAACGATTGATTTAAAACTTAAATATACAAATTAAAAATAAAAATGGTTTCAAGAAAAAACCGTTTGAAGAAAAATTAACTAAAATCATAAGTTGGCCATTTCGCAAACACATCCGTAGGTTTTGAAGTGACAGTGTATTTCTACCTTTGTCCTTATTCTTGTCCCTACCCTTTTATTTATTCCTAATCCTTGTAACACTTCTTTTCACAATCTTTATTCCTAAATCTTGTCCTTAGTGTGTTCAATTCCTTGTTACATTCCGTGTCCCATTTCCTGTCCTTAACTTTTTCGTAATCTTTCCCTATATATTGTTTTAGATATGTCCAAATCTTTGTCGAAATTCTTTTCCCCATACTATTCATAGTCTTTTTTCAATTCTGGTTTGAATTCTTGTCCTAATCCTTGTTCAATTCCATGCTCTAATCTTTGCCCAAACTTTGTCCTAAGTCTTATCTTATTCCTGACCTTAAACTTAGGCCCCTATTAGGTACGACAACTCAACTTAAGTTGACGTGAGTTAAGACACCTCAACTGAACTTTTTTGCCATATTACGCATAACATACATTTTCAGTTGAGCTGTGGTGTAAAATTGCTGTTTCTATTGGAGCATGATTACACCGAAATTTTAACACTTTCGTTGAAATGAATCAGCTGTTCGCATTAATTTCAATTTTTGTGTATATGTATTTTGTTCACAAGTAATAAAGCAAGGAAATAATAGTATAGAGCAGGAGTGCCCAAAACTTTCTTATGGAAGTGCAAACACTAATACATATAAAATCCTGCAGCCTTTCGTAAACGAAAGCATACTATGTTAGACAACAACAAAATCTACGTAGAAGATCACTGTCACCAAAATGTACCAACAAAGCATACGAAAGTGTTGTTGCTTGCACTTCGGTATAAGCAACGAAAAAAGATCAAAAACAAAAGAGACAAATTTGTTTGTGTATTTTGTATTGCTTAGTGCGGAGTGCTGTGTGTGTATATTAGAATACACAGCCTATGCCTAAGTGGTTTTACAAAAACAAATGTGCACCAAGTGCATAGGGCTTGGGCACCTCTAAAGACGCTATACAACTAGCTCAAAGCAGATGTAAGTTTTTGACAGTTTTTACACTCGAGACATAGTTGCATTGTTAAACCTAATACCACAAAAAATACATACACATCTCTGAGATACATACTTGTCAGTCGATAGACACATATGTACCTCAAATTTGTAATAGACAATACAAATTTACAAATTACACACTCAACTTAAGTTGAGTTGTCGTACCTAATAGGGGCCTTAGTTCAAACCCATGCCCTCATCCTTTTTTAATCCTTGCCCTAATCCTTACCCAGTGGTGTTGTGGCTTCAAAAAGTTTTTTTTCATTTTCGTTATGAGGACACTTTTTTCCTGCTGTAACATAAAATTTTTCGTTGGACTTCCTACTCCCTCCGCGGACTGACGGCGTCATAATTAATTTTTTTAATTTTTTTTGTCGTAAGGCCGATAACCAATCCTTAATCTCTGTCTTATAACATTAACCGTGCGACATATACTCACCTAGTAATACAATGCAACGCCGTTGCATGATTGAAAGCCATCTGATTGCTAAGTACTCGCCTTTACTGTATATTTTACTGCCATATTTTTTACCGTTGCATCTATACATAGCGCGTTAAAATTCTATGTAATAAAATTGCAGTTTCGTTGCTTGAGTACCTTCCTCCGCGTCCAGACGACTTTTTTTCTGTCAAAATCAAAGAATATTACTGTTGTGTCATTACTTTTATCATAACAACAATTCCGTAACAATTCCATGCAACGACGATGCATTTATGCAAATTAAAATCTTTTGTGAATATGCTTCATAAAACGTAACGTTGCCGCGCCAAAAGCAAATTTATTTAAACCACTCGCTGGTTAGTCAGAGATTTGGCCACCATATAGCAATCCTGATTCTTCTCCTTCATATCCTCGGTTTTGAGATTCCAACTCTTCTTCTCGAGCTTTTCAAGCTTTGTTAGTCTCCAAGGCTCTGCGTTGATTTTGTAGGTCAACGCGTCGCTTATCAATTTCTTGTGCGAAACTTATGGCGCGGCTACCAACTACAATATTCAGCTCGTTCATCACTAATAAAGTGCTTGAACTTCCTTTATTGAAGAGTTGAGGAATCCAATTGTTGGGACATCAATTGTTTTCAAAAATTCGAATTACATAAATGACTACTGAGTGACCACTCCGTTTTACATGCCACTTAACAAAGGAAGTTCATTTAATCGTTCATAAATTTGGAACGATTTGAAATTTTTATTTGAAACTTTGGGAACATATAAACAATTGATAGTATTAAGAAATTGAATTTTGCATGTCATCTAAACCTTTTCCACCATTAAACGCTCAAAACCGAATCAATAATTATACATATCGCACACCCTCTTCAAAAGAGACACAACTCGAAATTTTGAAATTTTCAGGAGGGTCAAAAAACAATTTCGTTTTCAAGCAACTTCGTACAAAAGAAGTATACAAAATTATTTTATAAAAATAAACGAGCGATCAGATTAAAACAAAATTTTGACAGTCGATGAAGAAGTGGATTACGAATTTATTTATATTAAAAAGTCAAAATTGAAAAATGTTGATTTGTGTCACTTTTGAAGAGGGTGTGCGATATATAATAATTTTACAGAAATGAAAATTAGATTTGAGATTTTGTTAGAGATGAAAATTAAAAACCTTTTTCAAATAAATTGTGAAACCAAAAAAAAAAAAATTAGGAAACAGTCTTAAGCGACAAAAATTTAGGCCCCTATTAGGTACGACAACTCAACTTAAGTTGACGTGAGTTAAGACACCTCAACTGAACTTTTTTGCCATATTACGCATAACATACATTTTCAGTTGAGCTGTGGTGTAAAATTGCTGTTTCTATTGGAGCATGATTACACCGAAATTTTGACACTTTCGTTGAAATGAATCAGCTGTTCGCATTAATTTCAATTTTTGTGTATATGTATTTTGTTCACAAGTAATAAAGCAAGGAAATAATAGTATAGAGCAGGAGTGCCCAAAACTTTCTTATGGAAGTGCAAACACTAATACATATAAAATCCTGCAGCCTTTCGTAAACGAAAGCATACTATGTTAGACAACAACAAAATCTACGTAGAAGATCACTGTCACCAAAATGTACCAACAAAGCATACGAAAGTGTTGTTGCTTGCACTTCGGTATAAGCAACGAAAAAAGATCAAAAACAAAAAAGACAAATTTGTTTGTGTATTTTGTATTGCTTAGTGCGGAGTGCTGTGTGTGTATATTAGAATACACAGCCTATGCCTAAGTGCTTTTACAAAAACAAAGATGCACCAAGTGCATAGGGCTTGGGCACCTCTAAAGACGCTATACAACTAGCTCAAAGCAGATGTAAGTTTTTGACAGTTTTTACACTCGAGACATAGTTGCATTGTTAAACCTAATACCACAAAAAATACATACACATCTCTGAAATACATACTTGTCAGACGACAGACACGTATGTACCTCAAATGTGTAGTAGACAATACAAATTTACAAAATACACACTCAACTTAAGTTGAGTTGTCGTACCTAATAGGGGCCTTAACTTTAGCTTGACGATTTTAAAAATGCGTTCTCTGTAATGCGTTATAATGAGAAGTAAATAATTACATTTACCAACACTTAAATATAACATACTCACAACTTGGCAGCATTACTGTCAGCTGTTCTGCCAGCATGACAGTTCTGACGAAAAAAGTCGGCAATTTGTGTGCTGGCAGTGTTTTAGAAAAATGTTTTATTTACTCTAAATTAATTTAATGATAAATTCATATTAAAATGGATATAAAGGCATTGGTGGGGGATATCAATACCAACACAATTAAAGATGTGGAAAATGTGCTCAGTTTAATTGCCGAAAAAGAGGTAAGTCAGCAGCAGCACCACAACTCAAAATCCGATGGATATATATACCAACTAAAATATCTTACAATGCAGCACGAAATCAACGAGAATTTGGAGGCACTACTAGCAAAACAATGTCAGATCGAAACAAAAATGAGCGGAATTGGCCGAGCCGTTTCTGTGATGAATGCAGTAGACAACGATTCACGAAAACTTAATAAACAAATAACCCAAACAGCGCAGCTGGCTGAGTCAGTAAGCGCCAAGGTACGGCGTCTTGATTTGGCTCGCAGTCGTGCATCAGAATGTCAGCAACGTGTGCACGATCTTATCGACTTGCAGCTGTGCAGTCAGGGCGTGGTTACAGCCATACGCGAGGAGGACTATGAGAAAGGTGCTGGTCACATAAGCCGCTTCCTTTCTATGGATCAGTTGCTCTTACAACGCACTGCTGACGATGTACAAGGTTCTGTAACATCGGTAAGCGATGCAGTGCGCACGCTAGAAGGTGCAACAGAGAACATGCGTGAATTAATTGCACGAAAGTTCGACGAAGCAGTTAAAAAGGATGATTTGGCGTCGATCGAACGTTTTTTCAAAATTTTTCCATTGCTAGGCAGACATCATGAAGGCATTGAAAAGTTCTCGACTTATATATGCCAAAAGTTAGCCAATAAAGCGCAAAAAGAACTACGTAATTCCGTGGATATCGCAAAGGCTGAGAAGCGGTTGCAAGTAGCCTATGCTGATACACTCACAACGCTTATGGAAAATTTTGCCCGAGTCATAGAGGTTAACCAGCCTATCATTGATGCATGTTATGGTGCGGGATATCTTTTGGACATGGTGGAGATACTACAGCGTGAATGTGATACGGAAGTGAAGAATTTAATTTTGGAATTCAACAAAAACAGACAGATATCGCGACGCATACAACAGATCAATGAAAGTCAACGAGTACTGAGCAGCTTAGGTGGCTCCAGCCAGGTGTTGGGTCATTATCGCAAACCGTCCGGTGGTTCAGTAGATAAACTCAATCCAAAAGATATTGATACAATCATTGCAGAAATAACAGTTATGCATTCAAGAGCGGAACTCTACTTCCGCTTCATGCGTCGTAGAATATTGGTGAGTAATTCTCACGAATTTTTAAAAGTCCCTAAAATACTTAAATTTATTCTAGTTGGATATCGAAGCCAGCACACCGGAGAAAGAAGCGCAAACGCCTAAAATCGAAAAACTAGAGAAGCTGCTTACAAAGTCCGATCTAAGCCGAAAAATGCAGGAGCTGCTAGGCACCTATTTGCTCTTTGAAAGGTGGTACAAACTACATTTTAGCGTTTTTCCTTTTTCATTTGGTTTTTTATCTGTACCACAGATATTTCATGGAAGAAAGCGTGCTTAAAGCTATTGCTTTGGACTCTTTTGAGCCTGGTCAGCAATGCTCTTCCATGGTTGACGATGTGTTCTTTATATTACGCAAATCGGTGCGACGGTCATTAACTACGCAGTCAATAAGTGGCACATGTGCCGTCATCAATAACGCGGCTTCTTGTCTAGATGGTGATTTTGTCAATGCTATGAAAACTCCTCTAAAAAATGGTTATCCATCGGGTTACATTGACTTGGCGCAAGCCTACAATGCTATTCAGAGTACGATACAGCAAGGCAAGCTGCAGTCTAGCGACAGTGATAAAGCGCGCATGATTTTTCTGGTGCATTTAAATAACGCCGACATGTCTACTGAATACATTGAAACGCTGTGGAATACTATGGTTCAGGAAATCAATGGCACTTTTCCAAACATGACGCCTATGGAGCGAAAAATTTTAGATAGCTGCATTTCTGAACTGAAAGCAGTACGTGATTCGTTGAAGGCCTGCGTTGATTTCGGAATGCAGCAGCTGCGCTCTAGTGCAATAAAACCACGTTTGAATCCCTGGGTGGATCAGTTCTTGAGCTACAATCATTATCTGACTGAAGTAATTATTGAGTACAAAAAATGTATCTTCACTAATATTTCTATTAACAATAGGAAGAACTGGCCGCTTACGAAGCTGGTGAGACATTTGTACAGTTTTTAATTGTTCAAATCGATGGTCTTTTGAATTCCTTTAAAACATCGCTAAGTCCACGAAATTACGATGCCTTGGTCAGTATTCTAGCGACGGAAGTAACAACGCGCCTAGAACGCGACATTAAGAAAAGTACATTCAATCGGGTAGGAGTAAAATTTCTTGTTCTCTATGAAGTGCTTCTAATATTGAGTTTATTTTTTTTTAGCTTGGTGGCCTTGTCCTAGACCAAGAAGTTCGCGCTTTAGGTTCATATCTTACTGGTGCTACATCTTGGTCTGTGCGTGATAAAATGACACGTCTTTCGCAAATTGCTACTCTTTTGAATTTGGAAAAAGTCTCCGAGTTGGCAGACTATTGGAATCCCGAGAGCGGTAGCGATATGCCTTCGTGGCGTATAACACCGAACGAAGTTCGCACGATATTGACTTTACGGTATAATTTAACATAATTTTTGGAAACTAATAATATTTTATTCAAATATTTTTTTATAGGACCGATTTCCGTATGGAGGATATTAAACGCATACAATTGTAATATATTTTAGTCGCACTGTAAACTAGTTATAAGATTATTATAATTAATACACAAATTACCATTATTATTAACTGTTTTTTTTTATTCATTTAATCCTAATAAATGTCATTCATTCTATAGAGGTTATATTTCATATGAAATACTTATCTGGCGCTCACAACCGTCGGTCAGTTTTGGCCGAGTCCAAGAATTTGCTTTAACCATTTCTGCTATGCGCCTGCTGCGCTAGTTGGAAACTCCAAACGTAGTCAGGTTGTCCAACATTTTGTCCTTCCTCTTCAGCATTGACCAGGTTCTGAAGCGTATATTTTTTTCGTTGGTGCATCGTTTTTCATTCGCGCAACATGACCTAGCGAGCGGAGCCGCTCGATTTTAATGTGACATCAATTACTTTATTAATGTCTGAGTACATTTCGTGGTTCCATTGGATTCTGTACTCGCCATTGACGCAGATTGGACCGAAGATCTTTCGAAGGATCTTTCTCTCGAAAACTCTCAAAGTCTTTTCATAAGAACTGATCAACGTCCAAGTTTGAGTTGCATATAAAAGTATGATTAATGATATATAGAGGGTGAGTTTTGTTCACCGAGAGGGGGTCTGCTTCTCAATTGATTTATTTTTGGCCTACTGAGCCCAAAATACCACAATAGTTCTGTGAAACTAAGATTATCATCTTTGCTATCTATGCTCCCGCAGATTATCTTTAGAAAGATTTAAAATATTTCTTTTGAACATCAGTGTATGACTATTTTCTCCCTATAAAATAAATTTAACCTGCGCATTTTGCAGTAAAAATCTCTAAGCGTGTATTTGTTAGTATAAACAGGGCATTCACTCGCTTATTCAATCTAACTATAGCAAATGGGCTGACTCCATGTCAACCTTTTATTGATATTAAATACGAGCAATTTTCGATGAATCAATAGCTATAACTTTCTTCAGACGTTTGGATCCCGGTTTGGCTGTCTTTGCAGAGCGTCTAGAAAATAATACTTTTTGTAAGCAAAGTTATGTGCGACATTCCTTCGACTTTCTATAGCAAGGTACGATGTTAAGCATCGTAAGTTATCTGGACCGTTTTAGGGTCATTTCATGGCAGTTATTTTTTGTTTTGATAAAAGGTGTACGTAAATCCACGAAAACTGCATTTTTAAGCTATATTGACTATAAAAACTTACATAAATGTGATGGTAAATAATAATTTTTCAGTTCACTTGGACACAAAATTATCAGTTTTTCAAGAAAAGGTTTAATGTACTATGGCAATGTAATGAATTTATTTGAGTATAATATAAAAGATTTCAGATAAGGACACTGCATGCAGTAGTTAGTAAATAATTCATTAAAACTAACTCTTAATTAAAGAAAATGGTTTAATAACTTATTTCTTCTCCATCCACGCGCTTGTTACGCGTGCTAAACCAGTGATTAAAATCCAAGCGCAACAACAATTGAGAGAGTGGAGTTGTGCTGGGTGCCGCTTTGAGATTCACCAGTAATCGAATAAGCTGCTGAATTAAGTTACTAAAACTAGACATTGAAGAGGTATCCAAGTTCGTTATCTAATCAAATTCATATTCCCAACAATGCACACTTACCGCTCATCTAATTGATCGATACTTTCATTGAGTTCGTCCAATGTGGCGTCAGCCGTATCCAAAACACAAGAGAAATCTTCACAGAGATGAAAAATATCATTAAGTATTATATAGACAGGATTATTTGAAGTCAATGTTGTTGACTGCAACATGCTCATTTTGTTAACGTCTTCCTAATAAAATCAAAAAATAAGAAAAATAAATTTTACATAACTCGAAGAAGTAGTTTTTAATAAAATGTTTTAATCACTCACATCAGCTAATAAGAAGCAAAGTGATAGAATATTGGCTTGAAATACGCTATGTGCTCTTTGAATTTGCTCAAAATCTGCTTTGTTGAGTATGGTATTTAGCAAAATACTGAATTGACCTTTGGAACAAAAGAAAAGGTTGGAACAACTATAAATTAGGTCATAAATTTACTATAACTTACTTTCGAGCACATCAACTTGTATGTAATACTGTAAGTTATCCACAAAAAACATTAACTGGTTGCGCATATGCATCACCTTTATGTTTTGTGGCTCAATTTGTTTTGACTCGCGTGTGTGTCTAACCCAGAGCATGTGCAATTCATACTGCATTTGTTTAATGAGCAAGAGAAAACGAAATAATATATTATAACGTTCAATAACTCGGGGTGAGAAGAGCAAATGAAGTGGCCAGTTTATTTTATACTGCAACTGCACATGCTGAATATAGCCAAACTCATTGGTTTCCTCGCCTTCTATTGTTGATTTTGGAATGCACAGAGCAAACTGTTCCAAGTCCTCAGAAACACCCACGCCATGAGCTGCAGACTGAAAAAAATATTAAGAACGTTTTGTGATTAATAAGTTTAATAAAACATATACATATAAGTAGAAAAGTTTTCTTTGAGTCACCTCAAAAGCCTTAACAAAATCACGTATTTTATTCTCGTTATCTTCGTCACGACTTATCACATAGGTTTGCCGTATAAACTCCAGAAACAGTTCGCCTCTTCCTAGCAGATAAAAGTCTTTAATAAGCTTCAACTGTTGCACCAGATCTGCTTGATTAACGGCTATCTCTGAGAGACGTGTCGTGACATACAGCTTTATTTCGTCGATGACGCGCTCATAATGGGACACATTTAGCTCAGCATTACTTTGTAGTGCTTGTATTTTTCCAAAATAAATATGTTCCTTTTCATTCCATAACGAATCCTCACCATCGACTGCATTTTTTTCTGTTTTGTTCCAGTTTTGAGCATTTTTATTAATTTTATTTGCATCGACTTTAAATATAAGCACCGTTTGACCGATGAAGAGCACCTTCTCGGCCCAACTGGCAGATAAATAATGTGGCAGGAATTCGTAGCAAATCTCATAACGCCAAATTTCGGCATAGGTGCTGGCCGCATCCTAGAAAAACTCGCGAAGCAATGAAGTTGTCAAAGCTCTAATCAGCTAAAAGTTTAACTCACAGACATTGTTGTGACGGTATGCTTACCGCTGCCAGTACTTGTGCCTCTCTCACTTTCCATGGTACTGTTGTTGCGAGTTTCTGCGCATTGTATAAAAAATTCGCCATATGAATCGACTATTTTGGCATAAAGAATCCAGTGGGTCAGCTGCTTAAGAAACACTACATTAACAGCAGCTTGAATGCTATAACAATTGAAATTAAATTTAGCACTAATTTAAACACATAATTTCAACAAATTTATACAAACCTTCTCATAGCTCTATAGATGCGTTGATCTCCATGTTGCATGTTCTGATACAAATACTGAATGATGGCACAGCCGTGTAGCTTCTGAGTGCGTATACCACGTATTAACTTGCGCAGGAAGAGCACCAATGGCTCATAAACTTGCAGCTGTTGGTAAATGAAGAGCAACGACTGCGTTGGATTCTGCAAATAACGTCGCTCCAATTCGGTGATGCTCTCGTAATAGTCCTCCAACACGGTGTCAATACCATTAGCAAAGGCTTTCAGATATAAGCCATTCTGCAATGGCTCTAAAAATAAAAAAAAAATTCAAATGAGACCTTGCACGGAAGAATCATTGGCTCACTTACCATCTGTGTCTACGATCGGCGTATTCAGCGCTATGTTGTGATTGCTACCATACATTTTTGTGAACTTTGCAATATCCCGCAACAAGTTGATTATACCAATGATATCCTGCAATATCTTCTTCTCGCAAGGATGCAAATATGTGGAAACTGCATCAGAAACCTTAAAAAAAGACGGAATATTCCTACACTAAAATAACTTAAATTCCTCCATACAAACTGACCACAAATTCCTCGATTGGCAGCTGATTGGAATACAAATTCAGACAGGACAACAACACATCGTGTATCATTTCGGAAAAATTTTATTATTGTAATTGTTATTCTATTTTTAAATAATTATCGTTAGTTTACGCAAAAAGTGAAATATGTTAAAATATTTGTTTTTCTTTAACGAATGTTGGCAATCGGTTTGATGGTTTGAGTATGAGTCCAACATGTTTTTGACAGTGAATGCAACACAATTTTTATATAAGCAAGTCGAAATTTATACGCTGCAACCAAAGCTATGAATTTAATTTTTAAACAAATAATTGACTTTTTTGAAGACATAAGGTCTGTTTCCGTTCTCGATTGTTTCCGTACTTTTTCTAGCTCAAAAGAAAGAAGAAGAACAAGCCTAAAAGCGCTCTCTCGAGCCCGAAAGTAGCTCGAAGTGTGCTGGAAAAATTTCTTCGAGCATTATAAGAACAAGCATCAAGAAGAACAAAATGTCAAATTTAAAGTTTTTGCTTGTTTATGCTGTATGGCGGAAAAGAAATTTACAAATAGTGAAATGCAAATTGGAAGTAAATATAAATAAATTAATTTGAAGGTTGATAATTGATTATTGGCGTAAATAAATTTGGCGCTGTTTACATTTTATAGGCAATCAGCTGTTTTTGTGCTGGAAACTAGCTAGAAGTTACACTATTTTTGTGCTGGAAACTAGAAGTTAAAAGTGACACTATTCTCAAATTTTATTTTACGCTCCCAGCTTGAACTTTACTCGACTTTTACTAGACATAGTGTACGGAAACACACCTATAATAATTATCTTCCAAGACATGACATTATTTTATGTAATCAAAAATATTTTTGCATTCAAGGGACTTTAGAGGTTGAATTTATACATTTTTTTCTGTTTAAGACAAAAATATCATATTTTTAATTTTTTCATTATCCTACCAATTTTCCCTTTTTAAAATTTGCTATCAACACAACGAAAAAGTTATATTGCGTTTACATATGAGGATTAAGAGAAAAAAGATTAGCCTAATCTCCTTCTGTAATCTCAACTGTTTACACTAGCCAGAGATAATGAGATAGGAAACTTCGTTTCTAATGTAAATTCTGTTAATTTTGACACATAAAAATGGTTCTTCAATTTTTTTATGAAATCACTTATTGTGTATGTAAGTTCACCTCATAGTTGTCAAAAATAGGTACTAGAGCCAAAAAAGTCTTGCATACTTAAAGGAAATTTTATTTTAGCTGAGCAAGAATATTGTTAATAAAAGTCGATAAAAAATTTTGTCAATACAGAAATGTGAGTATTGTCAATCAATTTTATAGAGTTGATTTGATAATAGAGAAAAATACTTTTGGTAGAAAAAAATTAAATTTAAAATAAAAACACTTATTTTATTGACAAGTGCTGTTGTTACTTACTTATTTATCTGGCGCTTACAACTGTAAGTCGGTTTTGGCCTCGTATAAGAAATTGCGCCAGCCATTTCTGTTCTGCGTTTGCTGGCGCCTAGTGATGTTGTTAACATAATTTAATTTCCTTCAACAATAACTATATCTTTGTTTACAACTTTTTTAATTTGTATTTGCATGAAAATTTTTGAACAAAAATTGAACGTTAGTTTTTCCCTATGTATAAAAAAATGGCATTTTCCCCAGCGCTCAATTTCCGGGAGAGCGGTGAATATAGGGAGAGAGGTGAGTTTTTCATGAAACACATTTATAATATTTGCATTAGTATTGACTTCATTTTAGCATGCGGCTATCTCTTTTTTGTCAAAGCTTCCTATCTCATTATCTCTGACACTAGCTTCATCGAGATTAACTCTGGCATTTTATTGCTTTGTTATTTTTTATGTATTTACCTTCTCTAATATTTGTTGCAGCCATGTTCCTTTACGAGACAATTATTTGGCATTTCATTTTATTACTGCTTTACAGCGTTGAATTTTTTTTATAAATTATCTATATTTACACTGTTGCAAACCTTTTTTGGGGAGATTAAGAAGTAGATTAGTTTCTTGTCTCGTTCCGAAGATATTAACTTTTGTGTGGCTAATCTCTTCAAAGGGGTTAATTTCGATTTAATCTCGTTATGTAAATGCCATATAATCTCGATATGTAAACGCAATATTAGGCAATTTAACAGAAAATTTTCATTCATTAAAAAATGACAGTCTGTATTTTGTATTTTTTTTTTTAATTAAAAAACTTTCTAGTTTAATATACAACAAATACTTTGCATGGAAATAAAAAGGTTTTAATTCAATCATCAACAAAAAAAATAATGAAATACAGCATCAAATGCAACAAGGTATGTGAACAGTTTAATAAAGAATGTATTTAAATAAATATATTTGAAATGAAAAAGAAATAGACCAATATTTTTGCGCTTAATCAATAGCTACATGTCTAACTTTCCTGGAATTTTCTATTACTAGATGTCTGATTTCTGTTTATCAGTCCAATTCATCCAACACGTTATGATACACGCGAGAAAATTTAAGCTCTGTACTTCTGAATGATCTGTGCAGCCCTGCCACAATGTCAAAAAAGCGCGAGTTAAATGGCAATATGACAGCCGGCTTTTAAAACAAACGTTTTTCATTTTTGCATCGTTTTCTTTATAAAAATTGCTTAAAATTGCATTTAAATAAAAGTTTTTCGTCTGCAAAAATTACATAAGTAAAGATTAAATTCTGTAGTCTACGAATACAAACAAAAACTTGAGTGAAATTGCATTTAACAAAATGAATACTCAAATGATAGCTCAGGCGGATTTTCTTGACATCGCGGGTAACATGTTGGAGCGGCATGATAACAAAGATCAGGCGTCGCCCGGGCTATTGGAGGTAAGTGAACGAGTTTATTAAAATATAATGCGAAATATTTAATATTTTGGAACACACAGCTGACGGGAATCAGCCAACATGGCATGGCCACAGCCAGTGGTCTCAACGACTATGACTATCAGAATCTATCCAGTCTTTCTTTGGGACACAAACAACTAAACCAGGTTCAGACTGTAAACAAAATACCGATTCCTTCAGAAATATTGGAACACTTTAAGCGTAAGTTATTGTTTGGGTTATTTTTCCAAAACGCAACAAAAATTGAGGTTAGTGCAATACATATTTTTATTTATCTTTTCCAGACATCAAATGTCACTGCATGATGGGACTGTTTCCGGAAATTGGACGTGCTTGGCTAACCATTGATTCAGAAATATATGTAAGAATTGCTTTATTAATATGAATGGACGGCTTATGATTAATTAGTAGTTTTTGATTTAATATACTTCAGAAGGAGTATTTTAAATAATGGCTACATCATTTTTGACTTCATGTATTTGATTATTTTTATTGTATTTCTGTAGATTTGGACCTATGAGCAGGCTCGAGATGTAGCCTATTATGATGGTCTTAATCATTTAATCGTTAGCGTAGGATTGATAAAACCAAAAGCAAGTGTTTTCATCAACGATGTCAAATATTTGCTTGTGTTGACAACGCCAATTGAAGTCATAGTTTTAGGTATATTTTTATTGCTCAGCACTTCGGTCACGTTTTTAATTTTATTTATTTGTAAATAGGCGTTACTTTTGGCGATACAACAAAAACAATTTCATCCCCCTCGCGAAACATGCAAAGCACTGCGACCTTCGAGGAAATGCAGCTTATGAATAAACCTATTTTTATATTGAGCACAGATAATGTTGCCATTAATGTAGTACAGGGGAGCAGTAATGGGCGCATCTTTCTCGGTGGACGCGATGGTTGCCTGTATGAAATTTACTATCAAGCCGAATCTAGTTGGTTTGGAAAACGTTGTAAGAAGATCAATCATTCTCAAGGCATTGTTTCCTATATAGTACCCAGCTTTTTAAAAGTATTTTCGGTATGTTAATATGTGGGTTTAAAATTTTTTCCATTAATTTTTTTCCTTCTAATATTGAGAAATATAATAATATACTTAACAAAAATCCTTCTCATAAAGGAAACGGATCCAATTGTTAAAATTGTCATTGATGACAGTCGACAACTGCTCTATGTGCTTACCGAAAAAGGTTCACTGGAAGCTTGGGATATGGGACAAGATTGCAACAGCATGCGTCGGCTTGCTAAAGCTACACAAAATGAAATTGCTGTCAGCGCAGGAAACATTATTAAGTAAGTATAAAAGAAATGACTCAGAAATAATATAAAGATATTACATAAACCTTACCAAAACAAAATAGAACAAAGATGACGTGGAATTATACAATATGAAAATAATTATCATGTTTAAAAAAAGGCTGTATACATTAGCAATATTTCTCTGACAATTCTTCTCGTTAATGTTTTATAAGGCGATTTATCTGCCTGAATTTAAATACCTTACTAGGGATAAAACATATTTCGTGTATAATTCCAATCCCGGCAAGAAATTATATTTATTGATAATATATTTTCTGAATTACAGGAAGCGAGTTACTTTTGCAATAGTCTGTCTAATTTTTTAGTATCGACTCGTACAAACATCGGCTCATTACGAATTATTTTCGTTTTAGGCGAATTTGAAAACCCTACACCCGTGTTTGAGTACATTAGAGGCAGTGAGGTTTTTATTATTTGAATTACATCAGTTTGTCAGCAGAGTGGTTGTGAGTTTCATCCAATTATTGCAAATTTCAAACTCGTACATTTTAAATGTAGCACAGCTTTTTTTGTAAATATCAAACCAAAACATTAAGTTTTGTGGAATTTATGAAAGTTTTGCTATTTTGATGATGTCACGTCAAATTTGGCACATCGTGAAAGTATCAGATGCAATGAAAAAATAATTTAATTTTGCATATTCGTTAATTTGCTTTTATGTCAACTATATAGTTAAGTTGAGTTAAACAGTTAAAGATTCCAAATTCATTTTAAAAAAGCATATTATGAGCAATGATATCGATATCATCAGAATATAGAATAAAATAAAAATATAGATTAAAGTACCTTAAATAGAATCGTCTCAAGATGCCAACAAATTTCCTTGGTGTCCCCTAGAACGACAGCTAACAGTTAATGGCTGATCTAAGCGGTGTGCCAAGCCCTTACATAGGTTTGGTAATGTTGAAAAGTGTTGAAGAGAATTCTTTATTTTAAATGAAATAGCTTTGAAATAAGACATGAAAGAAATGTATCTGAAGATTGACCTAAAGTGATCTAGAAATAAACAAACTGAATTGAAATATCCCTAAGCTAAATTAATACTTAGATATGTTAAGCTGAGAATACTATCTGAGCCATGAACACTTTGGAGTTTCATAAAACAAGGCCGGTATCAAGACACTATCAGGACACTATCAGGACACTTCCTAATTTGAAATTTAGAAAACATCTCTAATGCACATACAGAGTGCCCAATAGAAAAATATAACTTCATCTAGGTATCAGTGTTATAGGGAACTGGAATGTCACTCAAAATTTACCATAATATTATGCTCCATGAACAGCTTGAAATATGTATATACATAGTTTAAATTAAAGAAAACTAATTTTTACATTATCTCATTGAAGGCAGTAGTTTTTACCTTACAAACTTTAACTCTCATTTAACACAGATCGTCGCTGTCATCTCTTAATTTATCCCTTTGGGCCAATTACAACAAATCTCAAAAGTCTTAACTCCTGTAACCGAAACCGAAACAGATTGTAAACTCAACAAAAATTACTTTCGTTACTTCCCTCAATTCAATTTACTGTATTTACATTTAAACGTACTTCACCGAATAAAACGTATACTTTTTAATATGAGTAATCGTCGTTGAAGATTTAACCCCAAACTTAGTTAGATGACGAACATTTCTCCAATTTTTATCTCTTTTTGTTTATAAAATTTCGAAGTTCAACAGCTTTAATTTAATTTGATAATGTTTATTATTTTTCCTTTTAGAACAATAGATCCCTCGGTGTTCAAGAATATTAAATCAATTTGTCCACTCCTAAAAACTGACTGCCCAAATCTGCATCTTCTCGCTGTTACTCAGAGTGGTGTGCGTCTTTTCTTTGCAACAACAGCCCTGAATGTGGCACAAAATGCATATCAGCAGCAAATGCAACAACAGCAGCAACCATCGTCACCTCAGCAACAACACCAAAGTATCAGCTCATCAACCTCAAATATTAGCGGTGGTGCAGGAATCAATCCACAGCTACCAACACATCCCTATGACAGCAATAAACCGCAGGGTCTTTATCTTTTGCATGTGCGTTTGCCACCCGGCTACACACCCAATACCACGATCAATAAACCGAAGCAGGTACATTCGGCACACTATAATGAAGGCACATTGCTGCTGGTTTCGACGCCACAGCAAGATCAGGATATTCTTTGGTCTATCAGCTCGGCGCCTTTTCCAAATCGTCCCTATTTAGCAGAATCAACCACGGTACTACCTTTAGACGGCATCGTTTGGAGCATGGCTCAAATACGTGATCGTTGCAAGGCAAAGCTACACTCAATTTTGCGCAATTCTCAAAAGCCCAAAAAAGTAGTGTTGCTTACGAATCAGGGCGCACATATTATTGCTTTACTTAAACCATCGGATATTCTGCAACAGCTACTGATGGCCTGTCAAGGACCACATCATGAGGCTGTTAAAGCGTTTTTTCAGGTATGTCCTGTGTAAGATTCCAAGTTTATGCTTTAAATATTTTTTTTCACTTACAGGCTCAGTCGGAACGTGAAGCATGCGCTACATGCTTGCTATTAGCGTGCTCAGATCAATATCGTGGCACTGACTTGGCCATGTGGGCAGCCCAAGCATTCATGCTGTATGGCGGCGAGCCAGGCTATCAGCATCAAATGATGATGAATCCACAAGGTCAACATCCAGTTCATGCTGGTTCTTTTAGTTCGCTAGGCACCGAAACAAGACAAAAACAATTTATGAACAGTTCAATGACTATAGGAGGCATAGATCGAAACTCACCTCAAATGTTTATGTCCACTCCAATGCCTAATGTCGGTACACCGATCTCTCGCTCGCTGCAACCGATGGCCATGCAAAGCCCATTACAGCAGTCACATTATCCATTGAGTCCAAGTAAGTTTTTTTTTTTTACTTAAGTACTGCTATCATTCTCAACAAAATATTTTTTCAGTTGCTTCTAATCAAAGTCCTTATGGCACCGGCATGACACCTCATAATGATCTATCCAATATTGTTTATTCTGCCAAACATGATGGTCTATACTTGTATGTTGCGCGTCTGTTGCGCCCTGTTTGGAAGAAACGCTGTCTTGACGCCAACATGTGCAGCACGCTGACAAATGCTGATTGTGCACTCATACTAGAGGATTTATATGCCATCAGAGCTTTCCTTGACGCAAATTCTGTGAACGAACTATCAAGTAAAACGAATATTTTATTTAGTAGTGGTTACAGTAAATATACAACTTGGTTATTTTGCAGGTACCATGCGCTCCTATAACAACCAAACAACCATGTCCAACGGCTACAGCCATATGGCTCAAAACAACACCACCATCAACCCCATGACTGAGCAACGAAATATTGCCGAACAAGCCCAAGCGGACGAAAAACGTTCTCTGACAGCTCTTAATTATTTTATAAGTACATCTTAACATCACTTATTGCTACTCTTTTTTTAATAACATTAATTTTAGAGCATACCTGTGAAGTTCTTGGTCTCTGGAAAATTCTATGTGAACATCAATTCCAAGTGCTGGCTAAGCAATTAGCCAAAGACCAACAAGAAGTGCTCTGCTCTTGCACGTTTCGTGATCTCACTCTATCTCGTTCGGAGTCATGTGCTTTGCTTATTGTTGCTCTAATCAATTCATATTTGAAAGATAATGCGAGCGTTAGTTCAATTTCTGCTAAATTACGCGATGTTTGTCCAAATTTGTATCGTCATGAAGATGCAGTTTCATTTAAAGCTACTGAAATTCTCATGACTTCCAAGAACTGCAATATTCCCGATGAGAAGAATGAAAAATTACGTACTGCTTTGCAACTGTGCAAGGATGCTGCCCCCAATTTGCCGCTGCAAAATATATGCCAACAGGTAAGTTGTCCAACCTCATTTAACTATCACCTTTGTTGATTTTTTTCGCACAAAACGCAAAGAATCTGATCAGTAGTTTTGTTTGTAAATCAGTAATATTCACTTGTGTCTATTCTTAACCTCATAACCATAAATATTTGGTTTTTTATAACCTTACTCTGATCGCAATTCTATTTCCAGTTCACCCTTGCTGGTTTCTGTGAAGGCGTCATCGAACTTTCATCTACTTGTGCTGCAAAAATTGACCCAGAAGAATTTGGTATTCATTACTATAACAGCGATGAACCTCCAGAAGATCGCGAAGGTTTCACTGCATATGCTGCAAGGTAAACGCTTAAACACGTTGCTTAAATAAATTTTTTATTCTTAACTTAAACATCAAAATAGAATGTCCTGCTATAAAGAGGTGCGTCTTATGCTCGATCACGTTTACCAGACCATTTGCAACAATAGCGCGAATAAAGAATTTCCACTTCAAATCTGCACCAATTCAAATAACAATGATGCAATGAGTCCCAATGCGCAGATAATGCAAATTGTCGCTATGGCAGTACAGGTCAAAGATCCACTGCTGCATGTTTCCGTCTACGAATGGCTCATGTCGCACGACATGCTATCAGAGCTATTGGCATTAGTTGAGCCAACATTGGGAGAATTCTTGCGCCGCAGTGTTGTGCGCAATCCAGATAATTTGAAACTAATTGACTTATTGTGGAAATATTATGAGAAGAATGGACATCATTCGCAAGCGGCGAAAATTTTAGACAATCTAGCAACAACTCAAAGTAACTGTGTACCATTGGAACAACGTATTGAATATTTGGCACGAGCTGTTATGTGCATGCGAAATGAAAGTGCGGGATATTCGATATCAAATGGTATACTACTCAAAGAACTGGAAGATAAGGTAAAAATGCACGCTTCTTACACAACTTTTCATATTAAAAGCATCTTTCTTTCAGCTGGAAATTGCGCGCGTACAGAAGAATGTGCTTGATGCCATGTCCGCCTTAGCACCGACAAATACCAACGCTGCTAAGGCGGTCGATGAGCTCAACTACACACTTTACGACATAACGCAGTTGTACCAGAACTATGCAGACCCCTATGATTTGTGGGAGTGCAAATTGATTATTTTAAATTGTTCTCATCATAATGATCCGCTTTTGATTGAATCTGTTTGGGGCCAAATCATCAATAAAGCTGTTGATGGTGGTGGTTCAATTATAGAGAAGAGCACGCGACTGTTTGCTAAAATGGAAACACTTGTTAAGCAATTTAGCGAATCTGGTCATTGTTTTCCTTTAGCCTTTCTTATTCGCGAACTTGAGGTTAAAGCATGTCAATTAAAGCTGCCCGAGGGCATAGTGCCTGAAAAGCTGGTAGCCATGAATCTGGACATTGACTTGCTTTTAGAGTATTATTCCAGGTGACATTCCTTATATGAGAAATTTAAACTTTTATATAAATTCTTTTTATCATATTAGAATGATTTCTATGAACGAACGAGTGTGGGCTAACGAAGGCAATGAATGGCATCTTGTGCAGTCCTCCATCTGTGTTGTCTCTTTACTCGCTAATAATGCACACACAATCTGGTATCGTTCAAAGTGAGTTCAATTAAATTTATTTGAAAACTCACTAAGTACTTGCCTTCCATAAAAATTATTTATTTTATTGCAGAAGACGTATTGTTGGCAAGGCACAGGATATTATTTCAGTATGTTTAAATCTTTGTTATCAAAAACCGGACACCGAACGTTTGCAACAAGCACTTAAAGAGCTTCAATGTCGACTGCAGCGTAGTCTAGCCTAGCCTAGTAATAGAGTAAATTATTGTAGTTATAACAAATAAGCAGTTAAATTTGTAAGAAATTTCTTGTTTATTTTATATTAAATGTTTTTATATACTATGTAGTCAGTTTAAAAAATTTTGGTTTATAATTTGCAGCTTAAAGTAATATTTTGAATGATACATTTCTATTTTCTTCTAATAGTATTGAGTGCAGCGTGTATAAAACCTTAATGTGCTTATTTAAGTTATTCGGAAATCAACGTTAAACAAATAAAAGTAGTAGAACTTAATGAATATAAATGTTCCTTTATATCGCCCCTCTTTTAACTGAAAATCAAAGCAGAACTGCTACTCAGCGGTGTCCATGGCTTGCAGGTGTGCTTTTATCAGAATACACTTGGTCAAAAAGCAGTCGCAAGGAACTGGATGTTCTTCTATATTTGGATCTAACATCTCCAGCTCTAAGTTATACTTACGCTGATCGTTGACATTACGCTTCATGGCTATTTTAAATGCAATTGGTGTGGATTCCTCGACATCTTCACAGGCAGATTCTGGCAAAACAACTATACACTGCTTCCAATGCGTTTCGGGAGCTTGCGGTGAAGTAGACAGCACTACAGCATCTTCATAATTCTCGCAAGGAAAGCGACAATCGAACCATAAACAAAAGCCTTGATGTTTGCCTGCTTGCTGCGTGGCCAAAACGTCGCTAAATGTGATTTCGTTCAATTCGTCTCGCGTGACTTCTTCTAGGTTCATCCAATGCAGCACAACACCTTCATGCAACAAGTTACTGGCCTCGATATGCGCTATCTCTGGCTTAGTAGATTTTTGCGCACGCAGCATGGCAGCAAATTTACTCATGCGCACGCCATCAACTTGATTCCAGTAATCGAATCGACTAGGCACCGAACAGGGCGCAATAAATATGGTAGCCTCATTCGGAAACATGCGGCCATTGGGCTTGAGAAATGTGTCGCGAGCATGCAACACAGAATCCAACATTCCTTCGTGCAGTAAATAGAATCCCATCCACTCTGACACAATGATGTCTACTTTGCAGGCAGAGGGTGGCAATGTAAATTCCTCCACTTTACAGTTTATGACCTAGATGGGTACAAGTCAGACGAGGTTTACGAGGTAATATCAACACTCACCTTAACCACTGCTGTCAGCTCATTTTCTTCGATGACTTGTAATGCTAACTTTGCCAAATTTGAGGCTTCCACAGCGTAAACCAATTTGGCACCAGCTTTGGCGCAGAACGCTGAAAGTATACCGGTGCCCGCACCAACATCTAGCACTACTTTATCCTTAAAGAGATGGGCGTTGTTAATTATGGCATTGTAGTAAGCTTCTTGACGAGGTCGATCCTTTAACATTAACTCGTGCACCTGTTCCACAGAAAGCAGTCAAACTTTACAAAAATTTAAAAACTTAATCTCTAGCAAGATACCTCTAAATTCTCATAATCAGCAAAATAATTGTCTGGATCAGGATTCATTGCAAACAGTTCAAAATTATGGAACAAAGATCCCCACCGTATGGCCAAAATGTAAACAATGTGCTTTCGCTTTCTGTTTTTAAAACCGGCGCAAGATTTGACAGTTTGATGTGGTTCCCAAACATTCGGCGACACTCGGGCAACCATGTAGGAAAAACAAAAGTGAAATAAGATCAATGAGCAGTAAGGTTTAGGTCGTTAGAAGAGAAAAGAAAATATAAATACTTTCGACAGCAAATTTATCTATATATATAAAAAGAAGTGTACGTTTGGTTAAAATCGCATCATTTCAGAACGGCTGGACCGATTTGGATAATTTTTTTTTTTAAATGTTCGTTTTAGTCCAAGTTAGGTTTTTAAGGACAGAAAAATTGACCACGCCCACTTTTGCGCCCACTTTTTTTGATTTATCTAAAATCGGAAAACGGCTGGACCGATTTGGATAATTTTTTGTTCAAATGTTCGTAGTAATCCAATTTAAGTTTTGTCGGAAAGAAAAATTGACCACGCCCACTTTTGCGCCCACTTTTTTCGATTTATCTAAAATCGGAAAACGGCTGGACCGATTTGGATAATTTTTTTTTTCAAATGTTCGTAGTAATCCAATTTAAGTGTTTACTGAAAGAAAAATTGACCACGCCCACTTTTGCGCCCACTTTTTTCGATTTATCTAAAATCGCAAAACGGCTGGACCGATTTGGATAATTTTTTTTCAAATGTTCGTAGTAATCCAATTTAAGTGTTTACTGAAAGAAAAATTGACCACGTCCACTTTTGCGCCCACTGCTTTGATATATATATCTAAAATCGCAGAACGCCTTCGCTGATTTTTTTTTCAAATGTTTGTAATCTTTATATATAAAAATAAGTTGCATTGTGTATGAAATTGATGTTCTCTGTAATGCGTGAACCGATTTTTTTTCTGGAATTTCCCATGAAAGGTAACGTCAATACGAAGGTTTTTTTGTATAAATGGTCTTTGTATGTGTATTGGTTCATGAATTATAGGCATTTTAGTGAACTTATACAACAATACAGGTGTGAACAAATACAGGTGCGCACATATGGTGTACATGGGGAAATATTTGCAAGGGTAATTGGAAATAAATTGTGGCCTCCGTGGCGTTGTTGGTTAAAGTGCGTGGCCGCTATGTCAACGAACTTTGGAAACCCAGGTTCGAACCCCAGCAGCGACAGAAAATTATTTGAATTAAAATAATTTTTCTGTACGGTCGCCACCTCTCTGCAGACAATGGCAAACCTCAGAGAGTAATTAAAATGCCATGTATAGCTTCTTGAGAACGAGAACATTCATCGTTCATCGCCGTTCGGAGTCGGCGTTAAGCATGTAGGTCCAGTTCTCGGTCAATTGTGTACAAACTTAATAACACGCACAACACAATTGATCATAAGAAGCTAGGTCAAAGTCCTTTCAAGGGCTGAAATGGCCAGTTATTTATTTTTTTTTATTTATTAATTGGAAATAAATGGAATATTGGAATAATTTGCCAAGTCTCACTTTAGTTTGCTTTTGCGTGAAAGATATAGGCATAGTAAAAATTTTCCATACCCCTTTTTTTCCATACCCCCTTTACCGACCACAAATCAATAAAAATGCTATATTTAAGACGGGTTTAGTCGTATTAGACTAAAATTTGGTAAACAAGTTCGTATGGTTATTGTCGGCAACTGTACTAAAACTGGGCGTGGTCTAACTATATATGCGCCCACTTTTTAGAAATCATTATTATTCCTGAGTTGTACGTGTTTTGATAGTGGAACTTGATATGTTCCACTAGGCCATTACTATATATTTGAGTGAACATAAGACAAGGGGAAATTTGGCCACACAGGTGAAATTTATGATATCGAATTGCTTTGGAACTAAATGTCGTATGTAACTATGCAATAGACTCCTAAACTACTCATCCGATTAGCATGAAAATTTGTGTATAGAAGTTTTTTGGTACTGTGCGTCTTTGTGGGCTATACATTTTTATCCAATTTGAACACCAGAGGGCACTGTAGTACAAATTTTTTACAAAACTGCCTAAAACTCACAAACCGCTTATGCGATTAGAATGAAAAGTGGTATACAGTGGTTTTCATGTACGTTGAGTGTTTTTCTGCAACCATTTTGACCTATCTTGAACACCAGAGGGCGCTGTAGTACACATTTTTTGTAAAACTACCTAAAACTCTCAAACCGCCCATGCGATTAGAATAAAAGTTGGTATATAGTAGTTCTCAGGCACGATGAGTTTTTTACAGTATCTTCTTTGAACCATCTTGGACACCAGATGGTGCTGTAGTACAAATTTTCTACAAAATCGCATATTTTTAGTTGTTTTCTTAGGTTACATAAGCAAATATTTACAAAATATTAAATATTTCTTAAATTAAGTAAACTTAAAAAATTTCCGTTATTTTGACATCAAAAACATGAAAATATCTTGAAAACTGTGAAAAATTTTACTACAACGATATATTTAATGCAACATCGTGCTCAAAAATGAGAAAAACACAATCAGAAATTTAATTTTGTGACTTTCGATTCAAATATCTCCGCTGCTTTTTTATATACTTTGTTAAATTCTTTTGTCTTAAAGCTTCATCAAAGTACTATAAAAACCTTATTGCAAAAATACCGAAAGTTGAGTACATATATTTAAAATATTTTTTTCAAAAAAGGTCTGAAATTTTGGAGTTTTTCCTCAAAGAAAGGCTCAAAATTTATTTTTGTTGAAAAAATAATTTAAATTCAAATTCGCAAATTTTCAACTCTATTTAAAAGGTACAACACTTATAAGCAAAATTTATTTGAATTTTACCCAAACATTAAAAACCATTTTCGTAATTAAAAAAACAAGGCCTCTCCCTTGATTTTTTCGAACAAAATTTTTTTTCCAATATTGTGCGATGGCTGGAAACTTTAAAATTACTGAGCCGATAGAGCTAAAATTTTGGCAGTACATTTTTTTCAAGTACGAGATGGTTTAAATTTCTGTCACACCCTCTTTTACCGCCCACAAATCAATAAAAATGCTATGTTTCCTACGGTTTTCATCGATTTGGCTACATTTTGATAATTCAGTCTGTATGCTCACTGTCGGCAACTGTACTAAAACTGGGTAATGTCCATCTACTAGAAAACTGGGATGGGCATTATATAAGTGGGTGTGATTCCGTCCATACAATTAAAATTTGTATTATCGAATAGCTTTGAAAGTAAAAGTAGCAGTATTTACATACAAACTCAAAATGAAGTTACTATTTGGTGATCTCCTGCTACTGGGAAACTGTAACGGGCAGTGGAAAACAACAGTGGTGTCAAACTATGAGTCTAAGGAAAGTTTTGAATACACCTATTATGTTCCCATATAGTTGCAGGGTGCAGCAACGCGCGCCGGGAAAAGGCTAGTTCATTATAAATGTAAATAGTAAATTGTTTTAATGATAAGCTGATATTAATTTTTTTAATATAATTAAGTCCCGATAACTCACCTTTATCTTAAGCAAAGTTTAAAGCTCCTTGAACTGAGTTAAATTTCAAATAAAATTTAATAATTCATCTCGAAAACGTCTTTAACATTTTTGTTAATTCATTTAGTTGCGTAGTCATCAAAACGCAAAATTTAAATACTAAGCAGAGGACACGAATTTTGGAACTGTATTTGAAAATTTAGTAGATAAATTTTTTCAAATTCAGAAATTTATGCAGCCAAACCACTTTTAATTTAGGGTTTTCACAAGCTAATGTATTGTCTTAGGGACATATTCCCTCCAACTAACTCCTTATGGGAGCTCCCATACAAATTTTATGTATTTTGGTATATTTATTCTTTACACCTGAACAGGGAGGCTTTAACCATCGATGGTTTCAGCCGAATTGAAATTTTAGTGAGTGCAGACGGCAATGACTTCAGCCGCAAAGATTTTTTGTTGCGTCTGAAGTTGTTTTGTGTGTATTCGCGTGTGTGACTGTTGGGCATGACTGTGATGGGTTGTCATTGGCTTATATCATGTATAGAAAAAGTATTATATACAACAAATTGTAGAAGATAATTTTTATACATTTTGTTAATAATATTTATTGTTAATAAGCACTTTATTTTTCCAGAAAATGTTGAAGGAAAGACAAAAGCATGTCACTAAGATAGGCAGTCGGAAACAAATGAAGACAAAAATGCAAAATGCTTCTTAATATTTAGTAGTATTTCATGGTAGTAAATAAAATGTCCAGTGTTTCAGAGTTGAAAACAATGATAAAACTGAGTGCATTTATCAGATTTTTAAAGCCAACAAGAATGGGATTGATATTTCCATAAGTCCTATTCCTTACAGAGCATTGGGTGTGCATTCTTTTATCTTCAAAGAATGATGAATTGTGCATCTGTAATTCATTAACTCAACAGAAGCATAAGATTGCAATCTGGTCAATGCAGCTTTTGAATGCATTAAGAGTGTGTGCATTCCGAAATTATTCAATCCTTTTACGGCTCTGTGATATGTAGAATTTGTAGAATTCAGAAATATACTCTGTGTACTTTTTATTTCTTGGTGAACGACTGTTTTTTAAACAGGTATCATTGTTATCTACTCTTCTGCGGTTAATCAAAGAGTGTGCAACCAGCCGAATGTTGTACAGTACTCGTTTCGATTTTCTGAAATTACTGCACAAAGTTTGAAATATACTATAAAATGTTGTATGTACAATGTTGTAAAATGTTGTTACAACTCTGTTATTTAGCAGCAGTCAGTGTTTGTCTTTTTGTTTGAGATTGATATTTTCAATATGAATATCAAAGGCATGCGCCATATGCTTCGAATTTTTATGACAATATTAGGTCTGTTTCCGTACTCTACACTGTGTAAGATTTGTGTAAAATGTGTGCAAGAGAGTAAAAACGAAATGTGAGAATAGTTGCAAAAGTACGGAAACAGCTGCTAGTAAGTTTCAAGCACAAAACAGCTGATTTTGACTGCAGACAAAATTTAAAACACTTTCACTCAAATTATTAAAAGCCATTTTTAATGCAAAACTGAACAATTACTTAATTTTTATTTATTATTATTTATTTATTGTGCCTAAATTTCTTTTTAGGCACACAATGTGTGAATTTATTTATCGCAAAACCTAAACAATTATGAAATGTAATTTGACATTTGCTTCTTCTTATTGATGCTTATTCTTCTTGATACTTGTTCTTACTTTACTCGCAGTCTTGAGTTCTAGCACACTCTGTGCACTTTGTGTGCTCGAGAGAGCGATTTTATGCCTGTTCTTCTTCTCCCATTTTTAGCACAGAAAGTACGGAAACAGTAAATAGTGTCCCACAAGTTACACAGTGTACGTACGGAAACAGACCTATTAGGTCTGTTTCCGTACTTTACACTGTGTAAGATTTGTGTAAAACGTGTGCTAGAGAGTAAAAACGAAATGTGAGAATAGTTGCAAAAGTACGGAAACAGCTTCTAGTAAGTTTCAAGCACAAAACAGCTGATTTTGACTGCAGACGGCAGCACAAAATTTAAAACACTTTCACTCAAATTATTAAAAGCCATTTTTAATGCAAAACTGAACAATTACTTAATTTTTATTTATTACTATTTATTTATTGTACGTAAATTTCTTTTTAGGCACACAATTTGTGAGTTTATTTATCGCAAAACATAAACAATTATGAAATGTAATTTGACATTTGCTTCTTCTTATTGATGCTTATTCTTCTTGATGCTTGATCTTACTTTACTCGAAGTCTCGAGTTCTAGCACTCTCTGTGCACTTTGTGTGCTCGAGAGAGCGATTTTATGCTTGTTCTTCTTCTCCCATTTTAAGCACAGAAAGTACGGAAACAGAAAATAGCGTCCCACAAGTTACACAGTGTGCGTACGGAAACAGACCTATTATAATTACTCGATGTATGAACCATGAAGTTGAAAAGCTGCTGTATTCATACTATATTATAATTATTTATCATAGTGTTTAATAAATAATTAAAGGTTTCAATAATAATTATAATTATAGGAAGCGTTTCATTGACGAGTTGATTCATCGCTTTTACTCCACATCGCTGCTAAAGAAGTTTCACTTCAAAAATACAACAGTTGTGAACACTTCAGCATTTTTTTATGTTGTATTTATACAGCTGACTGAAGAAATTGACAAGTGGCTGCAAACCTTCACGTTGTTCATCAACACCAATGTTCTTCACGGGTGTAGCGCTAGAGAGTAAATTATCTTCAGAAAAGCTAATCGCACCATACTTCTTTTAAAATTAAGTTGACATTGTAATCACGGTGAATGGGCCAAGAACCGTAAAATAATTGATAATTTTGTAAGCTCTGTGGCAACCAACTTCTGGTTTCAGCAGGATATGGCCACCGCAGATACGGTCCTGCCAGAATCTCCTTCTTAAGAGACATTTTAGAGATCGGATATGAGCAGAAATATTTTTACTTGATCTGCTTTGACAGGTGTTTGACAGTGTTTAAAGAAAGGGGTATGGGGTATTTGATTCCAATTTCAAACGTAGATTTGTATTTGGAATCAAAGCTTATGTGCAAAATTTCAAGTGTTTAGATTAAATTTTGTGGAGCTTTTAACAAATTTTATATAGTCACTTTGTATTGGAGGTAGATGCAGATTTTTCCAATTTTTCAAAATATCTAACGTAAAATCCGTATTTGGAATTAAAGCTTATGTGACAATTTCAAGTTTTTAGATTATATTTTGTCAAATTTAATTTGACTTGACAAATTTCGAATCATACAATGTTCACACTAAGACCGAAAAGCCGCTTTTTGGACAATAATGGCTTTTCAGCTGAAAAGCTACCGTGATATTAAGTTTTTCGTCATAGAAAAACTGTCAAATGAAAAGCATATTTTTGTGTGCTTTTCAGCGAAAAACTCTGAAAAGCTGGAAAACCACCCTGATTTGAAGTCGGGTTTTTGAAGTAAAGTCAAAATCTATGACTAAAGTTCAGGTTGTCACTGATATTTGACATTTCGTCTGTCTCTTTTTTTAAATGTGTATACTTGTAGCTAATAGGAGCATCTTATTTTCTGAGAACAATGAAACAAAACGCAATAATAACAAACATTTGACTACTGTGTGTCAAATGAAAAGCTGCTTTTTAAGTGTGAACACCTTTTTTTTTAAAAGAGTTTTTCAGCTGAAATGCGGCTTTTCGGCCTGTGTGTGAACATAGTATAATAATGCGTGTTTGGAATCAGATTCTATTTGAAAAATTGCAAAGAAATATATGAGCGCGGGAAATCTATGAGCTCCAAATGAAGGCCTGCTAGTAATACTTCTAAGCCCTACTATTCCCGACTATGGAGTAGTCTACTCCGCTCATCACTGTAGATAATTTCCTTTCTCAACACTTCCACACTACAGAAATTTTACTTCAGTAGCATAATGTTAACACAAAGCGAATACAAGAACCTTCCTCAAGCTTAATAGGGTGAAGTTGGCTGCTGTAGTATTGTCTTCGACAAAGATGCCAGAATTGTGGGATAGGAAATTCAAGGATTTTTTTATTGCCGTCGGAAATAGGAGCTCTCATTCGATTTTTTAGTTAGATTTTAGATGTTAATTAATCTACAAGTGGATTTATACATTAATTCTAGCTTATTGAATTGTATGGTTTATATATATATATATGTGTTAGTTTTAATTGTTATTCCATTTTAATTGCAAAAAGTCTTACGAGGCATTTTCAAATGTGGGATAAAGAGAGTTTAGTGAGAAAATAGGCTGGCATCTATAGTTTACGCTGTCATTTTCGTAACAAAGAGCAAACATTTGCCAAAACAAAAGGTCAAAGAAAAATAAGACGTAAGGCAAAAAGCACGCATATAGTAAAGTTGTAAACAAGTTCCTTCATTGCTGATATTTTTATAAAAATCGAGTAATTTTTGTAAACATTTAACTATTCACATCAAAGGCCTATAAAATGGATTGTGAAGACATGCACATGATTATCTCGGAGGAGCCAAACTTATCGGTAAGTGCTGGAAAAATATTTTTCTAAAATGGATAAAGCAAAATTTCAGCAACAGCAAAAAATGTGATAAGCATTTGTAGACAAAGAAAAAAATTTGTGTTTATATATAAAAAAAGAGTTTTCGCACTTACGACCTTGGGAAACAGATTTCATCATTTCAACAATAAATGACGCAGAATACCAGTGGAGCTCATGAGCTGATGCAGATGCGATTCATGCAAATCTCTACATCTTCATCAATCCAAGTACAGTATGTGTAGATGCACACAAATTCTAATGGATCTAACTGCGTAGTTATGGTTGTGCGGAATGCAACAGTCAATTGTTAAATAGGGGTGTTTTTGGTGTATCAAGACATTCCCTCACTCCATAACACTGCACAGTGGGTTGATATTGTCCTTAAGCTTGCATAAATAATAACCCTTCATAGCGAGGGTTGATATGTTGCTTCTTGAATTAACTTTGCGTAGTCTTATATATATAACAAATAGCTGCAGAAATATTGTTATAATAAATTTTAAAAATTTCTTTAGGAACGTAAAGAAGGCGGAAAACGCGGCCGTAAGCCAGGCCGTAAAGCATCCACAGAAAAAGTTGATATAAGAGCTAAATTGGGTAGGCATAGCAAATAAAAAAAAATTCTGAAATTTGTTCTTACTTTTTCATTTTATTCCCAAAAAGAACGTAGTCGTCAAAGTGCGCGTGAATGCCGTGCCCGCAAGAAGCTGCGCTATCAATATTTGGAAGAGCTAGTAACTGATCGAGAAAAGGCTGTTATTGCATTGCGTGCTGAACTGGAGCGAGTAGGTTAATACATATTTTGCACTGCCTCATGTTTTTGTTTGAAATATCTTCTTATTTTCCTCACTTGCAGTACAAGCAATGGAGCTCCGAATTGAGTGATGGTCGTGTTCCGGAAGGCTTCCAACAGTTACTCGAGGAAACGGGTGTACTCAAGCAGGAACAAGTTTATTAATTTTATCTACATTATTATCTGCATACCATTGAAGTTAAAACTGCGTTATTTTATCTCATTTTGCTTGCTTTGCTGAAATTGCAATCAGTGAATGCTTTTTATTTTATATATATAAAGTTTAAATTCTTTATTAACGTAAGTCGCTAAACTGAGCCAACCAATTAAAATTGAATTAAGATAATTGTTTTTGTTACGTTTTGTTTTGTAATAAAAATAAGTGCAAAGCGTATTCTCAGATATGCGCACATGCTCAGTTGGTAAATTAATCCCAGGGAATTTTTTTTTATAATTGTTACTATCATTTATCAAGTTTAAATAAAAAATATAATTCAAATAAAAATAAAAAACTAAATACTTAATAATTTGAGACTTTTTTAGAAATTTTAACATGCAATATGTGTGTTGTGACAGCATAAAAACAATGTGCTCCAAAAAATAATGGAACAGCTTGTTCCATTATTCTTGGAAATGAATTTAAATCTATTCTACAAAATGGAAAAAAAAATTTGCTCCAAGGAAGTCAATAAGTTTTTCTTATGGATTTTCACACGCTAATTCCAAAACTGCCAACTATTTTAAAACTGACGGAGCCGTTTTTGAGCAATTTGCAAATTAAATTTTCGCAATTTTTACTAAAAGGTGATCTTGCTTTTGCTGCTCTAGCATTTAATACAGTGGACCGATTTTAATAACTTTTGTTTGTGTAGAAAAAATTTGTGCTCTTCTTTCATTTATACATTTCAATTTCTTCGGATTTGTGCTTTCGGCGCAAAAAGCTAAACTATACCCTGCACACCTAAAATTGAATGCAAAAAATGTTAGAAAAATCCTTATTTAAATGTATTTTTCTATATGTTCCAAAGTATATATTTACTTTTTTTATTCTTTGTTGGTAGATGGTTATTTAAGAACTGTTTTATACAAATTTTGTATAAATCTGACAAAAAGTTGATATTTTAAAAATATTTTAGTAAATTTTGTCATATTCCATAAATTTTGAATTTTTGAAAATAGTTAAAAATTGGGTTTGTTTTTATTATTATTATTATTATTATTATTATTATTATTATTATTATTATTATTATTATTATTATTATTATTATTATTATTATTATTATTATTATTATTATTATTATTATTATTATTATTATTATTATTATTATTATTATTATTATTATTATTATTATTATTATTATTATTTTTATTATTATTATTATCATTATTATTATTATTATTATTATTATTATTATTATTATTATTATCATTATTATTATTATTATTATTATTATTATTATTATTATTATTATTATTATTATTATTATTATTATTATTATTATTATTATTATTATTATTATTATTATCATTATTATTATTATTATTATTATTATTATTATTATTATTATTATTATTATTATTATTATTATTATTATTATTATTATTATTATTATTATTATTATTATTATTATTATTATTATTATTATTATTATTATTATTTTTGTTATTATTATTATTATTATTATTATTATTATTATCATTATTATTATCATTATTATTATTATTATTATTATTATTATTATTATTATTATTATTATTATTATTATTATTATTATTATTATTATTATTATTATTATTATTATTATTATTATTATTATTATTATTATTATTATTATTATTATTATTATTATTATTATTATTATTATTATTATTATTATTATTATTATTATTATTATTATTATTATTATTATTATTATTATTATTATTATTATTATTATTATTATTATTATTATTATTATTATTATTATTATTATTATTATTATTATTATTATTATTATTATTATTATTATTATTATTATTATTATTATTATTATTATTATTATTATTATTATTATTATTATTATTATTATTATTATTATTATTATTATTATTATTATTATTATTATTATTATTATTATTATTATTATTATTATCATTATTATTATTATTATTATTATTATTATTATTATTATTATTATTATTATTATTATTATTATTATTATTATTATTATTATCATTATTATTATTATTATTATTATTATTATTATTATTATTATTATTATTATTATTATTATTATTATTATTATTATTATTATTATTATTATTATTATTATTATTATTATTATTATTATTATTATTATTATTATTATTATTATTATTATTATTATTATTATTATTATTATTATTATTATTATTATTATTATTATTATTATTATTATTATTATTATTATTATTATTATTATTATTATTATTATTATTATTATTATTATTATTATTATTATTATTATTATTATTATTATTATTATTATTATTATTATTATTATTATTATTATTATTATTATTATTATTATTATTATTATTATTATTATTATTATTATTATTATTATTATTATTATTATCATTATTATTATTATTATTATTATTATTATTATTATTATTATTATTATTATTATTATTATTATTATTATTATTATTATTATTATTATTATTATTATTATTATTATTATTATTATTATTATTATTATTATTATTATTATTATTATTATTATTATTATTATTATTATTATTATTATTATTATTATTATTATTATTATTATTATTATTATTATTATTATTATTATTATTATTATTATTATTATTATTATTATTATTATTATTATTATTATTATTATTATTATTATTATTATTATTATTATTATTATTATTATTATTATTATTATTATTATTATTATTATTATTATTATTATTATTATTATTATTATTATTATTATTATTATTATTATTATTATTATTATTATTATTATTATTATTATTATTATTATTATTATTATTATTATTATTATTATTATTATTATTATTATTATTATTATTATTATTATTATTATTATTATTATTATTATTATTATTATTGTTAATAATAATAATAAGTTTAGAAATGGTTGACAGAAGTATTGCTTCTTCGATGCGAATTATTAACATCTTCTCGTATCAGAATTCAGCAATAATCGCCCATCATCTCGACATCCCATTTTCCTTGATAACGCTTTTCAATTACCATCATATCTTGGTGGAACCGCTCACCGTGCTCGTCGCTCTCCGCACCCAAATTTTCCGGAAAAAACGGGCGTGAGCGGAGAAAATGTATTTTCAATGACATATTGACCTCTGTTGATTAAAACAATAAGTTTTTCATTAGGAACTAAACTTAATATGTTATATAGAACTCTATATAGCATATAGAGCTCTATGAGCTTCATAATTGATTTTTTTTTAAAGTACTGCCATTGAAGTGTGCGTCTCTTTCATCTCCACGGCATGACCGAAGGGAATTGAAGGTTTTTGATTGCCATTATAAATCAAAACTGCTTTAAGAATGTTTTTGCATCCATCAATGAACAAGCGCCATTCAGTTGGATCGTAACTCGGACCAAGTTCTGTAAACAGGCCATGTACATCTTTGCAGTAACAAATTACGCCATCCTCTTCGTTATATTTGGCGATACGATTGCCTCGATTACGGTAAATAGTTACCTTGACTTCTGGGCCTAGAAAGTTGAACTCCTTCATTCGAGATGCATGCAGCTCTGCATCTTGTTTGCTTGAGATAAAAGACGCTGTTGATTCGATGATTCGTCCGGGATAAACTCGCTTACTATCGAGACTTTAGAGAGGGTGGTCGATTCTTGTGAAGAGTGCCTTCGCTTCCTGTTCTCTGACTCGGAACATTTTGGCACTGGTAGCTTGTCGGAATGTGGAACTGGTTTCGTCATCGACGGGACATCGGTGACAGTGCATATATGACGTCCTTTAGTTCCAATCAACTGAGTTAAGCAAAAATACACTAAGGGAAATAACGCATATTAACATTATCCACGCCTGAGTATATATTTCATTTATATATTTACGTAGATATCTCAAATATTTTCCTTACAACTCGTTTTTTCCCGTATTTAAATTTTATTTATGCCACACACTGACACACATATTCCATACAGCTGCCAAGCACAGGAACAGAGTGCGATGCTGCTGCAGTTTCTTCGCACGAGCAGTTGCAGGTTTCTTATAGTTCTCATTTAGTAATGTTTCAAGGGTAATATATCATAGATATTTGGAAAATACGATTTGTGAGTGCGGTGGTGAGTGCGATGCATGATGAATTCATGTAAGGTGGAGTGACAACTCGGTATTTTCTCAAGAATGTTACTCCACTCTACATGATTTCATCATGCATCTTGCATTTTCACAAAAAGAAAATAAAATATACCACTAAATGGCGTTTGATATGAACGCAGCTCGTGGGAAATATTCAAATAAATTGTTTTTCAATTTCAATATTTTTATATAAATTGTCCTTAAATGCGATTGTTTTATTTTCAAATAGTAAATATTTGAAAGATATTTAAATATATTCGTGCATAATTTTAATATATTTTTTATTAATTCTGTTTAAATATTTTAATATTTTATTTAATTAAAAAAGTATTTAAATACATTTTAAATATTTACGTAGTCGATTTAAGTAAATGCGTTATTGGTGCAAAAATGACTCGCTTTTTGGATAAATTAAAAAAATTTTTGGATAAATTTAATATTTTTTCCCTTAGTGTAGCAATCAGTTTCATGATTTGTGGCCTCTCTTCAGGACATTGGCACACCGACTTTTTTCAACATTTTTTTTCAGAAAGTTTTAGTCAAAAGTTATATACATACATATGTATATGTATATCTAAGAGTAAGATATCAAATTATATCGTTCGCCTTACATATAGTGTAAAAATTAGAGATGGAGAACTTTGAATTGAAATAAAATACTGAAATTACATAATTTGAAATTGAAAATTGATTCTATTAGAAAGATTATAAATGTCATTACTGTTTAATTATAATTTCGTACATGTGGAGACCATGCTTGGCTGTGACGCATTCTGGAAGTCCAATTTTCGGTCACTTTTTCAAGCATTCTCAACCGTATCTCGCCAACGGTTGGCACAATGTTGACTTTCTAGGCGTTCATAGTTGCTGGCTTGTGCGCGTTAATCAATGACTTAACATAACTCCAGAGAAAATAATCCAAGGCGTTAAAACGCACGATCTTGCCTACCTAATTGTTAACCAAATTACTGGTTACTGGTTCATTTCGAGAAATAACGCGTACGCCAAATATTTCTTCAGTAGGTCGATTGTTTGACGCCCTGTTGGGAAAAATCAATCGTCCTGTCCGGAAAAATCATGTCTTCAATAAACATCCCATTCGATTAGGGTACGAAATAATCGGCAATTGCTTTATACCGCTCGCTGTCGAGTGTACCACTCTCAAGTCCTTATTTTTAATGAAACTAATGGCGTTTTCTTTTCTCAAAAAAATTCTGCGCTATTTCTGACCTCTTTGAGAATTCTGTACTTTTTGTGTTCTTTTCTCGAAAAAAATTCTGACCTGTAAATGAAATCGTGTTCTTTTCTCGAATATTTTGACCTCGAAAGTAGAAAAAATGCAGAATTTTTGCACTCTCAAGATCGACGGTTTTAAATTCTACCCTCAAATGCTACCAACTGAACGAACAAAAAAAGTGACATGTTAGGAAAATATTAAACGTTATCATTGACATTTCCTTAAAGTTTGAGCTTATTCACGGATGACAAAATAAATATTATAAAAATTGTTCTCATAAGTAAGCAACAGTACAGTTAACACAACATCATTGAAAAAATTGTTGCATTTTTTCTGATCTTTTCTGATCATCATATTTCCCCAAATTTCGAACTCACAGTTAGTGTTGTCATTCCCGGTTTCGGGTTATTCGAGAAACCGGGTTTTTATTGATTTTTCGGTTTTGTCGGTTTCGGTTTTTTTTAAATTGTGCATTTCGAATAACTCGAAAAACCGGGTTTTTCTGGTCGGGTTATTCGACATTTTCGAATACTTAAAATTATTAACTTTTCCATTTTTTTTTTGTTAATTTCCAGCGTATAAAATTATTTACAAAATAAAAGTTTATTTATAGGAAAATCTTCGTGGTGGCAGCACTATTTTGTCTATTAAACACATTTACTAAATTGCAACACTTAAACAGCTTTACAAACTATTTGCCCAACATCTACAATAAGTGAAAGAGTATTTTCCGTTTCAACTTCAATTAAAACAAAACAAAGAAATAGATTGTCACCAAAGCATTTAAATTGAATTTTATTCCTCAAATATTATTTTAAACGTGAAACGAAATGTTAAGCTGTGTACTTATTTTTTTAATATTAATGGATTAATTTCTTTTTATTGTATGTTCCTTGCAAGTCGTTACTTTTTTGTACTAATAAAAACGCTTTATAAAATCTTTATTTAAACGGACTATATATACACTAAGAGAAAAAATATTAAATTTATCCAAAAACTTTTTTAATTTATCCAAAAATTTTTAAAATTTATTTAAATATTTTTTTAATTAAATAAAATTTATTAAGCACGAATTTTTTAAAATATCTTTCAAATATTAAATATTTGAAAATAAAACTATCGTATTTAAAGAAAATTTATATAAAAATATTGAATTTAAAAACCAACATATTTAAATTCAATAAAAATTAGAATTTATAAGAAGCAAAAAACGCAGGTAAATGACAACCGGTGCAAGACATCTGCCAGAAAATATCGAGTTGTCACTCCACCATACATCATTTCATCAAGCGGCCACCCATCGCACTCACAAAGCATATTGGCCAAACATGCAGGCTATATTATCCTTGCAATAAAACTAAACGAGAACTATAAGAAACCCGCAACTGCAAGAAATAAACTGCAGGAAGAGAGTGCGACGCTGTTGCTGCTTGTCGGCTATTTCAGCTGTATGGAATATGTGTGTAGGTGTGTGGTATAAATAAAATTTGAATACGGGAAAAAAAAGTTGTAAGGAAAATATTTGATTTATTCGCGTAAATATTTAAATAAAATTTATACTCAGGCGTGGATTATGTTAATATGCGTTATTTCCCTTAGTGTATATAAAAGGAAAATATTAACGATGCCTTTTATTTTCCTCTCAATTTTTTATTAAATTTAAAAATATATTTTATTAAAAACCGGTTCATTTTCGGGTTATTCGAGAAACCGGTTTTTACATTTTGTCAACACTACACACAGTGCATACTAAAAAGCAAAGTTTATATGTAAAGTTTCAAGCTATTAAGTAAATTTCTTCGAAATTTTAAGAGATTTTAGTTACCGTTTTGGTAACGTCGCTTTGTATGGGAGATAAACTCGGTTTTCATTAGGTTTTGAGAAATTTCAAACTTAGATCGCGAATTTGGGATACAAGCTTTAGAGATTTTACTATTTTGATATTTTCACTTTGTATGGAAGATTTGAACTTAATCATTATATTTAAAAAAAAACTTATATATCACTTCAGAGCGCAAGCTTCACAACTAGGGCTGTGATCGTACTGATGGATAAACGAAATCGGGCACACAGACGAAATGGGCGAAATCGACTCAGGGGGTGATGATTATCAAGAATATACAAAACTAGCTGAACCCCGCCCGCTTCGCCAGACAAATAAAAAAAGCTTTTTAGGACAATTTGTATAAAATTAAAACATTTATTGCAATGCTTTTAGATTAACAACATTCTTGGTTTTTTTTTATCATTGCACGTGAAAACAAATAGTGCAGATGGTGTTCCGACTCGGCAGCAAGCAACGTAGAGTTGGCCATGCGAGAAAACTGGATTTTTCAAATTTATACCCCACATTTGTAAAGATTGTCCTTGCGACTTATTGATGGTAAACGACGAATGCAGGGCGAACAGGAAATTGAAGACGCTTAAATTTAAATGGCATATCAGATGGAATCAAAACGTCTTCGCCTTCCAAATTGTTGCTTCTATCACATTTCTCAATATTTTTTTACGGTAAGCCTGATGCTGTTAAAAAGTTTTGGTTGGTTGATGTTGCGAAGCATAATAATAAGCGCTCCAATTTTTAGCTGCAATACATGTGGTGGTATTCCTGGTAAATCAAGTGAATATTTGAAGGTCACGATGAGGTCGAAATAGTTGCAGGTGCAGCTGAGTATGAAAACAAAAATGCAATACGGTGACAACAACAACCGCTTGTTCGAAGCAAATTATTTCATTAGGGCGACATACACTCAATGAAAAGTAATAATGAATTTTTATAAAAATTTTAAATATTTTCCAAAACTGCAACAGTAGCCATGTATACAAATGATTTGCTCGTGTGTGTTGTATTTATAATGACTAGTATCGCCTGTGGTCAAAATTCGACCATATCAAAATAGATTTTTCTATTATTTTTTTTTTAAATTAATTGAAAAAAGCTTTGTAAAGTTAAAAAGAAGTTGGCTGTATTTGGACCCATCCGTGGATTTTGACAGTGTATCTTTGTCCTTACCCTTATCCTTATCCTTATTCTTGTCCCTATCCTTTCATTTGTTCGCAAACTAATAATTGAAGAGTCGACGCGAATAACGTTGTAAGCGACATATTAATCAAAAATAGTTTTTTTGCATATTAACGTTAAAAATGCTCTAGCCTATTATAAGAGCACATAGTTTCTAAAATGTGGCGTCCGTGGCGTAGTTGGTTAAAGTGCGTGGCCGCTATGTCAGCGAACTTTGGAGACCTAGGTTCGAACCCCAGCAGCGACAGAAAATTATTTGAATTAAAATAATTTTTCTGTACGGCCGCCACCTCTCTGCAGACAATGGCAAACCTCAGAGAGTAATAAAAATGCCATGTAAAGCTTCTTGAGAATAAGAACATTCCGTTCATCGCCGTTCGGAGTTGGCGTTAAGCCTGTAGGTCCATTTCTCGGTTAATTGTGTACAAACTTAATAACACGCACAACACAATTGATCATAAGAAGCTAGGTCAAAGTCCTTTCAAGGGCTGAAATGGCCAGTTATTTATTTATTTTTTTAGTTTCTAAAATTCCATAAATTTTTGGACATTTACATGGCTCAAAGTTCGCCATTAAAACCGTTTTTTTTGCAATTCCTGTAAACGTATAATTTTGTCACTTACAATGTTATTCGCGTCGACTATTCAATTGTCTTACTTCCTGTTCAAACTCTTCTTTTAATCCATATCCAAATTCCTAACCTTAACCTTGTTCGAATCCTTTCCTAATCCTTGTCCAACTTTATTTCTAAATCTTTGTTCCAAATTTTGTCCTAAGTGTGTTTAAATCCTTGTTCTATTCCTTGTCCCTTGTTCTATTCCTTGCCAAATTACAGCCATGAGAGTGAGAGTGCATACACTTCTTTTAAACTGCAATAATCACATAATATATTTAATTTTTTTTTTTATTTTTTGGCACATCTCTTTGGCTCATTACCTTTCGACTGATATAAGAATCATGCCCTTTTTTGTATTATAAATTTTAAAAAGTGCACTACAAGATTTTTGTTTGCGTATTAATATATAGATAACTTTGGAGTGGTTTAAAATATTTGAAAAATTTATTCACAGAAATAATTTTTTTAGCTGTAGAACTTTATAAAAATTACAAAAACAACACTTTGAAAAATGTAATTTTCATCAAAAAAATCATAGGGGGTAGCTTATGATTTTCGATGATAGAAACACTTAATTAAATTATGTGTCAAAATGAAGCAATTGTTGCCAATAAATGATATGGTATATGAAAGAGTGTGAGAGAAGAAAATAGAAAAACAAAAATAAAATTACAAAAAAAGAATTTCTGGTCTAATTTTTAAGCAAAAATTGAATATTTTAGAGTGTTTTTGAAAACAGCATAAGAAATTGAATTAGTGAGATAACGGTAATCTTTTCTTATTTCTCAAAAGTAATTTAATTAAACTTTCAGACAAAGAAAATTTAGGGAAAATCGATTGAAAAATGGCTGAAATATTTGCATGCAAAATCAAAATTTGAAATATCAATTGTTTTTTTCTCATTCTGAGGCAATGACATTGCTTTAAGAAATGCATTGCATGGAAAAAATCTACAGGTTTCGAAATATTGCAATACTTTTGTTGTCATAATAACGGGAAATTTAATAACATACTATTCGTGAAAATATTAGCAAAAAAGTTTTCGCATACCGTTATTTTTCTCAATCAACGAATTTCCATACAAAAAACGTTGTACTGAAAACATCTATAGTTTTCGAGATATCACAATAATTTTGATGTCAAAATAACGGAAATTTTTCAAAATTTACTATTTGTAAGCAATTCTACCATCACAATATATATTGACACTTGTTACATGAAAAAGTGCCTATTGTAGGGTAACCGTAAACGATGGTGAAAAATATCAAAGTATATTTTGCACATCATGAATGTCTAAATTTCTCTCTTATATCAAGTTTTTCCATCTCTTATAGTTTAGCTTTTATTTAATAAATGCTCTTTTTCCGCTCATATTTGAGGTCAAAGGTCACCAATCTTATATTCAATCATACTGTGCAGCCAGACCTTTCATCTGATATCACATTCTTCATTTTACCTCTTCCCAGTTTTGAGATCCCTAACTAAAATTGATATAAACTTTCAACGTTAATATTTCGGGTCAAAGGTCATGAATTTAAAATCTAACATCATTCGGCACATCTATGGTGCAGTACCTTTCGAATGATGTACGTTTCATTGTCCTTATTCTAAAATAAATATTGAAAAAGTGTACGACAACATTCGATGTTTGCGTATTAATATATAAGATGAGGTAACAATCAAATCAAAAATCTCAAAAAAGAAGTATTAAGTATTACCACAAAATCCATTCGATGATATTTTTACGACAATATTTTTTTTAAATTGAAAATATTGATATTGAATAAAGACAAAAGTATATTTATTCAAAAATTTAAGTAAATTTTTTAGCGAAGGGTCTTATGTACAGTGTGTGCTGTGTATTCAGACACCACATTATTCCCCCGCATTATTGAGTCTGCCTATAGGAACTGTAGTGGTAGCGCTTTTTTTTTTAAATTGTAAAGAATTTTGGTGTTTATCTTTCATGGCAACCCTATGATAAAAAATGACAGAACTTTTAAATTCTGACAACAGATGCTGTTTCAGTGATCCATTTTTACCTAGTTTTCGCTCTAACACCGAATTCGTAAAAGCAATCAAATTTAGCTGGCATCCCAAAATTTAGGTGGCAACACTATGGTAAAAAAAGACATAATTTTTTAAAATCTGACAACGGACAGTGACCCATTTTTACCTAGTTTTCACCCACCGAATTCGAAAAATAATAAAAATTTAAGTGGCAGCCCCATTTTTTCAAACTATAAACTTCGCATCATAATTATCCTCATTTAAAAAAAAAAATCAACTAAATTGATTAAAAATTAAGGGCAGTAGAGGAAAACAAACGCTTTTTCCACTTTGTTTTATATTTATAGATATTCTATACCTACCACGCCTACTTGTGGACGTTAAAAACTGAGTGACAAAGTTAATATACCCTTATAGCCTGAACATTACAACATCTGTCAGATTTTTTTTACATGCATTCCTTATGAAGAATAAATTTGTAGTAATGTCGCAACGACATGACATCATTGAAACAATGTTGCTGTCATCCCCTTGGATCTATTTCTAATTTGAAGAGTGTCAAGCATGAAATTGACTAATTGTCACAGGGTTTGTTTACATTTTATCTCATCGCCGCAGCGTTCAACATAATCATGTAACCGATTTCTGCCTTAACTACGTGTCGTCAAGTTGTTGTCGTTTGGAATATGTTCAAGTTAAAAAGCAGTACGCGTGGAGGTATGATAGTTAAACGGTAGTTAAAACGCTTCCTAGTTTTTTTCGAATTAATTAAAAACTTCGTTCTTATACATAACTTATTTGACTTTTGAAAAATTAGCCAATAATAACATTGTTTCCAACAAATAAAAGAGTTTTTTTTTTTGTAAAATAAATTAAAAATTTTATGTATCGTTATAATTTAAAACAAGAAAAACAAAATAATGTACAAGATTTTCTAAAAGGCTGTAATGCCGAAGTCTATTCCTTTAGCGATGTTGCTCTTTTCCGGTGAGCGGAATCGAGAAGGCGAGCGGTTGTTGAAATGGCATGGGCTGCAGGCGGAATACTTGAAATGGCAGAGCAACAGATGGCTGCGATAGGTGAGCCATTACAGCATGAGTGGAGGCCTGCGGCTGTAGGTCAGCACTGGCCTTGGTCTCCACAGGTGTGCTGTCAGCTGTAACGCTATCATCCTCTACATGAATTTTAAAGGAAGGCGCTGATGTATTGGCACTGACAACAGCAACAGGTGTCTGTTTGCTCTCTGATGTAGATGGTTCGAGCTCCGTGGTTGGGTTTTGATAGCCGAAGTTTTTAAGTTGTTGCTGCAGCAGCTCAGTGCGAATTGATGATGATATCTGGGTGTTGATGTTAGAAGGTTGAAAGGATTGTTGTTGTGGTTGCATATAATGCTCTTTGTTTTGTTGCTGATGGTAGTGCTGTTGCTGTTGATGGTTTTGTTGCTGTTGCTGATGATATTGCTGTTGGTGTTTGTGATATTGCTGTTGTTGTTGGTGCTGCTGTTGTTGATGCTGATGTTGATATTGTTGCTGTTGATGCATTTGCTGTTGATGCTGTTGGTACTTGGCGTAATTCGCGTTATGATTGCTTGAATAGTCCGACAGATCGTGCACTAGCTCGCGATGTTCCTTATGATCTTCGTAGTCATCCTTCTTATTTGACTCCTCATGAAAGTGATGGTGATCATTATGATTGGGTTTTTCGAATTTATACGGTGACTGTGAGTGTATATAGACCGGCACCCTCTTTTCCACTTCTACTTTATAGGGCACTGGAACCCGCTTCTCCACTTCGACTTTGTATGGTACGGGAACCTTCTTCTCCACTGGATACGGAACATGCTTTTCAATGTGTACCGGCACCTTAACCTCTACTGGATAAGGCATTGGTCTTATTACGGGATAGGGTTTTGGTACATGTATTATTTTATTTACAATTTTCTCCACTGGATAGGGTTTTGGAACATGCACTATTTTCTCAACTACTTTCTCCACTGGTATGTGAACCAACTTCTCCACAATCTTCTCCACTGGATATGGCTTTGGTATATGAATGATTTTTTCAATAATCTTCTCAACGGGTACATGAACAATTTTTTCCACTGGATAGGGCACTTTTTTTTCGACAATCTTCTCCACGGCATAGGGTTTGGGTACGTGGACCACCTTCTCTACGGGTACCTTGACGATTTTCTCAACAATCTTTTCTACTGGGTAGGGTTTGGGTACGTGTACAATTTTCTCTACAATTTTTTCGAAAGGCACACGCACAATTTTCTCCACTGGATATGGCTCGGGCACCTTTTTGATAACCTCTTTGACATGATTGTGATGATGATGGTGATGATGATGTTTGATTTTGATCTTTTCATGTTTCTCATGATGTTCCCCATGCTGATGTTGATCTTCATGCTGGTGTTGCTCATGAAGCCTATGTTCTGCCTCATGCTGGTGTTGCTCATGAAGCCTATGTTCTGCCTCATGTTGGTGTTGCTCATGATGCTTGTGTTGTGCCTCATGTTGGTGTTGCTCATGATGCTTATGTTGTGCCTCATGTTGATGTTGCTCATGATGCTTATGTTGTGCCTCATGTTGATGTAGCTCATGATGCTTATGTTGTGCCTCATGTTGGTGTAGCTCGCGATGCTTATGTTGTGCCTCATGTTGGTGTTGCTCATGGTGCTTATGTTGGGCCTCATGTTGGTGTTTCTCAAAGTGCTTATGCTGTGCCTCATGATGGTGCTGCTCATAATGCTTATGTTCGGCCTCATGTTGGTGTTCTTCATAATGCTTATGTTCGGCCTCATGTTGGTGTTCCTCATAATGCTTATGTTGAGCCTCGTGTTGATGGTACTCTTCATCCAGGTGATGATGATGATGCTGCGTCTCTTCTACAAACGGATCTACATATTGTTGCGTAATTTCTGACTCGTACTGTTGAGCACTCTGTGGAAATTGTTGTAGACCCTCTTCTGCTATTTCCATATTATTATCTAAATTGTCCGCAATGTGCTCATGCGTTTCCTCGTATGTGCGATAAATCCGTTCACCTTCATGTAGGGCGTGTTTTTTCTGCCTTGGCTTTTGAACATTAATGATTATTTTTCGCTTGTTATGAACTGGTTTTTTAACCAACTGACTTCGATATTTTGTAGTACCACGCTTATCTCGCTGATTATTGCTAACCGGCTGACTGGGTTTGAGCTGTATTTCGACTTTTGTTGATTCCTCCGCTTGTAAATCATTTTTTTGCTCCAATTTTTGTTCGGCGTAGTTGTGGTGGTGCACGACGTATTCGTTAGTTTCATCTTTTGGTGATGTCCTTTCTCGTGATGTCCGCGTTGCGGTTGTGCCATATGCAAATAGTTGAAGCACTAGAACCAGTGAAATTCCCACAAACTGAAGAAAAAGATATGGAATGAAAAAAGGAAAACCGTTAGTTATTTTTGAATCTTTACATCATTGACAACGGTATGAGTTCAATAAGAACAAAACCAGAAGAAGTGGTTGAGACCAGAGATACCAGTTGTACGATCATGATTGACATGGTTTTACTAAGAGATAGACACAGTATTCTCGTCTCGTACATCGTATGTTAGTACAACGTACAACGTATGTTAGTCTCGTACATAAGGTATCAAAAATTGGGAAAATATGGAACATGCCACAATCGATCTTTTGCGCACCAAATAGTGTTAACACTAAAATAAATAGTGTTAGCTAATTAGGCCGCCTCGGAGCTGCAATTTGATCTCTTTGGACTTTTTTTTTAGGGAACCGTGAAGGGCCGATATTATGCCAACAATCCGGAAACGATTCAAGCACTTAAGGCCAATATCATCCAAGCAATCCGTGAGCTACAGCCCGAAACCATCAACAAGGTCTTGGAAAATTGGAGTGACAGAATGCGCTACTGCGAAGCCAGCCGAGGCAACCACTTGAACGACGTTGCATTCCATAGTTAATGGGAGTTTTTGCTCTTATTAATAAAGCCATAATATATGGAAAAAAAAGAAATTTTGTTCATTTTATTGCATTTAAAAAAAACTTGTATTTTACACACCCTATATTAATAGAAATTTTGAGTAGGGTAATTACCACGAAAATGTGCAAATAACATTACAACAGGCTTTCGGTCAGCGGACCCCAACAACAAATCGGCTGTATCTCCGTTAATATTGGGCCTGATAATCTGGTTCATTAAATTAAAAGGTTAAAACCTCCAAGACTGACGACAACGTTGTCAAAGTTGGCAACATCTCGAGCCTTCCAGAACAATAAATAAATAAATTTAATGGTCGAACAATAAATCATTGGCTACGTTCAGTAGGGACAACTGTTCAACGCATAAGTACAAGTTTCAATTTCTGATCAGCTCAAAATGTGGTGAGAACTGTCAGTTTTTGGTAAAATTTTATTTTTCTCATACATTTACTCAACATGTTGAGCACAACAGTTGCACAACAGTTGTACCTGCTGAACGTAGCTATTGACAATGATATCAAAGACAGATTAAACATAGAAATGAAGATAACAAATAGTTATGCTATTCCTTACATTTTAAAAACTTTGTTTCAACTTTCAGCGGAGATCGGCTGTATCTCTGTTAATATTAGGTCTAAAAATCTGGTTTTCCAACTTTTAGGAAATTTATACTCTTCAAATTTGTCATGCAATGTGGTACACAAAATGGGCTTAGTTTAAGAGATATAAGCGAAAAACTGAAAAAATGCTGACAATTTTCCCGTTTTTGCACCTCCCCCTCCCCCTTGAATCAGTAAAGGGTCCTCGAGGTTGAAAATTTAGGATAGTCTTCCTAGTGTACCCCAAACAACCCGTTAATGTTCCATTAACTTCGGAATATTTTCAAGCTACCCTCATTTTTTTGGACATATCGACTGGACTATTTATTAAATTTAATTTACCCGGGTTTTTGAAGCTTGAAAATCGCGAGCTCTAATGAAAATTTGAAAGCTGGTTAAATAAAAGAATATTCATACCGATTCAAACCGTTGCAAATAAGATATAATTCTTGCGTTCTTGCAAAAGTTTTTGAAAGTTTTATAATTTTTAACTCTAAACATACCGATACTTAAAAAAAAAAAATAGTGAAAGAGAACTTTTTCTTCACTATAAAAGTTCCTTTTTGTTAACGTAAAGGTAAAACGTCAAATTTTAAAAAAATTTTAAGTGTCAAATCGTAACAAATTCTTTTGTATGATTGTATGTAATCTTTAGGTCTATTCCCGTAGTTATAGTCCAATTTACCAGTTTTGCATGTTTTCAGGAAATCAGAAGCATGTGTAAATTGTGTAAAAACTAAATATAAATAATGTTTATTTGAGAATTAATTACAATTTTGTTTAAAATCTTTAGTATGTCGCCTGAACTGACGATCCTCCATATCAAACAAACGATTTTATTTGACACTTTACACAAGTTTAGTCCGAAAAGTGTTCCCGTACTTTTTTGTGTTTTTCTCTTTTTTTTGAGAGATTTTTTCATACTTTCATGCTTTTGACAGTTTAGTCATTTTTAGACCAAAAAGTACGGGAACATAACTTCAAATAATAACAAATAGTGCAGGCTGCAAATTTTTTGATGACCTTAAACACTATTTGTCCACCAGGTTAATTCATTAATCGCGGGTCGATTCAATTTGCATAGAAAATAATCGAAAGGATTTCCTATAAAATGTTTTAAAAAAACGTTTTATTTATAAGATAAGGGACTAAATATTTTTGATGTTTATGTGATTTTACCGTTTTTTATATTTTTTACTTGCTCTTACAAATTTCGAATTTAACTTTACACTTAACGTAAATATGCACTCATAAAATCTCACAGAAATTCATAGTAACAGTGGATTTTTAAAATTATGTAAGAATGATAATGGATTGAAACTGTCTTATATTTTAATTAAATTTAAATATTGGAAAAAATCATAAAACTATCTGTATTTCAATTGGAAAATTAACTTATAATGGATTTTTATTTTCTTCATAAAAGGCGATATTTTAAATATTAGTTTGTTTAAATAAATTAATACACTGCATACCAATGATGTAATTTTTTCACAAAATTGTTGACTAAGTGGTCAGTGAGTTGACTCTCAATGAGTTGTAAGAATTAATTTCAGAATTATCAAAAAATTGAGAAAAATAACTTTGGATTAATTGTCAAGTCAATTTCCGAAAAGTTTTTTATTTGATTTGGGGGATAAAAGTCATGAATTCTAATTTTATTTTTAATTCCCTTCTAATTTTATAGTACATTCGCACTGGCCCGAAATTGCTTAAATTTGTGTGATGATTTCGGTCAAAATTGTGAGTGTTCCTACTGAATTGAAATAATTTTGTTTGACGTTTATTTGTTTACTTTTTCATTGTTTGCAAAAACATTGTATCGTTTATTTGTTTACTTTTTAATTGTTTACAAAAACATTGTATCGTTTATTGATATCTTTGTAATATATCAACAAAAAACGGGACTAATGATGAAGCTGAATGAAATATGCAGCAGAAAATACACGAAAGACAACATCGGTCATTCAAAGAAAGAATAAGGAACCAGCAAATAAATATCTTCAACTCAAATAGACTGCAGTTGATGCATCTGGTCTTTGCAGTCAGAGTTTTATCGCAATGTCCTCATCCATTCTTGTGGACACCACGCAATTCATTCATGTTCCTATCCACACATTTAAAAGGAGCTTCTTGGCTCCAGGAGACCACAAATACCTTTTTTAAATTCGTCTTTCTTTTTTATAAATTATCAAAAATTCGAATAAACAACAAATTCAAAGAGACGTTAAAATTATTAATATTTTGACGGATTATTTTGATTGACAATATATTTATTGGAAGTGCTGCCAAATTTGATATCAACATACCTGGGTTGCCTTACAATTTAACTCAATTTCGTGGTCAATTTCGATGAAATTGCGATTGGCTCTTAATTTCATTTGAAAGAATTTGTATGGCTAAGGTCGTGTGCTATTCGGAAACTTTTCACTCGTGGAAGGAGAGAATTTACTGAGTTGAATACAATTTCTGTCTGTTGAAATAAAATTGTAATTTTTGCTGTGCCAAAAGGACGATGAAATTTTGACAACAATGACAACAATGTTGACGTTTTAGATTTTGGTAGTGCATTAGCACAAGAATTTTATTTAATTTGTGAAATTGTTGATATATATTAAAAGATAAACATAAGCAAATGGGTTAAAAGATATTTCCACCCTCTTGTATACTTTTTCTGATGAAACTGAAGAAAACACATTCTAGTTTTATACCTTCAAAATTGAACCGGAGCGTGCGAATGAAACAATAACAGTTGTCATAAAGCAAATAATTTTTTTATTTTCTTTTTAATGATGGCAACACTGTTATAGGTTTGGGCGTTAATTTTTAGCACGTAGGTCTGTCCGTAGGTTCTTTCTTATTGCTTTGTAAATTAGGTCTCCTCGAGTCTGACCTGCGAATTTCCTAATGCAAAAAAAAGTTGAGCAAAGAATGTGTTTGAAATTGTGTTTTACCAACGAAATTTCTTGTCCGGATGCATTGAAAATGTTGCAGAAAATCTATTGGGAGTGTACCGAGCGGAAATTTTATTTTTTTTTTATTTTGATTTGAACCAAGGATTTCAGGTGGAATACCTTTTCAGTCAAGTCTGCCTTGGTTCGAAATGGGGTGATAGATTAGTGGGAAGGAAAGATCAATCAGGTGAAACACGTGTAGGATGTTCTAAGCGTGGTGGAAAGCCAAAGAAACATGTGAATTTGAATCAGAGGCAAGTGTTATGCCTTTACCTCAGTCAATTCAAGTTATAAGGCAATCTCATCCACAAAGTTCTCTACCATCAACTACAACTTCAAGTCGTAAATATTGATGAGTTTTCAATTTCAGTTGGTTAGGAAAGAGGATAGAAAATTGCAAATGCGAAAGGTTTTTTTTAAAGCGTACACTAAGGGAAAAAATATTAAATTTATCCAAAAACTTTTTTAATTTATCCAAAAAGCTAGTCATTTTTGCACCAATAACGCATTTGAATAAATCGACTACGTAAATATTTAAAATTTATTTGAATACTTTTTTAATTAAATTAAATATTTAAATATTTAAACAGAATTAATAAAATATATATTAAAATTATGCACGAATTTTTTTTAAATATCTTTCAAATATTTACTATTTGAAAATAAACTATCGCATTTAAAGAAAATTAAATAAAAATATTGAATTTAAAAAAAAAACATATTAAAATTGAATATGTTATTAATGGTTTTATGGTATTATTTTCTTGATATTGCGTTCATCAAATGCCATTGCCTGTATAATTTATTATCGCTTCACTTTTTTCGTTCTCTAATTTATACTATTTGTGACAGTTGTTGCACTAATATTGCACCAACTGTCAAACATAGTATAAAATACAGAACGAAAAAGTAATGTCCAAAATATATGTAGGCAGAAGCAAATTATGCAGGTAAATGACAATCGGTCCAAGATCTTCTTGAGAAAATACCGAGTTGTCACTCCACCCTACATAATTTACTTTCTTTGCCAAACATGCATACTATATTACTCTTGCAACAATAACTAAATGAGAACTATAAGAACTGCAAATGCAAGAAATAAACTGCAGGAACAGAGTGCGATGCTGTTGCTGCTTGTTGGAGTATGTGTGTACGTGTGTGGTATAAATAAAATTCAAATACGGGAAAAAAACGAGTTGTAAGGAAAACATTTGATTTATCCTCGTAAATATTTGAATAAAATTTATACTCAGGCGTGGATAATGCTAATATGCGTTATTTCCCTTAGTGTAGGACCATGGCCTGGTCGGGAATCGAACCCGGCACCCCTGGGGTAGCAGTCGAGCACGCTACCTACTGAACTACCGAGGCCGAAGTTAAAATACCCCCACGGCCGAACCAAAGTATATTCAAAGTCTTCAGCAGTCAAAAAAATTTTTATTTGTAAAAACATATTCGTCATAGTTTTAACAGAAAATGTTCGCTTTTGTTTTTTGATAAAGTCACTTTATATGGGAGGTGGGTGTAGTTTTCACTCGACTTAGTTGAATTTTATACACATAGTACATGTTATGTATCAAAGTGTATATGCAAAATTGCAAGTCCATATATTGATTTTTGTAAAATTTAAAGAGATTTTACCTTTTCGATAAAATCACTTTGTATGGGAAGTAGGCGTGGTTTTCATTCGATTTAGTTGAATTTCATACTCAGAGTACATATTATATATCAAAGCTCATATGCAAAACTTCAAGTCCATATATTAATTTTTTTGGAATTCCAAGAGATTTTACCGTTTTGATAAAGCGGTAAATTTGTATGGGAGGTAGGCATGGTTTTCAACCGATTTGGCTCATTTCCGAACATGATCTTTATTTTTTAGATAAAAGCTTAAATATCAAATTTCGTGATGATAGCTTGAAAATTATGGCTGTAATCGTGATCATAGACAGACAGATAAACGGACATGGCTAAATCGACTCAGTTAGGCAGCGCGCATAGTGAAGCATATGAGCGTTTCGTTGCTGTGCTGTGAGCGAAGCAACAGGTGCTGTGCTGTTGAAAGCGTTTTGCAAAGCGTTTGATTGCGCTCGGTGAAGCTTTTCTGTGCGATGGAGTCATCTTCAGAAGAAGAGTTTTTGCAAGAAAGTATATGTATGAAATTGTTAAAAACTAAAATAAAAAGAAATTCAGTGAACGAAATAAATGCATAAAATTCTTATGATATCGAAAATGTAATAAATTAATTAAAAACAACTTTCTTCTTTAATTTCTTAGGAAACTTTGTTCCACAACTTATCCACAAAAATCCTGTTGCGGCAATGCTTATGTTTCTGATCCCAAAGAGGAACTCGAACAAAAACTGCCGATATTAATTTTTCAGCATCCATATTCCTTCCACACAAAAATATTTAATAAGTTCAATTCAACCATTTTAACTGGAAACATGTGTTTTCCTTCATGGAAGTCAGCTTAATAAAATGCATAATCGTGTTTGTTTTATCTTGCTTCGATACAACGTAACAAAATAAAGTTGTCAAGAAACAAACAAGAACAAAATACACGTATATTCGCAAGCAAACGCTCGCAAAAGTGGTGCGGTGCGTTTGCTTGCGAAAACCTTGCGATAACAGCTTTGAAACGCGCCGAAACGCTTCGCTCATATGCTTCACTATGCGCACCCTCATAAGCAAGCATGTAAACAGTTTCTTCGCAACCAAAACGCTTCGCTCACAGCACAGCAACGAAACGCTCATATGCTTCACTATGCGCGCTGCCTTAGTGATGCTGATTAAGAATATATATACTTTTCTATACCTGACACGCCTCCTTATGGGCGTTACAAACGGAGTGACAAAATTAATATACCCCTTTTACTTTTTTTAAACGTGGGGGTATAAAAATCGTCGTGTGACCGTAAGAGATATAGCTGCCGAACTTGATGTATCGACTGGATCGGTCGATACACACCATTTTACATGAGGGGTATTCACGATTCAGTGCACTTGCCAGTGTAGTTGAGGACTTATGCAGTTGTGAAGTTAGGTTTTCGTGAACACATCACACTTTTGATTGAGAAATTTACTGAAGTATGTCTTGTTTGTCAAAATCATCTGTTTGTTATTGTTATCGGGAAGGAAAAGGAATGATTTCATAAACCAAATATAAACATACTGAAAAAAGTGTTAAAACAAAAATTATTAATTTTGGGAGAGCTTGCCTTTATTTTTGCCATCCATCCCTAATTGAATATAAATAATAATTTACAACTTGACAATAAGTGATGTACAATATATTTTGTACAAATTACCTAGAACCCAATTATGTATTTGGCTCAGATAACTCATGCTTATTTATAAGCATAAGTGAAGAAAATGTTTATATATTTTTATTTATGAGTACAAATAAATAGTCGAATTCTACATTTTGCGTTAAGTCACTAAATTTATTTATCAAGTAATTAGTATATAAACTTTCAAATGTTGCATCACTATCAAAGCTATCCAATTTTTCAATGTGCGCAAGTGCACAACTGTGCAAGTCCTCAAGTTTAAGGCTATAGTAGAAATGCAGAAATTGAGATTTTTGACGCACGTGTATTTTTTTTTTTTTTTTTTTTTGTAAAGTGCACAAGTCGTCAACTCCTTAGTGCACAGGCAAGTGCACTGAATCGTGAACACCCCTTATATATTGTATTCGTCGCACTTGAAAATACCGACAGGTCGTAACACACAGTCACACTTTGTGAGGGATTTTAGGCAGGAAAAAAATTTTTGTGGGGAAGAAATATTGCACGGGGATTATGAAATATCACACCGCATTGATAAATACCATGGGAATTCACCTTCCCCACAGCATTTAAAAAATACCACAAAAGGTATTATTCCCACAAAGTTGACAACTATGCTTGGACGTTAATTTTAATACTACGTTCACACCTAAGCCAAATGAGCAAATTTGAATATCTCATTAAAAAGTGTTCACACTTATAAATCTCATTTTGTTTGACGGTTGTTTTTGTTGTATTTTCATATTTTGTTTTGATAAAATTTTTTTGTTTACAAATTTTTCTTACATTTTGCTTTGAAGGGTATGTTCACAAAGCAGTTTAATATGCTCAGAGCTGTGTTTAACGTAAAATTATCTCATTTGCTACTCATTTCGTTGAAATGAGTTGTAATGAGTTGGAATATTTCTATGGGAAATGAGCTCATTACGCATCTCATTTGTGTTTTTTGGCCGAAATGAGCAAATTAGCTTAGGTGTGAATGGGCTATAAGCTTTAATTTTTTATTGCATATTTATTGCTAACTGCCCAGCTAGACAGCTCTAACGTAGTTACGCACACAAGGAAACAAAATTTGGTGTTCACTAACACACTCTTACATTTTGTTGTCATGCTAAACAAAGAAAGTTGTATGTGTTTACATAGCTTGCTCTTTTTCGCAGCAAACAAGCTGAGGGTATGAAAAAATAGCAAACAAAAGCTTTAAGCGTGTTTTATCCTAAAATAAATAAATATAAATATGGTGGCCGTGGCGCCGAGGGTAGAATGCGTGTCCCGTATGCCAGAAGCCACGGTTCAAATTCCGTCTGGCACTTGAGAGTTTTTCAGGTAAACTTTATAGTAAATCAATTAATATATATAACTTAAAAATGGTGATGACTTAAATTAAACAAATAAAAACGATCTTCTATGTAAAGAAAAGAAAAGAGTTTAATTGCTAATCTAAACAAATTATTGCAATATGTATTTTGAAATTAGTTTTTTTATTTTCTTTAGATATTTTTTTCTTTAATTTATACTTTATATATACAAATATTTTTAATTTACCCATAATAAAAATAGAAAAAAACAATTATAAACAAAATTATAAGAAAAACAATATTTGGTTTTATTTGTGGAGGATATGAACCCGCGCATGTTCGCGTTAAAAGCCAGAACTCTAACCAGTACACTATGGTCGAAGAGCTCTGCGGAACGCTAACTGCGGACCATATTAAACAGCTGAATTTGTTTTTTAATTCCTTATGGAATTTATTATTAGTGTGAGCAGAACATCTATAGCTTTTTTAATAGATAAAAACATGTGAGGCAGACAGAGATGCCAGACCACACGTATAGACAAAAAGGCGTTATATTTTGCACGACGCTAGAACAAATATAACGTAATTTGTATGGAGCATTTTATATGAAAATAACGTCAAAGGCGTTATGTGTATGCCATATATATGGCATATCTAACAGTTAGGTGTCTAGCTGGGTGCGGAGCATATTAAACAGCTGAATTTGTTTTTTAATTCTTTATGGAATTTGTAATTAGTGTGAGCAGAACATCTATAGCTCTTTTTAATAGATAAAACATGTGTGGCAGACAGAGATGCCTGATCACACGGATAGACAAAAAGGCGTTATATTTTGCACGACGCTAGAACAAATATAACGTAATTTGTATGGAGCATTTTATATGAATATAACGTCAAAGGCGTTAGGTGTATGCCATATATATGGCATATCTAACAGTTAGGTGTCTAGCTGGGATTGTAAATAAGTTCACCTCGAATCAGACCTGCGAATTTAATAATGGAAAAAAAGTTCAGCAAAGAGTGTGTTTGAAATTTTGTTTTGCCAACGGAAATTCTTGTCTAATCCATCAAGTACGCAGGCATTTGAGTGGAGCATATTATTTAAATAGGGTCGTACATCAGTTGATAATTTGTCTCACCTTTCTCGTCCATATAATGAAGAATAAGTAAAAGATGAAAAGGTCAAAAAAGTAAAGGAAATCGAGCTCGAAAGTCGTCGGCCATGAGAGATATAGCTGCCGAGCTTGATATATTGACTGGATCGACGCACACCATTTTACATGATGTTTAAGGCATACCACGCGTTGCAGCGTGACTTGTATCAACATTGCTGAATATCTTGAGTTATAAAACTGTGGCATTTTAATATGTTTATTTAATTTTATAATTCTTAAAAAATATATTTTTTTTAAGAATTATATTTTGAGCTTTATGCCAAATAATTCATGAAGCAACAGGTTGCTACAACAACAAATATCCTTAAAAAAGAGTTTCGCTCAGGAGTTGCTTTTAATGGATGATGAACATTCAGCGCATCATTACTGGTGACAAGACTTGGATGTACGAGTATGACGTGGAAATAGCTTAACAATCTGTAGAGTGGCGCTACCCAGGTGAGCCGAAACTCAAAAAACCACGACAAAGTCGTTAAAAAATGAAGGTGATGATGACTGTTTTTCTCGATTCTCAAGGTGTTGTGTACTCGGAATTTCCTCCGAAAGGTCAATCGGTCAATGCTAAATATTATTTGAGTGTTTTTGCCGATTTTAAACCGATTTCAATATCGTTCAACAAGCACCATATTCGCCAGATATGACCCCGTGTGTGATGACTTTTTCCTTTTCCACAAACTCAGATTTTCACTTCGTGGAAAACATTTTGAAAAGATTGAGTCATCAAAGAATTCGCAGAGGGAGGTAAAAGCCATTCCGAAATCGGCCTACCAAAAATGTTTTCAGGAATGGAAAATGCGTTGGCATATGTCTATCGACGGTGATTATTTAGAAGGTGATAAAATAAATATTGAAGAATAATGAAGTTGTTGTTTTATTTGCACAGTCCAGTTCAATTTTGAACAGAAATACCTTGTGTATACCACACAAAATCTAAAGTAGTATTTGGTTTTAGCACGAACAAATTTTTATATTTTTCCATAAAACATCCTTTTCTTGATAATTCGTATTAGTTTTTTTTTTAATTTGGTGGTTCTGTCTATTTCACTTTATGTTTAAGTTCTTAACTTAGTAGTTAATAGTTATTATTTATTTCTTATTTCACAGTTTAATTTCTTTTACTATTCCTTCGTTTTAAATCTCTTTCAGCACTTTCCACTTTCATTGACACAAACTACGATACGTACCAAGAATTTCATGTTATATCCTTTAATCCTTTTGCTGAGGGTCGTTAGAGTAGTACTGTCTGTAGCGGTTATCGAACTTAATATTTATTAGTCCACTTTTGTCGATGTTGTTGTAACTATTCGAATGTTTAAATAAATATGCCAGCACAATTCGCTTCACTTCAATATTTATAACTATCAAACCATACGAGTTTTTCCGCCAATATAGAACAGGTGCTCATTTCACTTTCCTTCATAGAGTAGAGTAGTTCGCTCGCGGAAAGACTCTTAATCGACTCAAAATTAGAGTCTTTGGTTGGTGTTTAAAGACGTTAGCTCTTTTATTTTTTTATTTTATATCTTTCTCTTCTCAAGTGCAAGTGCAAGTGCAAGAAGTAAAAACAAAAAAATGCAAGAAGATCGCGTGCGGATCTGAATTGTTGCTTCAGATTCGTTGGTTTCGAAATTAAAATTAATCAAAATCAAACATAAGCTCAGACCCAACCATAATAAACACACTAGCTGCTAGCGTCATTATCCACCCAGGCAGGCACCACATGGTTGGGTGACCGTATGGCTTCCTGCATTATTTTCTTAACAGTGTTTTTTTGTTTTGTCTTATTAACAAGTAATAATTTTTTTGTGTAGACATTTTATTGTTTTTACTCGTATGCATGTATTTGGTTAAAAAATAACTGCAATTCAATACAGTGGAAATGGAAATTAAGTTAATTTATTCATTCATTCCAACACTACCATCAAAATTATTCTCCCCAAAAACAAATATATTTAATTTTAAATATATCCTACTAAAGCACGAAAGACATGTTATTTTGTTTTAATTTCAAATTTTAGGAAAATACCACCAAAATAGTATGTAATGCTTTAAATTTTCTTTGATACTCGTATGTTTTAATAAATAATCCAGTAAATCAGTTAAAGAATTTACAAGTTTTTGTTGTTATAACTGTTAATTATTTAATTTATGATAAAAATACTGTGATGAGGAAATGGAAATTATTTGTAGGCTAGTAGTAAAATTTTATGTTAGGCCTGACGTAATCAAAATAGAAACAAACATCAAGGAATTACACGGTATGTCTACGAAGAACTTGATAGGTATTCCTAATAATAAATACTAGAAATTCAAAGTTTTCGTTGTTGGGATTTCTGCGAGCATAAACTTAGCGCGCTGTTTTCTTTTTTTTGTTTTTGGGAATTTCCTCGATTGTTCTTTATTAATTGTTCGAAATTTAGTGTGTACTTTGTTTGAATCGAGTTTTTTATTGAATTTTCGAATTGGTACAATTAACATCATGGTTAGAGGCGCACAGTTGTGACAAATTCAGAAAGGCGTTATTATTTGTCTAGTCAATGAAAATGTTCCTATTCGTAAGAAAGCGGCTAAAATATCGTTGAATGAAAGCGCAGTGAGCCACTTTTTCAAAAAATATTGGGAAACTGGTCAATTGGAGAGAAAAAAAGGCTCTGGACGGAAGAAGTGCACCAATCCAAGGGAAAACCGGATTATATTAAAAATATGTCTCTCAGATCACTTCAAAAATGCAGGTGATATTAGAGCAGAGGTACAGCAATCACATCAAATTAATGTATCAACACGAACAGCCCAATATCGGCTCAAGGTTATAGGTATGTTGGCCAGAAAACCTGCAAAAAAAGAGGTGGCTGTGTCGTGGACACACCCGTAGGTTTTGATGTGACGGTGTTTCTTGTAGTTCTTGTTGTTGTTGTTTTTTTTGCAGATGTTGATGTTGATGTTGATGTTGATGTTGGTGTTGTTGTTGGTGTTGATGTTGATGTTGATGTTGATGTTGATGTTGATGTTGATGTTGATGTTGATGTTGATGTTGATGTTGATGTTGTTGTTGATGTTGATGTTGATGTTGATGTTGATGTTGATGTTGATGTTGATGTTGATGTTGATGTTGATGTTGATGTTGATGTTGATGTTGATGTTGATGTTGATGTTGATGTTGATGTTGATGTTGATGTTGATGTTGATGTTGATGTTAATGTTGATGTTGATGTTGATGTTGATGTTGATGTTGATGTTGATGTTGATGTTGATGTTGATGTTGATGTTGATGTTGATGTTGATGTTGATGTTGATGTTGATGTTGATGTTGATGTTGATGTTGATGTTGATGTTGATGTTGATGTTGATCTTGATGTTCACACCGTGAAGTGTTGGTGTTAGTGTTGGTGTTGATGTTGGTGTTGGTTTTGGAGTTGGTGTTGGTGTTGGTGATTTTGCTTTTGTTTTTGTTTTAGTTTTTTGTTTTAGTTTGCTTCCCCATTCATTGTGCTCTAATTTCAAATAATCCAGCAAAAGTGATGAATATGGCTCATATAAGGCTGTTCCCTGAGGGGCTTTAACAAGCCGTCAATTTTTTTTTTATTTTTGTCATATGCCTGAAGACTTCTACTTCGTTTTCGTTCCTTAAAATATACCATTATGCTAGTAGTCACAGAGTTAAAATTCCATGCAACGTTTTTTCATGGCTGTAGCATTTTTACTGCATTATGTGATTGCATCCCTGAAATCATAACAACAAGAATTTTTTTTTGTAATTTAGTTGTGAAGCGTAATAACACATCCATGCTGTCGTAAAACAAAATTTACCGTAGCATGACTCCGAAGTGAGGAATAATTCCATGCAACGATATTACATTTCTGTTACATAAGCTGCTATCTTCACGACCTGACGACGTCAAGATTTTTTTTTTATTTTTGTCATAAAGCACAGTATAAATGCTTAATTTTCCTTTTTAAATTTTTATTGTAGGTTATATACTCACCGAGTAAAAATTCAATGCAACGCCGCTGCATGAATGTTGCGTTATCGATCTTTGAGCGGCTCTCTCTGCGTCCGCATGATGTCAGAAATTTTTTGTATAATTTTGTTGTGAGGACTTAGAGTAGGCCTTTATTGGCGTATCGTATTTTTAATCCTAGCACTAATACCTAGCGAGTAATAATTCCATGTAACAAATTTTCAGTTGCGTTGCTTAAGCAGCTCCCACTGCGTCCCGATGACGTTTTGAATTTTTGTTTTGTTTTTATAATGAAGTCAAAGAATGAGCCTTTACGGTCGTACTATTTTTTTAGTCATATCTCTTATACTCAGCGAGTAACAATTCAATGCAACGAAATGAATTTTGAAAAAATGCATTTTTCAACTTTTTTGGAAACCTGCGAGGTAAAACGTAACTTCGTCACGTCAAAAAAAAAACACTTTTCAACAAAAAAGTTAAGGTAAACTGGGAAAACTGGACTTGACTGGGCTAAAAACAAAAACAAATTGGACTGAATCTGACTAATCAAGAGTCATATTCTCAGATGAATTTGAATTTAACCTCATTGGACCCGGATGGTTTTCACACAGTACGCCGTAGAGTAGATGAACGCTTTCAGGAAAATTGCGTCCTTCCCACCGTCAAGCATTCACTCTTTGTCATGGTATGGGGATGCATTTCCAAATACAAAGTGGATGTACTTTGAATGCTAGAGGGTGCAGTAAATGCCAAAAAATACGCTTAGCTTAGAGTCGATAACAGAAATGAGGGCAAGTCCTATTTTTCAAGACGGTTCTGCTCCTTGCCATAGAGCTCACTTAGTAAGTAAAAACTTGAATTCCTAATATCCTTACCACATTTTTGAGTAAATTGGTCCTTTTTTATGTTTTAGATTGCAAAATTTAGATCTCGATCCAATTGAAAATGTTTGGGGTCTAGTGGGAGCCAAAATTATCAAATTGAAGCCCAAAACCATGGTAGAGCTGAAGAAAACCATTGAAAAAGTTTGGAATGAAGATAATAACACATGGTCTCGTGAAAAAGTAACTAAAAACTTTTTTTTGCAAAAATGCTTCTTTATTCATCAACATAGGTTGCTTCAACAGCAATACATTCATTCCACCGCTTTTCTAACTTTTCAATGCCGGTTTTATAGAACAATTTGTGCTTCGCCTCAAAATGCGCTTCAATTTCAGCCATCACCTCTTTATTAGAGCCAAATCTCTTGCCGGTAATCATTTTTTTTGAGGTCAGCAAAGATCCAGTAGTCGCTGGGGGCCAAATCTGGCGAATACGCCATCGTTTTCATCGATTTGTGACACGGTGCATTGTCTTGGTGAAAAAGATTTTTTTTTCTTCAAATGGTGCTGATTTTTCGCGATTTCATCCTTCAAACGCTCCAACAATGCTATATAAATCGCTGTTGATTGTTTTTCCCTTGTCGAGATAGTCGATGAACAAAATTCCATGAGCATTCCAAAATACAAATTCCATAACCTTTCCAGCCGACTGTTGTGTTTTTGGTCACTTTGGCCTGCTTTCATCAGTTGCTCTCCTCTCAGCTGACGACCGTTTTGATTTCGGTGTGTAATGGTGGATCCACGTTTCATTCATTGTCACATACAGATGCAAAAAATTCATGTTTATTCTTTGTAAACAGTGCCAAACAGCTCTCCAAATCATCGACACCTTGTTGTTTTTGGTCCGGTGTGGGAAAACGCGGCATCCATTTGGAAAGCAGCTTTCTCATCGACAAATGTTCCTGTAATCTTGTTCCCACACTGCCTTTTGATATCTTCAGAGCCTCAGCTAGCTCGCGCACCTTCACTTTGCCGTCGGCCAAAACCATTTTGTGTACTTTTTTATGTTTTGTGGAACAACTACCTCATTTGGGCGTCCTGAAAGTTCAGCATCATTTGTGTCTATATGACCAAGTTTAAACTCAGCATACCATCGGCAAATGGTAGCTTTTGACGGAGCAGAGTCCGAATAACACTTTCGTAGCCATTGGTCAGCTTGGACGGTATTTTTTCCTATAAAAAAACAGTGATAAATCAACACACGGAATTGCTTTGAATCCATTATTTTGAAAATATCAACAGTAGCGTCACTTAAATCACTGGAAATTCTGAACTAAACGTTAGATTGTCATAAAATTTTTACACATATTGTTTGAAGGTTGGAACTATCGAAATATTATATCGATATTTCGTTAGAGGTGCCACTTAGTAGTTAGTCTCGGGACTTATTGACCCATGTGGTACGGCAGAATATTTGCGAGTATAATTTCTTGGATTCTATGTCCAACAGTATCAATAGCGCCATTAAGGCAAAGCGGGACACTACAAAATATTAAAAGTCCACATATAATTTAAAAGGTTCATTTTCATGATTTGGATAAATATAAAAAACTTTTGAAGGACTCAAACAACGAATTGCAGCAAAACTGGAGTGCAGCTTTTTGTCTTGCGCTGAGTGTACAGGGTGGGACAAATACATTTTTTTTAAAATGCAAAAAAATGAATTAAATTAAATTTTTTCCATGTATTATAGCATTAATTATGGAACACAACGTCGTTGAAGTGGCTGCCTTGGTTGGCTTCGCAGTAGTGCATTCTGTCACTCCAATTTTCCAAGACCTTGTCGATGGTTTCGGGCTGTAGCTCACGGATTGCTTGGATAATATTGGCCTTAAGTGTTTGAATCGTTTCCGGATTGTTGGCATAACATCGGTCCTTCACGGTTCCCTAAAGAAAAAGTCCAAAGTTGTCAAATCGCAGCTACGAGGTGGTCACTTGACATCGCCAAGACAGCTGATAACACGATTTGTGAATTTGGTGCACAAAACATCGATTGTGGCATGGGCTGTGTGGTACGACGCGTCATTCTGCATGAACCAGAGGTTGTCAAAATGCATGTCTCGTTTTTAGTAAAATTTTAGTAAAAAACGGTCGGTTAATATGGCCCTGTAATGACCACCGTTGACCGAAACGTTGCTCCCAGCATAGTTTTTTAAGAAAAATGGTCCAATGATGCCACCACTTCACAATCCGCACCAAACTGTCACTCTCTGTGGATGCATCGGCTTCTCGACAATAACGTGCGGGTTTTCCAAGCCCAGATACATATGAACAGCAGATACAGCAGGAGCGGTAAGTGCTTCATTTCGGTCAAAACTTTCTTTCAAATAACACACTGTTTGGGCTACACAGCACTCATTTTGGAAATAAGTTTCCAATATTTGCCGACGTTGTTCAAGCGTAAAGTGACTCATTTCTTTCCGCGGAGGTATGATACTGACTATATGTCAAGATTTCGAGCAGAACCAGTTGTCAGTCAAAATAACCTATGATTTAAAAAGAAACCGAGATGGAAGATAGCCCTGTATATTCGAGTAGTTTTTTTATGATCGTTTATCCTACATCCTAAATCTTTGCTAAAGGATTTTCATTTTAATAAGAAAATTAAGATTCTAATATCAAGCAAAACATTCTTGTATTAAGAAAATTATTTACTTGTATCAAGCAAATTTTTGTCACTTCAATTTGTATTGGCATGTTTATAATTCACAACATGTTTACATGAAAACATGTTTAAGATGGTGCGGATTGACAAACTATGGCATGGTTCGAAGGCGCAGTGTCTTATCTGTTACTTTATTTGGAAACATGTAAGCAAAATAATGCTTGAATTGAGAAATTTGCGTTTGAGTGTAAACTGATAGCCTATTTGCTTGATTCAAGCATAGAATGTTTGATTTTTTCTCTCCGTGAAATACATCGGATATTTCAGAATAGAGTATTTCTGATACTTTTAGCATGAAAGTTACTTAGTAAAGAGTTGAGTTAAGGTTTCTTTATTATAATTTATTAATATAAATATGTATATATATATAATTTTTTGACTAGTATAAGAAATAATTCAAAAAATGATTTTGTTCTTGTGTGAATAACTGGGTTGAGTTACTTATTCTAAATACGATATAAATATAACAATTATTGAAACTATAACATAAAGTATTGTAATAAGACTACTTGCTTAGAAATAAAAGTTTTAGTCTGTCATATAAATTATATTGTTATGCACTGATATACGCACAAACAACTTAGTTTTTGAATTAGTAAATCATTTAATTATAAAACTAATTGAAAAGTTAATTATTCTCTTTGTAGAGTTAAAAATATAGAACAACAAAAATAAATAATAACTCAAAGGTTTGCATCTTCTCTTAAATAAATGCGCGATTTTATGTTTTGTCACATGGTTGGTTTCTCGAATCATCAACGATTGATATACTACATATATTACGTACGAGTATTCAAAAAAAACGTAATACATAATAAGCATTTAGCGAAATAAATAGTAAAACAAAAAACACAAAAAATAACAGTAAATGGTCTAGGCTATAAAAAATCTCAAAAGATCATCATCATTCATCCGTCCAACTACTTGGCAGATGGATAGTAATAAAGCACCGTATTGCCAGGCAGCTGCCAGTGAGAGGCTTGCAATTCGATGAGCTGCAGCAGAGTTCTACGTATAGCTGGTGCTGAATCGCTTGCATTTAAGAAAGCATCACGCACCAGCGATAAAAGAACCTCCAACTGTTGCGGTAACTGCGTCTCCATGTCGCGACCGATACAGGTCAAAACGTAGAAAAGGCATTCAATCTGTATAGATTAAAAATTATTGTGAATAAAAACCTTTGGATAAAAAAAAGTTCTATCTTAGCAAACTTACCTCAGATAACGAACGTACTGGTGGCCGGACACAATCCTCACAGCATTTCGAGAGCAAGGTCAGCAGTACCAGCGGCGGTGGCGCGCCATCGCATTGTGTGCGCAACTGCAATTGGCGACGCTTCAGTTGGCAAAACATTTCCGTCAGAAACGCCATGAATGCGGTAAAACGCACACGTGATGGTGATTTCATGCCTTGAATTGTGTAGAGCAACTAAAAGAAAACAATGAAAAACATGGATAATTAAGCACAAGTTATCAGTTCCTTTTGACCGAATTATTTTTTCCAACATGTACTTTTGAGTCGGCGTATGTTTGTCTGTTTATATGATAGTGGATATATCCGGAGATTTAAGGAAAGAAACTCAACCAGCACTTATGCAAAGGCGGAGCTCGATGTAATTAATGTTGAAGCTTACGAGATAATTTTATCAGTAGCGAAGTCATATAAAATTTTAAAGGTTACAGTGATGACAGTAATTTTTGAAGGAGAAGTCTTAACCTCAATCAAAGGTTGAGTCATTGAACTCTTTGATCTGCTTATTCGCCTAATTTTCAACTAAATGTTCGGCTTGGTGAAGACCAAATACCCCTACGGCGTATCAATGATCAAAATGCCAACCAAAAACACGTTGATTGGCTATGCTGGAAACATTGCCTTAGTGGTGGTCACCAAGCGCACCGACGAGCTCTCCATAGCGTGTAACAACGCAATAGCGCGCATGAGACGTTGGCCTCTAAACGCTGGCCTAGAACTAACAGTGCATAAAACGGTATTGGTACATGTCGGGGGCTATGACATAACATCAAACCCTTGAGCTTTAATGCGCATTCGCTGGCAGTGGCAGATAAGGCGAGAGCCATAAACGGTGCACTTACGCGCATATTACCAAATATTAGTGGAGCCCAAAGAGAAAGAAGACTCTTACTGTCAACTGTGGTAGATTCCGTGTTGCTATATGCGTCACCAATATGGGCAGATGCAAAAAACACAGCCATTGAACCACTGAGAAGGGTCAACAGACTAAGTGCGTTGAGGGTAGCATGTGCCTACAGGAAGGTCTCAGACGTAGCCATTGGGGTCATTGCTGGTAAGATGCCAGTTGAAATCCGGGCGTTGGAGATGATACGGCTGAATGCCCAGCAAGGGATCAAACCCACGAGTGGAGATAGGCAGCGAAAGCACATTCCTCGAGTCATTGAGGAATGGAAATCGGGTTAGGAGCGATCTAACAATGGCAGATGGGCGTACCAACTTATACCATGTATCCACATTTGGCTGTTGCGTAAACATGGTTCGCTGGACTACTAAATAACATCCTAACTGCCCAGACATACCCAGACATGTCCTGACATTACCGAAGACGCAAAACACGGAATTTTCGTCTGTCCCCGCTTTAGGGCAGAACGTGCGGAACTCGAAGAGATCACGGGTGTACAAATTGTTGTTGACAACCTGATACCGACGATGAGTAATTTGATCGCGGTGTGCACTTTCGCAAAAAAGTGATGCAGTCTTTGAGAATGCTTGAAGGGGCTGATCGTGACAACATCTCAGCATAAGAAATCCAAAAGCCGACGAATCACATCACACAGATACCTTCCCCTGATTCCACAGTTGAAAACTCTCACAGAGGTGACAACCAAGACAGGACGGAGACAATCACAGACGATTGAGCTAAGTGCTCACGGCTGCCTTCCTGACGTAGAAATACATCGGTGTGCCAGGAGGGCAAGCCATCTTGATAGCGTGTAGGTTTAGTGAGTTAAAGTCTCACACTACTAGAGGTTTGCGATATTTCCTGCACGAAAAATATTAAAAAAACCCCTACAGCGTTTGAGTACATTCAAAGACATGAAGGTTCATTATTTTCATGACGTCACTTTGTATGAGGGATATACGTGGTCTTCGTCCAGCTCTTCCAAATTCCTACGTTTTCAACTCATTTCACTTTATACTTAGTACTCTCATATGTTTTGGTACACGACTGAACATGCTCACTGTGAGCAAACTACTGAACACACTCGATTCGTTTCGACGCCTATTTGACATTTAGCATTTATGCTTCTTTTTCCCGAAAAAGTTTTCGGTGGCAGTTGTTTATAATCATGGAATGAGGCTGGCTCGAAAATCGTGTTGTTATAGTAGATCTCAAAAAATGTGGCATGAAAAGAGGCGATATCTTTCGGACCTTGCGACCACTTGGAGTCACTCGTACTGTGAAGTTGTTTAAGAATACTGGTGAAATGTGTGTCTGGATACTGAAAACACACCGGGCATCTCTCACGGTAGCGTTAAAGTAACAACGTAAGCAAAAATTGAAAGCGTTACTTCTCAAGCCGACGGATAATGCTCACAGACGACTTCTGTTAACTGACGAAAAAATTTTCACTGTAGAGGAATCATTCAATAAACAGAATGATAGAGTGAATGCTGTATCATCATGACATGTAGCAGAACTCGTTCCAAAGTTCAGAGAAGTCACCACCCAGCTTCTGTGATAGTTTGGTGGGAGTCGCCTATGATTGAGTCACCAAGCTTCACTTTTGTAAAAAAGGAGTCAAAACTTCGGCGAAAGTGTATGAATCTGGTGTTTTGGAATTGGTTAACCTTGGACTTTTTAACAAGATTCTGCTCAAGCCCATAAGGCTAAATTGACTCAAGAGTGGCTCAAAAACAATGTATTGGACTTTAATTTCCACCAGCGGATCGTGTACCAAAACATATGGGAGTACTTGGAAGTTACTCAAACTGAGGGAACCTCGGAACATTATTATTATTATTTGACATTCGAGATATTGCATTAAATATAATGTAAAGTTTTATAAAGTTTTGACTGATTATTCTTAATTAGAAAACCCTTAAATGTCACTTACTTTCTCTCTCTCCTGGTACCATTGACGGCATGTGTTCAGCAAGGCTTCCAAAAAGGTCTCCTTCTGCTCCTTTGCTATGATATTCAGACACAGTCTTGATATTGGCAGAGCATAGCGTCGTCCTTCGACAGAACGCTTTATAAAATGCGATGTCAACTCCATTAGACTACGTGAGTTCAACTTATTGGGATCGTCCAGAGCGGTATCAACCAGTGCCTGTATTTCGGGGCTAAACTGACCGATGTCAGTGACTTCGTTGCCCAAAGCAAGACCCAATCCGGCAATACCTCGTGTGAGCGCATCAGCAGAGGAAAGCGATTTCGAGCGTTGCAATGGGCTCAAGCTGATTAACATGGGATTATTATTGTTGTTGTTATTGTTGTATGGATCTGCCACACCACCATTTGAGCTGCCATTATTTGCCATAATGTACTGGTTCATGGCGTTGAGTTGTTGTTGCTGATGCTGTTGTTGCTGCAGTTGATGATAGTTGTTGTTGTTCATGTGTGCACCCATGTGCTGCACCTTGCTGTGCAGCTTTTGTGGTTCTGCAGCGAACTTGACACGGTTGTTACTCGTTTGCTATGTATATAATTAAAAAAAAATTAGTGGAAGCTTCCGGGAAATCAATATTTTTTTTTAAATTACTTACATGCAAAATATTTCCGCTGGAAGGTGAATTTACTAGCGGTAACTGCTGGGACATGCCGCCAGTCATGTGACTAATGGGCAGCGGATGTGAGTGTGACACCAATATGGGGCGATGACCACCATGTGGACCCTTAAGATTCATATTAGTTAGCGGCATGTTTCCGAGCGATAGGCCTGCCTGTCGCCGATTGGCCATTGAATTGACTGCCGCCACATACTGCATTTGTTGGTGTAGATTGCCCGGTGATTTCGCTTGCGGCACCAGCCCAGTTGGCGATGCAGCCGGAAAGACTATCGAAGAACTGGAAGAATGTTGAAGATTGTAGTTTATTTCTGCAAAGTAAGTGAAGAAAAAACCGCAAAGAATTAAAATGTTTCTTGCCAGGTAGCATTACCGAGGATGAAGTGAATCGCCCCCGGGTGGTGTGGAACGTGTATTCGTCTGCATGGTGAATTCCTGTGCATGGACATTCAGTTTATTCAGTGAACTTGGATCTTCACAACGAACATCTTGCAATTGAGTTCGGTAAAAGACGAAGTATCAACGAAAATGTTTGGGGAAGGTACAAAGAGTTGTTGTAATACAGAAAAAAAATGTTTGTCGTTGAATATGTGTTGAAGAGTTTGAGTTTGAGTATTTCAAAGATATGAAAATAAATTAGAAAAAAAAACAACACCATTTGCATCAGTTACATTTCATTCTGATAATGTTTTCAAGTTAAAAAATTAGAAACTGAATAAAACAAATCTTTTTGAAAACAAAAAGCAAAAACAAAACAAAAATGGCAAATAGCTCGAATAAACTTCTCGGATTGATGTTAGAAAAATTGTGTTATTTTCTTTTTTTGTTAAATTTTTTTTTTCATCCGATTTTACCTCTTCGGATTATAGGGGGAGTTGATATACAAAGTTTTTAAAGATTGACAATGAAAGTCGAGATAATGCTATCAAACGTGTTTATAAGAATATCTTTTAGAAAAAAAAAACTCTTTAGATTTGTGAACATTATTCCAATCGTAGTACTCTGGGTCCGAGACATGTTATTGTTGTAAATGCATTATGTGTTTTATCATAATACATTATGACTACGAGTAATCTTCTTAAAAGAATTCTTAATATTATTGCTAAGGATATGTATATTTTGTAAATATTCATAATAACTTTTGCTATATTTTCATGCAAAGTTCTCCCTATAGAATTTTTGAACCGAATAGTACTATTTTCATATTTAAAATTCGATATGGACTTTCTAAAAAGTATAAAAACTTTAATTCGGTGCTATTGCAAATCCTTATAAAACCGCAATGTGACATTTTTAAAATCTGTTATGTTATGTTTTAAAATCTATATTAATAAAAATGTAAATGTATGTTTGTACAAAATCTCAAATCTCCGAAAGTTCTTCAACGATTGCCTCGAAATTTTGGCACAAGAGTGTATCCGAATAGGGTCATGTTTTTATATAAAAAAAAAATTTGCCACTCCCACTTTTCCCACCCAAAATTTAATAAAAACGCTATATTTCAGACGGTTTGGGTCGTATTAGACCAAAATTTGGAAATTTAGTCCGTGTGGGTACTGTCGGCAATTGTTTTAAACTACATATCGAACTATAACTATATCTACGCACACTTTTCAGAAATTATTATAATTCCTGAGTTGTACATGTTTTGATGGTGAAACTTCCCAGTGGGCAATTCTGTTAGGCCTCCTAAAAAAAAGGCCTGTTTAAAGTGCTTTATTTGGCGTCAATACTGCTTCTAATATCGCTACTTCTACAAGCGCTTTTAAAAGGCCTACCTATAGGGGTAGCGGTATAAAAATACATATAATTGGACGAGACGAAAATATAATTTGTCAAGTTTTGAAGCTGTTTGAATGCTTTTAGGGTGAAACTAATGGTTAACTGCCAATATTTATGAGTGTAAAATAAAAAAAAAAAACATCTTTATCTGCTATCTTAAGACCGAAGACTCTCTTTTACAACTCCCGGGAGAAAATGTTTCATAATTTGGCTGATTGTATTAGTTTAAAAGATAAATATGAATCAAGATTATTCTTAGCATTTGTGTTTGATACAACATTTTGATATAATTTTTCATTTTTTACCTGAAACTTCTAAGTTTTTTATCAATATTGTTTTTTAATTTAACTTTAAATTAAAGTTAATACAATCAGTCCAATTATGAAACATTGTAACGGGGAGTTGTAAAATGGAGTTTCCGTTTTTAAGATGGAGTTAAAATATTTTTTGGAAATTTTTAAAGCAATTCTGTTAGTTAACTGCCAATATTTATGAGTGTAAAATAAAAAAAAAACATCTTTATCTACTATCTTAAGACCGAGGACTCTCTTTTACAACTCCCGGGAGAAAATGTTTCATAATTTGGCTGATTGTATTAGTTTAAAAGATAAATATGAATCAAGGTTAATTTTTCATTTTTTACTTGAAGTTTTTTGTCGATATTATTTTATAATTTAACTTTAAATTAAAGTATTCTTGCTTTATAATAAGTAAATAAATTAAAAATAAGTTTTTATAAATATATGTACATACAATGTCATAAAATGAGTAATGATTTTTAATCAAATGGATTTAAAAACAAATTATCACGCAGTAAGTATACATGAACGCTTTGTTGGAAAAAGTGCTGCTTACAGCGTTTGATAGCGCAAGGAATGCAGAACTAGATAAACAATTTTCCGATAACATACAAAAAATACAAGGAGTGCAAAAGGCATGTTTAATATAAACAAACAAGGCTATTTTAAAGGCCTGCTGAGGGAGCACCTTTTCAAGGCATATCATATGAAGTACAATAACAAGGCCTTATTAAAATAGTACTTAAAAAATGCATTGTCAAAAAAGTGCTTTCTGAAGCGCTTTTGAGCATAGCGAGTACGGAAGTACTGACAAATTTTCTCGTTTCATACAAACAATACAAGGGAGCTTACAAGGAAAGCGGAAGGGCTATCGCATGCAAATACAGGCCTGTTTAAAGGCCTTCGGACTGCTGCATTTGCCCACTGGGTTAGTATGCTGGTGCTATGGATCCAAGTGGTAGTTACTATATACTTAACGCTCAATGTTACCGCCTATATTGGGAACGCAAAGATACCGGTTGATCTGTCCTCTAGACGAATTTCATTGCCTCATTACTTCTGCAAATTAGAGACGTCAAAAGAAGAATTAATTGAAAATGTATTGCCTAATATTCAAACCAATTATAAGAATTAGTATTGGCTAAGAGAATGAGCTATTCGTAGAGGAACGAAGTCTACGAACATAAGAATACAATTCAGTAAAACATTCAAAACGCTGCAGTCACATACAAGTCCGTCGACGCTGTGTAAGCGGATGAAGCGGTTCATTACTCAAAAGAATTTTTAATTCACTTGATCTGCCTGGGATACCACCGCACGTACGGCTATTGAAAATCATGTGCTATCAACCAGTTATCATGTTGTAAAAAATTAATGAGCAACGTCGTAGAAGCACTAATATTTAAAGGTGAAGATGTCCTCATTTCTCACATTCCTATGATTCCAACGGATATACAATTTTAATTAAAGAGATCGCAATTCCCAATTCAATTGGCGTTTACAATTACGATCAACAAAGCTTAGATCTATACACGGATTGAAAAATAAAATAAAAAAATTGGAAATATAAATACTCAGAAGTCTCTACTGCACAAGCATAAGAAAAAGGACTTGCAAGTCATTGTCTATCATTATGCCAGTACTTCGTCTCTGTCGTCATCACATTTCCAAACAAACAGTTCGCAGACATTCTTATATTCTCTTAAATTCAGTATCTTAGAGAACTTAAGTATAATGCTAACTGAAGTAGAAATGAATATGCACTTTTGCCATCTGGCTTCGTTTTGAAGATATTGCGTTTTCTAATTTTTTAAGGTTATTAATTCATCCGATCCCTCTACTTGTGTGTCTCGAAGCCGAGACCCCCTTTAGAAAATGCAAATCTGGTGTTATTTTTCGCCTATATTGGTTCATTTTCGAGATATGGCGATTTTTCCAGTTTTTAAGGCTATTATATCGTCCGACCCCTCTATCTGTGTGTCTCGAGTTCGAGGCCTTCTTTAGAAAAACCAAATCCGGTGTTATTTTTTACCTATCTTCCTACGTTGTCGAGATATGGCGTTTTTCCAATTTTTAAGGCTATCATATCGTCTGACCCGTCTATTTGTGTGTCACTAGTTCAAGATCCCCTTGAGAATAACCAAATCTGGTGTTGTTTTTGACCTATCTTGGCTCGTTTTTGAAATTTTTCAATTTTTTATGTAAAAATCGACTGATAAATCGACTGATCCTCTTTACTTGTGAGTGCATGGTGCTCTCGGTGAAGTTCGCTATGATTTCCCGTTACTTTTACTGCATTTTCGTTCTACGGTTTGATATTTTATTTCATATCAAAACTTTCAAAACACAACGACACTAACGAAGAGCTTTGCAGTTCTAGCTTTGTTTGGCTTTGCTTCATACAAAATGTTTTTGCTCGATGTCATATCTACACTGAACGATCATATCTCTCTACGTTCTCCTAAAGTACTTGTTTGTAATGCAGTGAAACCTCTCTATTCTACAAGGTATTGAATTTATGTGCATATCGGTTATGTAGAAATGCTTCACACGGAAAACTTTAAACGCCTCCATAATCCTCATAAGCGAAATATGTACTCATAATCAATCGTATTAATTGGTGGATAACTTTCATAATAATAATATTAATAACCAGAAACGAGCGAACTATACTCAATAACGAAATTTCAAAAATAATAATTGAGGCTGGCCCCAGAATTTCCCGACCTGACGTATATATGGAGGTTGTTATTTGAAAATAATGACAATTATAGAAAATCCTTATAAAGGTCAACCTCGATAGTCGAGTAGGTAGGGTGCTCGACTGCGACCCCAGAAGTTTCGGGTTCAAATCCTGGCCAGGCCATGGTCTTATGCTTTAACCTTTCGCATTTGCAATTTTATTTCCTCATTTCTTATCAACTGAAAACTCTTCAATATCTACACCTCGAAGTCGTAGTTGGTGGTAGAGAAGTTTGTGGATGAAATTGTCTTATAACTTGAATTGACTAGATAGGTATTTCACCTGAAATCCTTGGTTCAGGTGAAATGGCCAGAAATGGTAAGGAAAATCTACAAAATGCCATTGGATGACCATAGACTAAAAGTGCGCAAGATAACAGGCATGGTAGGTATTTCAGAAGGTGCTGTACAGTCTACATCGCATTTTGACTGATATTTTCGATATGAGAAAACTTTCCGCAAGATGAGTGCCGCCATCACTCACAATGGAACAAAAACAGAGTCGTTAGGATATTTTAATCGAGTGTTTCCATAACGATGGATGAAAGATGAATTAATTACTTCACACCTCAGATGAAGGAACAATCAAAACAGTGTACTAAAGGTGAGAATCGGCTCCAAAGAAGATGAAGACAGTTTCATCTGCAGGCAAGATCATAGCGTTAGTATTTTGGGATGTGCGTGGGATAATTTCATTGGTTATCTTCAGAAAGGAAAAACAGTCAACGGCAAGTATTATACAACCATTTGTTCACACATACATTTTCGCGCAGGTCAAAATCAATGGTCGAATCAATGAAAATTCGCATTACTTCCTCGCCTCAGATTCAGCCTCCTCGGAGCTATTGAAACTGCATCTAGCTAAAAGGATGAGAATGAGAATGATGAGAAATAAAGATATTTTTTCCCAAATTTTTTGTGTTTTCTTTGTTAGGTAGGATAATTCTGGGACTAGTATATATAAATAATGTATCCTGATTCCTTTTAAATCGAAAATTTGAAAATGTTTGCAGTAAAAGGGAACGTTTGATATTTTGGCATATTATTTTGGCAGCAAAGTAGTATTTTTGAGTCTAACGAAAAAATAAACAAGTTTCACAAATTATCATACATTTTTTAGCATTGAATCCATACAAAATTGGAACATAAATAGAAGGAGTGCCCCTATGATAATGAAATTTTGTGTGCTGGATTAATTTAAGCTAATTAAGAAAAACTGCAAAAATGGTTGGAATTGGTCAGTTCCTAGGGGTACCTCCCTTGGACCTATATTAATTTTTTACATTATTTTGTATGGGAGGTACATACAAAAATTGAGCGATCTTAACAAAAGTTGGTCAAAAGCCTAGGCAATTAAAGAAATAGAAGTACACTAAAAATGATTGAAATCGGTGGGTTCCTAGGGGTACCTCCCCTGGACCTTTATTGATTTTTTACATTATTTTGTATGGGAGGTATATACAAAAGTTAGCCGATCCTTACGAAACTCAATGAAAAGGTTAGACAAATTAAGCAATAGATGTGTTCTAAAAATGGTTGAAATCGGTCGATTCCTAGGGGAACCTCCCCTGGGCCTATATTAATTTTTGTCATTATTTTGTATGGGAGGTACATACAAAAGTTGGTCGATCTATACAAAACTCGGTGAAAAGATTAGTAAAATAAAGCAATACATATGTTCTAGAAATGGTTGGAATCGGTCGGTTCCTAGGGGTACCTCCTTCGGAGATATATTAATTTTTACATGATTATGTATGGGATGTACATCTGTTACTCATAAATACTCCCATTTGTATTAATAAAAAAATCAGTTTTTAGGCAAATTTCATTTTATTTACAATAGAAAAATAAAATTGGTAACTTATTTTTATTAACAAAATGTGAAATATAAAAGTAAAAAAAGTAATGTGTGCATACATATGTACAAACAACCAAGAACTCATCTCGCTATTGACTTCTTCGGTAGAATCACTACAAACAATATAAGGGTCATCAACTAATTGAATAAACTTCTCGACTTCTTCATCAATAATTACATTTGATTTTGATTTAATAGTTCTTTTGGATGCTAAGAGAGGCTCAGATGTCAGCAACAATATTTTCATTAAATCTGTATTAGACTTAATCCTGGAGCATTTACGGGTATGGCTAGGTCGATTTTTTCTAAATTCTTTGTGCCTTGCTTCCAATGCCTCTTCAGACAATGTTCCAATTGTTAAGGAAAATGCTGAAATGACTTCACATCCATGTATGAGAACTTTATGAACACTGCTCGGCATATAATACCAACCATATAAATTTATATACAACTGCCTAGTTTCTTCTAATAACAATTTGAAGTTATGCAGATATATGAGGTAGCGACTTGCCAGAACTCTCAATATATAAAAAAAAATTGTTCTATCAAACTTTTGTTTATGCCTGTTATCTGCGAGCTTAGTTCAACGTTATAGAAAAAGCGTGTTTGCATCGTTAGTAGACCCATATCCTGGCTTTGGTTTGTCGACCAAGAGACCCATTTTGCTCTTAAACTCAGCTTGAATTCTTTTTTTGTTTTGCGCTACCAATTCTTCATTTTCTTTTAATTTCACTTTTATATATAAACTAGCTGAATTACCCTGTGTTACTAAAATTATTTTGTTATCTAATATAACTTTCTATTTATAAGGTCTAGATAATATTTTGGAAATCAAAAGCTAATACTTCAAATAATATTATAAAAAAGTTTCGTCAAAACCAAAAAATCCTTTTTTGTAATTCCCTTTTGAATTTTGCTAAATTTTGAATATTTTTCCATATAAAATTGAGCATTTTTCGCAAAAAAGTCACTTTTTGAAATCTGCATAACTTTCTTGTTTATAAAAAAGGGCAGATAACATTTTGGAAATAGGAAGTCAATACTTCAAATAAAATTACAAAAAAGTTGCGTTAAAATCAAAGAATTCTTTTTTTTGCAATTCCCTTTTGAATTTTGCTAAATTTTGAAGAATTTTCCATACAAAATGAGCATTTTTCGCAAAAAGTCACTTTTTGAAATCTGCATAAATTTCTTGTTTATGAAAAGGGGAAGTTAATATTTTATAAAATACATATATAAGAAAGTAAATACTTTAAATAAAATTAAAAAAAAGTTTCGCTAAAATCAAAGAATTCTTTTTTTTTTTTAATTCTCTTTTGAATTTTGTTAAATTTTGAATAATTTTCCATACAAAATTGCAAAAATTCACTTTTTTAAATCTGCATAACTTTCTTGTTTATAAAAAAGGGCAGATAATATTTTAGAAATCAAAAGTTAATACTCAAAATAAAATTATAAAAAAGTTTGGCTAAAATCAAAGAATTCATTTTTTTTTTGTTATAGCTTATCAAAACTTGCAATTTTTTGAGTTTTTAGGTGTTTTTTTTTAAGGTAAAGAAAATTTTTTTTATACAAAATATATACTAAAAAAAATTACTTTCAGAAGCAAAATACATTTCAAAATAATCCCCTTTACTGCTTTTTAGAAAAAACATGATGTAATTTTTAAAACATTAACCCAATTTTAAATTACTTGATTTTCTTAAAATAACAGGGTGTTGTATAAAGTGATCGCATTTGTTTATTATAAAAGTTATTTTAAAAAATTTTTTAAATTTTATAGAACTAAATAATATAGATCTAAATTGCATACTTTTAAAAAAAAAAAACAACAATTTTTTTTTTCTTATTTTCGTACCATTTCGATGCATTGTGAGACGGTACGTTCAGGTAAAATTATAAATATGATATCTCTCACTGTCGTTTAATCTTATTGAATAAATATTAGTTCCATTTGTTAAGGTTTTAATACTTAATTAATAATCAATTGATACCCCATTTTTGCAACGAAAAACAATGTTTTCTTCATCAATTCAATGTTTTCTTCATCAATCGCGCAGATTGGCGATTGTATGCGCGCCCCACATACTCTATGAAATTTAAGCCGTGATAGCACGCTAGCAAGTCCGTAGATTATATAGAGCAGTCCTCCCAAATATCACTTCGTTTCATTGCTTACATGAATGCATGTTGAAAATAAAAACTTTTTAACAAAAAAAAACCCAACTTCAAAATCACTACAAAGTAAAAAATAATTTTAAATAACTTTTCCCATTCATTTCTTGGTCATATTTTAAAAGCTATTTATACGTGTTATAATATTGGAAATCTTATCATTTTCATTTTTTCTATTATGTTTTATTATCATCAATATACTAATTGCTTTATGTACATAAAAGCTTTGAAGTCGGCGCTTATCTTACTATGTCGAAATCTTTTTATTTTAATTTTTTCTAATTTGTTTTATCATAAAAATATTATGAACTTTATGAATATAAAAGCTTCTTAGCGATTTTTTTCTTTCAATTGGCAATTTTTGAGTACGCTGAATGTAGCCAATGGCGTCCGTGGCGTAGTTGGTTAAAGTGCGTGGCCGCATTGTCAAAGAACCTGGAGACCCAGGTTCGAATCCCAGCAGCGACAGAAAATTATTTGAATTAAAATAATTTTTCTGTACGGCCGCCACCTCTCTGCAGACAATGGCAAACCTCAGAGAGTAATCAAAATGCCATGTAAAGCTTCTTGAGAATAAGAACATTCCGTTCATCGCCGTTCGGAGTTGGCGTTAAGCATGTAGGTCCATTTCTCGGTCAATTGTGTACAAACTTAATAACACGCACAACACAATTGATCATAAGAAGCTAGGTCAAAGTCCTTTCAAGAGCTGAAATGGCCAGTTATTTATTTGTTTTTTTTTTTTAATGTAGCCAATGCGTTCCATGCATTATTTGTGCAGCTGTTACACACTATGTCATATTCAATATGAGCTTTACAAGCTCACCCAAACCAGTTTCGTGAGAATTTTAATGTGTACAAAGCTTTTAAAATTACTACAGTGTCACCAAGGCACCAAATAGTGCACGGATGGTAAAAGGTCATGATTGTGTGTCAAAGATGAGCGCCGACTTCAAAGCTTTTATGTTCATAAAGCAATTAATATATTGATAATAAAACAAAATAAAAAAAATGAAAATGATAAGATTTCCAATATTATAACACGTATAAATAGCTTTTAAAATATGACCAAGAAATGAATGGGAAAAGTTATTTAAAATTATTTTTTACTTTGTAGTGATTTTGAAGTTGGGTTTTTTTTTGTTAAAAAGTTTTTATTTCTTCCTTTTTAGATAATATGAAATATTTTATGCAATAGTATTTATTCTTGAGGAAAATTTTAAACATGAAACTTTGTTCTTAACAAATTTGATTTATTAATTTCTGAAAGTTTGTGGGGTATTTTCCATTTCTGCTTCTTTACAATTTGTAGTGCCACGCCCTTTCTCTGATCCCGCCTAATTTATTTACCGTACCATATAATGATTCTACCTACCCCTGTGCCAAATTTCAGTTTCCAAGTATCAATATTAACCGTAATATAGTACTTTCCTTAAAGTGACACATCCTGTGTACAATCCCGCTCACTTTTTTAATGATTCTACCTACTTATCTACCTGCATACCAAATATTAATACGCTAGTGTCAATATTAACTAAGATATAGTATTTTTATAATATTGACACGCCCCTTTAATGAATAACGCCCACTTTTTTGGCCGTAATTTTCAGTAACTGTACGTACCCATGTACTACATTACAACACCCTAGTGTCAATATTATTCGATATATAGTGTGTTTCTAATATTGCCACACCCATTTGTTGAATAACGCCCACTTTATTTACAGTGATTTTTAAAAATTGTGTCTACTCCTGTACTAAATTTCAGTACTCTTGTGTCAATACCATTTGAGATACAGTGTTTTTCCAATATTGCCACACCCCTTTGTCAAATAACGCCCACTTTATTAACTGTTATTTGTAATAACTATGCCTACCCATGTATTAAATTTCAGCACCCTAGTGTCAATATTATTCGATATATAGTGTGTTTCTAATATTGCCACACCCCTTTGTCAAATAACGCCCACTTTCTTTACAGTAATTTTCAAAAATTGTGTCTACCCCTGTACTAAATTTCAGTACCCTAGTGTTAATACTATTTGGAATACAGTGTTTTTCCAATATTGCCACACCCCTTTGTCAGAAAACGCCCACTTTATTGACTGTAATTTGTAATAGCTATGCCTACCCACGCACTAAATTTCAGCACCCTAGTGTCAATATTATTCGATATATAGTGTGTTTCTAATATTGCCACACCCCTTTGTCGAATAACGCCCACTTTCTTTACAGTAGTTTTTCAAAATTGTGTCTACCCCTGTACTAAATTTCAGTACCCTAGTGTCAATACTATTTGAGATACAGTGTTTTTTTAATATGACCACACCCCTTTGTCAAATAACGCCCACTTTATTGATCGTAATTTGTAATAATTGTGTCTACCCAGTGTTTTTACTGTAAATTTCAGTACCCTAGTGTCAATATTAACTGAAATACAGTGTTTTTCTTATATTGACACGCCCCTTTGTCGAATATCGCCCACTTTTTAAAAAAAGGACCTCCGCGTTTATGGTATCTATCTGTTGACAAAAAATTACGGAAATCGGGCAATTGCTTTAGGAGTTATCGATGTACATACATTTAAAAAAAAAAAAAAAAAAAAAAAAAAAAAAGCGCGGACAAACCAACGAAATTGAGAACCTCCTCCTTTTTGAAGTCGGTTAATAAAGCAATTAATATATTGATAATAAAACAAAATAAAAAAAATGAAAATGATAAGATTTCCAATATTATAATACGTATAAATAGCTTTTAAAATATGACCAAGAAATGAATGGGAAAAGTTATTTAAAATTATTTTTTACTTTGTAGTGATTTTGAAGTTGGGTTTTTTTTTGTTAAAAAGTTTTTATTTCTTCCTTTTTAGATAATATGAAATATTTTATGCAATAGTATTTATTCTTGAGGAAAATTTTAAACATGAAACTTTGTTCTTAACAAATTTGATTTATTAATTTCTGAAAGTTTGTGGGGTATTTTCCATTTCTGCTTCTTTACAATTTGTAGTGCCACGCCCTTTCTCTGATCCCGCCTAATTTATTTACCGTACCATATAATGATTCTACCTACCCCTGTGCCAAATTTCAGTTTCCAAGTATCAATATTAACCGTAATATAGTACTTTCCTTAAAGTGACACATCCTGTGTACAATCCCGCTCACTTTTTTAATGATTCTACCTACTTATCTACCTGCATACCAAATATTAATACGCTAGTGTCAATATTAACTAAGATATAGTATTTTTATAATATTGACACGCCCCTTTAATGAATAACGCCCACTTTTTTGGCCGTAATTTGCAGTAACTGTACGTACCCATGTACTACATTACAACACCCTAGTGTCAATATTATTCGATATATAGTGTGTTTCTAATATTGCCACACCCATTTGTTGAATAACGCCCACTTTATTTACAGTGATTTTTAAAAATTGTGTCTACTCCTGTACTAAATTTCAGTACTCTTGTGTCAATACCATTTGAGATACAGTGTTTTTCCAATATTGCCACACCCCTTTGTCAAATAACGCCCACTTTATTAACTGTTATTTGTAATAACTATGCCTACCCATGTATTAAATTTCAGCACCCTAGTGTCAATATTATTCGATATATAGTGTGTTTCTAATATTGCCACACCCCTTTGTCAAATAACGCCCACTTTCTTTACAGTAATTTTCAAAAATTGTGTCTACCCCTGTACTAAATTTCAGTACCCTAGTGTTAATACTATTTGGAATACAGTGTTTTTCCAATATTGCCACACCCCTTTGTCAGAAAACGCCCACTTTATTGACTGTAATTTGTAATAGCTATGCCTACCCACGCACTAAATTTCAGCACCCTAGTGTCAATATTATTCGATATATAGTGTGTTTCTAATATTGCCACACCCCTTTGTCGAATAACGCCCACTTTCTTTACAGTAGTTTTTTAAAATTGTGTCTACCCCTGTACTAAATTTCAGTACCCTAGTGTCAATACTATTTGAGATACAGTGTTTTTTTAATATGACCACACCCCTTTGTCAAATAACGCCCACTTTATTGATCGTAATTTGTAATAATTGTGTCTACCCAGTGTTTTTACTGTAAATTTCAGTACCCTAGTGTCAATATTAACTGAAATACAGTGTTTTTCTTATATTGACACGCCCCTTTGTCGAATATCGCCCACTTTTTTAAAAAAGGACCTCCGCGTTTATGGTATCTATCTGTTGACAAAAAATTACGGAAATCGGGCAATTGCTTTAGGAGTTATCGATGTACATACATTTAAAAAAAAAAAAAAAAAAAAAAAAAAAAAAAGCGCGGACAAACCAACGAAATTGAGAACCTCCTCCTTTTTGAAGTCGGTTAATTAGTAAACTTCTCTGTTTCCCCCCACAAAACGAAGGAGGTTATTTTCCAATACCTGAAACTAGTCTCTACTTTTCAATCGGAACAATGTGAACTGTAATTTAAGTGTGGCTCTTGATGTAAAAGCAGCCCACACTATTACAGAGCCTCCATCGAATTTTCGTTTGGAAAAGTAAAGGGACTTCTTTCGCAAATCTCTCCAGTAAAGTTGGAAACCATCAAGATACTATTTTTTTTCATCCGAGAAAATAACCTTTCAACAAAAAGAGTCAGAAGATGCATTTTTAGATCAATAGCAATACGATGGCAATTTGAGAAATCAGTGCCTTTTTAAATTTCCCACGTAGTACACGCAAAGAAAAAAAAAACGTTTTTTGCCAGTTTGCCGCAAACGAACTTCGATTGTCGTGTTTGGGATCGTAATTTGCAAACGTTTCAACAGTTGTCATAATAATAGTCAGTTGCGAGAAACTAGTCATTTAGTTGCAAGTAATTAATTTTGTTTTTCATAAACGCAAATGATTTTTAAATTGCAGCAATTGAAAAACTGTTATTTCCAACTGAAAACTTTGTTTGTGTTTCCCTTCGTTGTATACACACTACGTTTATAATTCAGAGTTACTTTATGGACAAACTGTTCTATATACACAAATTGATAATTTGTTTAATACGCGGACGGAGATAGCAACAGAGGTGCGATGAGTACAAACCATAAGAAGACGAACGGACATAGGGGGAAAGACAATTAATATAATAAATAATAATGACCGAATTAGCTTGCGGTATATATAAGATATATTTTTAAGTTGACAGCTGAATATTCGTTTGTGGCAAATACAACTCACAAACGAAGTGTAGTTGGCTAATTTTTCAGTTGCGGTGAACGAAAAATTTCTATGCGTGTAACTTTAAATGCCACACTGATTCTGTCAGCTACCATCTGTTAATAGACTACTGTCAAATCAAAGCTTATGAGTAAAATTTCAAGTGTTTAAGTAGATAATAAGAGGTAGCAGTTCATAGCCCAATTTAGGCATCGTTGCCATGGCGACTACAGACGAGCGCGCCGGTGCGTTATCATGGTGGAAGATCACTTTTTCTTTGCCAAATGCTATCGTTTTTGCTTCAAATCAATGTTCTTGAATGAAGTTCTTTTTTTCGGTTTGAATTTATTTTTTATATAAATAAAATAAAAAATAATATAAGTAAAATGTTTGCCTACAATGTTTTTTTGGTCCGGGTTAATTGCCGATGCGTATGGGTCAAATACCAAGAACTGAGAAACAGTAGAAGAAAACTATCATTGAAAAAACAAAGAGACACCAGATCATAAGCCCTCTGGATCAATCCATGATCTTGGAACAAGCAAACGAGATTAAATTAGGCTTTGTAACTGGAAAAATACTATAAATATAAACTTTAAAGCTAGAATTTTTATAATCTTTCAGCAGTAAGAAAGATTTTATAAAACTTCCTTGAAAAGTTTATTCGAACTTCTTAAGCTGTTAATAATAATGTGTTAATGCTTCTCTGTGGATTTGATCTTTTTATACAATGTCAATTGTATGTATGTAGAGCTTGTATCAAAACATTTGGCGAACCTTCTGTACAAATAGAGAATGAAACAAATGTCCCTGTGTTATTTAATAAGGGAATATTTCTCAGAAAAAGCGTAAAATTCCTCAGAGAATAAATTTGAGAGTAGCTTCCTGACAACTACACTGGCGGGCAATGAAACTGACTCACTTAAATTTTGTAATTTAAATGCTGTTTTCTTTGTTTTCCTTTCCTATATAAAAAATCTGAGAGCACCACTTAAAAGACCAGGAAATTTTGTGTTTGAAGATACAATTCTTTTTATTCTGTGACCAGTGGTCAATTTTATATCAAGCAAAACAAATAAAAATACAGAAATTAATCAAGTAAAAATTACATCAACAAAGTAAGCTGGAGCAATTAACAGTAACAAGGGAAAACTAAAGCAACAATTAATGAACCGTATTACCACCTCGGTCTCTGATAACAGCTTCGCACCGGTTTTTCATTGAACGAATTAATTTTCTGATAGTTTCCTGTGGGATTCTTTGCCATTCCTCAAGAAGACCTGACTTAAAGCTATCCACGGTCGATGGAGCCACATATCTGGCCCGTACTCTTCTTTTGGCCTCGTCCCACATATGTTCGATTAGGTTCAGGTCCGGGTTTCGGGCGGGCCAGTCCATTAACTCAATGGCGGCTTCAGCAATAAAGCGACACACCGATGTTGCCATATGAGGCGAGCATTATCCTGCATGAAAATAAAGCAGTCCCCTAAAATTGGTCGGTAAGGCACAATATACTCTTGCAAGATTTCCCGGATATAGCATTCAGCCGTTAAACCACTTCCTCTGCCTCCACCATGTATAAAAACCAGATCTATTTTTCGTTATATGATATTCCAGCCCACATCATACAAGATCCTCCTCCGTAAGCCAGTGTTCTTCTAATACAACATTGTGCATAACGCTCATCTGGCCTCCTATAGACGCGTTCTCTTCTATCGCTGCCATGTACGCACATTCTGGACTCATCTGAGAAGAGAACTGAGCTCCATTGTTCTAAACTCCAATCTGCATGCTGTTGAGCAAATATAAGACGGGCTTGTCGGTGCGCTGCAGTCAGTTCTGGGCCTGTTGCCGGTGTTCTTGGGATGAGGGAAGCTTCCTTAAGCCTTCTTCTTATAGTCCACTCACTAACAGCTACTCCATGCACTTGCAACACCTCTTTCTGGAGGCTTACGCCGGTGGCATGATGATTTCTTAAACTCGATGTGACGATAAATCGGTCCTCTCTTGCAGAAGTAGCGCGTTGTCCACTTGATCTTGGTCTACGACTAAAGGAATCAGTCTCCTGGTAACTTCGGTAAACTCTAGATACCGTAGATTGACTATGGTGCAATTCGCGGGAAACATAGCGCTGACTAAAGCCTTGATGCAATAATGCCACTATTTGAGCTGCTTCAGTTTCTATTGCGTCCATCTTCAATTTGCGAACATTAAAATTTTATATAATTGCAATTTTTACAAAAGCTGGATAGATTTTTTGCATCTTTTTCGCAAAATAACTAGAGTAGAAAATTTAAAAAAAATTGTGTCTTAATGTCTTAGTTGATATTTAACAAATAGTCATGGTCAAGTTAATAAAAAAATTAACTATGAATATGTTAATTTTACAAGGTTTTATATGACATTGAAATCTTTGCTGCAAATCTAAATTTGTGCACAGAAAATAAAAGAATTGATTTATTACCTAAACTAGTTTAGCTAATGTGAAAGTTTCTATCTCACCTAATCTTTTCAACAACTTTTCTACTTACACAGTTAATTTAACAATCATGCATTAGGTAATTCACCTAATTACAATTAGTTAATTCAACTAAAATTTTGCTTATCAAATCATCTAATTCTTCTAGTTATTTTACCTAATGCAAGTTGTCGATTTGTTCGTACACTAGGGAAATAACGCATATTAGCATTATCCACGCCTCAGTATAAATTTTATATAAATATTTACGTGGATAAATCAAATGCTTTCCTTACAACTTGTTTTTTCCCCGTATTTGAATTTTATAGGAGCACAGCGCTCTCCTATAAAAAACATAAATAAAAACAAAGTGAGAAAATTTTACAAAAAGTAAAGCCTCACGCGAGATTTGAACTCGGGCCGCTGGCGTTATAGTCAAACGCTTTACCGCTGTGCTGTTACGCCGTTTGATAACTTGTGAACAAAATGTATATAAAAATATGAGGTCCACAACTCTGAAATTATGGGCATCTACAGCAATTTGATTAATTGGTATGTAGCGTAAACTCCTGTATTGGAAATTTAGCTCAATAGATAAGGCGTTGGTTGTTGAAATCTTGAGATCACAGGTTCGATTCTCAGCGGTGGCAAAGAAATTTTTCAGTCATTTATACAATGTATATATCTCTCTCATTCTATCTACTATAAAATAAATCTTTCTTCTCTATCATGTGACGAAATGAAGTAAAGTCACCTAAGGAAAGTTTCACTTCAAAATAGAAATTGCAAAACAAAAAACATATTTTTTGCATATTTTTTGCACGGCATTCCCACTCTTAAGTGGGAATGCCATCTAAATAATTAGATGATTTTTCTACACTTAGTAGGTGGCTTGCCTAATCTGAAGTGGTCATAGTTTAAAAAAAATTAGCTAATTCTTCTAATAAATTATGTGTCTTATCTATTTTATGGTTGAAGGTACACCTAAATATTTAGGTTTTTTTAGCTACTCTCGCAGTTAAACTACCCAATATAATTGCATATAATTAACATTTAGAAATTGGTAGCGCACCTAATCAAATTCGTTGACTGAAAATCACCGGATTAATTTAGCTGAATTGACTACATTTTTAGGTAAAAGTTCTACTCTTTTTTTTCTGTGTGGAAGAAAATAGCATATAAATGAAAAAAATAAAGTGAGTCAGTTTCATTGCTCGCTAGTGTATGTTCATCACATCAGAGACATGGAAGAAGTCATGGTAGGATAAACCACGGTTGAATTAATAAGGTTGTCTAGAGGCTGATCGTACTCTGTTCTCAGTACCCACAATTGTCAATATCAATGAAATGCAATAACAACAACTTCATCGGCTTTACATGTTATCAATTTTCGCTTTCAGATTTTGTATGAGTTGTCAACTTCGATTTGAAATTTATGGGCACTCGCTGTCACCCTTGCGACAACCTTATTAATTGGGATAAAATGGGATAAAAAATATAGTTCACGGCTGAAAATCCTTTCTCGCGCCGAATCGAAAATGTCATAATTAATACAAATGATTTTATGCTTCTTTTTGCTATTGTTCGTAGTTCAGTATTTTTTTTACAATTCTGACTCTTGTCGCTCAGCCGCGAGTATACCTTCTTTATCCTTCCATGGAAGAAGTGCATGATCAAGGCATATTTAACAAGGTAGTCTCGTATCAGAGAGGTGGATACAGCAGCTGTCAAACACAAGAAGAATATAAAAAAGAAAAAAAAAACAGCGAATAAAAAACTGTTTGCTTTCATTCGTTAACGGCCGATTTTGACAGGTGCTGTACCCACCACAAGAGAGAATTTCAACAACACTACTTTGTTGAACATACCTTGTGCATGATCAAAACACAAAGCAGTTGAATATGAGAAATCAATAATATTAAGTCCCACTCATGGTATAATAATACAAGGTAGCATTGACAGATGCTTGGGAAAACATCTCCTGTCAAAAAATATACTCAAAAAGAGAGCGCTCACAATCGGCCATTGAAAACACAAACAATGTTGAAAACGTTGAAGTGAAAAAAAAAACAACAACCTCAGCAGCTGCAGATGCATTATCACAAACAGCAATTTTTGACAGGAGATGTTTTCTTGTAGAAGAGAAAATAAGCAGTTGTCAATGCTACCTTATATTATTATACCATGGTCCCACTGAATAAGTAATTAAAGTCAGAGAGAGACAAATGTTCTGTGAAGAATTTTTTGTATAGGAAATATTCTCACTGCATGTTCGTCATTCGCCAACTGTTTTGGTACAAGCTTTAAATGTAGGGCTGAGGTGACAAGGTGATCGTTTGAACGGCGTTCAATGAATACTTTTTACTCTCTTTTATATTTTGATTGCTGCTCGGTCACATGATCGGCGTTCAATTCGTCATTTCACCACCTAGAAACACTATTTTGAACGCCCTTCAAAATGTTCATCCGTCCTCACTCTCACGGTTTTTTAAATTTTTCCATTGAATGCAACAACAAAACCATTTGAAGTCCGTTTAAACGATCACCGTGTGACCTCAGCATATGCTTTCAGCTGATGAGAGAGAGACTTTAACGTGTAAACTAAAAAATAAACCAGGCAAGCGTGTTCTATTAAAAGAGCAAAACTTTTGGAATATTTCAAACATGTAGACTTACTTGGTGGTCTATAGATGTCCATAGCAGGCTTGCCACGAATTTGTTGTCCTTGATTGCCGCCAGATTGTATGTTGAATGCAAGGCTGCGCCTTTTATTAATGTTCTTAATTGAAAAAAAGGGAAAGAAATAGTTATTAAGCTAAATCTTTTGGAGTCCATGACTTTGAGCTTACCTGCTGGTTAGATGTACGCACAAAGCTGCGTTCTCTCGTTATAGAACCCGGTATTAGTCCTGTATTGTGTGGTTGATAATCCGGAGATTTTCTTAATTTTCGTCCATCATTATGATTGTTCATATTATGTGATTGTTCGATTTTTTCCGCCATTTTATTTAAAGTGCTTTTCTCTTTGCAAAAATGTGTGTGTATGTGTGTGATAAATGTATGTTCAACAAGTATCTTTGAATTCGATTTCCTTTTTTGTTGTTACTGGTTTTAAAATTAATTCTTTGGCTTAGTTGTAAATGATTTATTTACAGATGATGCACTCGTGATTCCCCCAATTCAATACTTCGTTTTGTTCGAATTTAAGTTATTCCTTAAAATATCACAATCTTTTTCTTTCTTGTCAATACAATTCTATGGTATTCAAAATCTTTTATACATAGTATAGATATAAATTATTTGATGTAGATGAGTTGTTGCAGAAGAACTTTAAAGGACTATCTGAAAAATAAGAGTAAAAATTTATTGTAATTTAATTTTTATTTTAATACGATGGAATGTTCTTAATATAAGTATGGAAATCATTATTAATTGCAATATGATAAATCATATAATATTACAATTATACCATTTTTCTATTTTCGTCAAAAATTCTTTGAGTCGTAAATTTTTTGGTTCTCTAAAATTAATTCATTCACATGACTTTCGATCGGTCTATAATTTAAATAAATATTCTATGAAGCCATATGGCTTTGTTTATAAAAAATTATGAAACTTTTATAGGGAAAATATCGAAAAATCTCCGAAAAAAAGTCTTTGAAAGGCTTCATAAATAAGAAAAATTTAAAAATCATTGAAACCTTCTTTAAACACTTTATAAAGCTATCTAATTTTTTTTCATCTGAGCACAAATATTGTCAAAAATATTTCAAATTACTTCAGAACATGGTTGAATAAATAAGGTTGTCTCGTGGCTGATCGTACTCTCTTCTAAGTACCCATTATTGTCAAAATCAATGCTAAGCAACAACATCAACTTCATTGGCTTTACATGTTATCAATTTCCGCTTTCAGATTTTGTATGAGCTGTCCATTTCGATTTGACATTTATGGGAACTCGGTCTCACCCATGCGACAACCTTACTTATTCAACCATGCTTCAGAATATTTCAAAAACAAACACACAGTGAAAAAATTTTGCAATGAGATTAAAAAGATATCTTAAGACTGTTTCTTTAATGAGATAATTTTTTAAAAACGACTGAAATGTGTTGTAAGCCTTTCATAAAGCACTTTTAAAAGTTATTACTCTCATCTGAGCACAAATACTGTCAAAACAATTAAAATATCCAACAAACATTTTCTGAATGCCTCAAAAAAATGACTCTAAAATGAGTATTTTTTATACATGTTTTATGAGTGCGCAATATAAAGACTCCTGAAGGAGTCTTTGATACGATTGTAAAATGATTGCTCAAAAATAAGACTCTTAAAAGAGTCATTGTTATGCTTGCTTTATGATGGCTCATAACAAAGGCTCACAAAAGGATTATATATTACATGATATATGCGTTATTATAAAAAGGTTATTTGTGAGAATATTAATATTTTTTCGTAGGGAATTGTCCCAATTCATCGTTATTTATCTTTCAGTTGTTGAACTTGCAGTTGTGAACGTGCAGAATCGAATAAAGGGATTCATAAACATGAGACTTATGACTCTTAAAAGAATAATTTAAATGAGTTATAAAAGAGTCTTAATTATGAGTTTTTAAAGAGTCGAGTTAATATTTCTTAAAAAATATTAATCATGAGTCTTTAAAAGTCTTCATTCCGAGTAAAAAAAAAACTAATTTATATGAGTTCTAAGAGAAACTTTATTTTGAGTCTTTGAAGAGTACATTACATGATTCTTAAAAGAGTATTAAGAATGAATTCTAAAAGAGTCTTAATTTGTTTTTTTTAGAGTACATTACACGATTCTTAAAATAGTATTCATCATGAGTCTTAAAAGAAGTCTCCTTTTGAGTCCAAAAAGACTAATTTATATGAGTTCTAAAAGAATCTTTATCATGAGTTTTTGAAGAGTACATTACATGATTCTTAAAAGAGTATTAAGCATGAATTATAAGAGTCTTAATTATGAGTCTTTAAAGAGTACATAACACGATTCTTAAAATAGTATTCATCATGAGTCCTAAAAAAAGTCTCGTTTTGAGTCCAAAAAGACTAATTTATATGAGTTCTAAGAGAATCTTTATTATAAGTCCTTGAAGAGTACAGTACATGATTCTTAAAAGAGTATTAAGCAAGAGTCTTAAAAAGAGTCTTAATTTTGAGTCCAAAATGAGACATAAAGCAGTCATTATTATGAATCATATTTTGGAGTCAATAACCTACTAAAATGTATTCATAATAGTCTTTTTTGAGCGCATTATGACAAAAAATTCTCATTTATATGAGTCTTAAAATACTCTTAAAATAGTGAAATACTCATTATTTTAAAGTATTTAAAAGAGAATTTTAAGAATCATAATATTTGCTGGGTAATTTCAAATTATTCCAAACAATTGTAAGATATGTAAGATACATGACTTAATAATTATATTTGGTGTGGAATTAAGGTGTCACACAAATTTTAAGGGTTTTTTTCAAGTTTAACGCTTTATTGTGTAAAATTTTTTACAATTTCATTTTTCAAGGTATTGTCTATCGCTTGCCATTACTTTTTCCATCTTTCCGACAATTTTCGTATACTGTCTCGTAAAAATTATGTGTCTTTTGATGTCCAATTTTGAAGTTCTTGAAAAGAGCGAAAGTTCTGATCCTCAAGGGCATGCGTATAGACGAAAACAAATAATAATCAGAAGGGGCAATGTTTGGGCTATGCGGCGGATGGGTTAGAACTTCCCATTTCGATACGACACATGTCAAGGTGTCTACGCAACATTTGGCCAAGCGTTGTCATATTGCAAAAGTACCTTGTCGTGCCTTTGCTCGTATTCTAGGCGTTTTTGCTTCAAACGCATCAATTGAGAACGGTAGAGTTGCACTGTGATGATTTCACCCGGTTATAGCAGCTCATAGTACACCACGCCCAATTAGTCTCACCAAATACAGAGTATGACCTTCCCACTGTGAATATTCGGCTTTCGCATCGATTTTGACATATGGTCTGGCGACCCCTATGATTTTTTGCACTCGGAGTTATCATAATGAACCCATTTTTCATCACCAGTCAGAATACGATGCAAAAATCGTTTTCTTTTTTGCCGTTGGAGCATATGTTCACAAGTCTAAAAAAGGCGTTCGACGTCTCTCGGCTTCAATTAATACGGCACTCAATCTCCTACCTTCTGGATAATTCTTCTTACGTTTGACCCAAGTCTTCATCCCATATAGCCTCCAATTCGGCATCCTCAAACTTTTCTGGCAGTCCTTCGCGCTCTTTATCATCGGTATTTATATCACCACTTCTAAAACGTCTACACCAAAACTCACTTGTGGAAATCGATGAAGCATATTCCCCGTAAGATTCTTGCTGCATTCGTAGCCTTCAGCTGCATTTTTCTTCAAATAAACGCAGAAAAGTAAACTTTCCCGCAAATTGTGTTTTGTAGGCACGAAAGTTGACATATTCGGAGCACACAAAAAATATGTTGCTTACACTTCAACAAAACGACGCATACCGAAAAAGAAAGCCTAATGATGAGGCTTCAAAATAAAGTGTCTGCAACATTTTCCGATTCGATTTAATACAGAAAAAGATCCTTTATAAATTGTTTGTACAACTGATACTAATGTATTTTTTAAGCATCGAAACAGCCAGAGGGAACAAGTCGAAGGATATCTTTTTTGGGGAAGACCTTAATACTTTTTTGATACGGCTTTTATTTCCTCAATCAAGTTGAAACGAGATCTCGGAAGCGATGTTTTGAGTTGGTGGAACAGCTAGTAGACGTTTGGTTCTAAATCAGGTGACAAAAATGGCTGTGGGAGGGTATTGGTTAGGATGGTAACCGAAACCCGGTTTTTAAAGGCCTCAAAGACATGCTCGGGTGTAAAAAAACGTTCGCCTCGTATTTTTTTCTTAATATGAGCGGATTAGAAGTTATCATTCGGTGTCAAGTTGGGACTGTATGGTATATGACCCCTTAATTCCACGTTTTGATAGCTCAAAAACGCTTTGATTTGAACTGATGTGTGGAAACTCACATTGTGGTGATGGAGGATGATCTTCCTTCGGGGGTTGGTTTTCCACATTTCTCCAAAGACTTCCGGCAAACAAATGGTTTTGTATCATTAAGCATTAAAAGTTCTCTGTTGCTTAAGTGGTACAGCTACGACATCACCGGTTTTTCTCAACAAACTTGGATGTGCTCCGACCGCGGACAATTTTTGTAGGGTTTTGTTTATTTCGAAAGACCCAAACAGAGAATTGCTGCTTTGTTACGGGAGTAGATCCACGACTCTTCACCTGTGGTGATGCATTAGACGTGTTTCGAACCACTCCTGCTACACTCTGTCGCCATTTCCTTGCACCAATCGACACGTGCCTGTTTTTGAGCAACCGTCAAATTATGGGGTATCCAACGGGATACTCACAACAGCCGTTCTTGGACGACCTTCACGAAATTCGTTCTGGAGAGAACGACGACCAGCGTTTTACAGTCACTGAGTGTGGTGCTTCGTCACCAAAAGTCGAACTAAGTCGATCGATTTATTTTATCACCTTCTACCGTCGGAGACGATACACATATGCCAACGCTTTTTCCATTCTTGAAAACATTTTTGGTAGGCCGATTTCGGAATGACCTTTTGCTTCCTCTGGGAATTCTCTTTGATGACTTCAATCGTCTCAAAATGTTTTCCACGAAGCAAGAATTTCAGTTTGGGGAATAGAAAAAAGTTACACGGGCCATATCTGGCGAATATGCTACTTGTTGAACGACATTGACATTGATTTTGGTTAAATAATCGCTGATGCATTAACGTGGTGGAAAAAGTTACGAACTGTCCTTCAATAATTCTGGCCTCTTTCGCCGAAGTTGAATATTCTCGGGCAAACGCTTTAAAACACTCAAATAACATTGAGCGTTGACCGATAGATCTTGTGGAAGGAATTCCGAGTACACGACACCTTAAGAATCGAAGAAAACGGTCAACATCACCTTAATTCTTGAACTTTGTCGTGGTTTTTTGGGTTTCAGCTCATCTGCGCCACTCAGCAGATTGTTGACCTATTTCGACGTCATACTTGTAAACCCAAGCCTCGTTACCAGTAATAATGCGCTGAATGTTCGTATCATCTATTAAAAGCATCTACTGAGCGACAGTTTTGCGAAAATCCTTTTGAAGGAAATCCAGAATTTTTGGCACAAGTCGCGCTGCAACCCGTTGCATGCCAACAACATCATGTAAAATGGTGTGCGCCGATCCAGACGAATTAAGCTCGGCAGCTATATCTCTCACGGTCACATTTTAATTTTTTATTTATGTTGCTGGACGAGAAGGGTGAGGCAAGTTTTCAACTGATACAATGAAACAATTTGTATCACAACAATTTGTATCAAATGCTTGCGTACGTGATTAGAGCGGACTCCACATAAGTTTTCTGCAACATTTTCAATGCATTCAGACAAGAAATTCCATTCGTAAAATCCAATTTCAAATACACCCTTTGCTCAACTTTTTTTTCCATAATAAAATTCGCAGGTCAGACTATAGGTGAACTTGCTTACAAAGCAATAATGCACTTAACTCATTGACGAAGACAACGACATAACGACATCTGTCAAATTTTTTTTTACATGCTTTTCTTATGGAAGTGAATATGGTGAAAATGTCGCAGCAACATAGTAATGTTGCCGGCGTCAATATAGAAGTATTTCTAATTTGACGAGTGACAACAGTGCAAATATAAGGGTTTGTGTATGCGTGAATGAAACAATCGTATAATATTTCCAGATTGTTGACTCTTTCTTCGAGTCGTGTCGCAAAGTCGTGTGGTCGTCAATGTGTTCTATACATTAGAAAGAAGCTATGTGACAGATCGCGCTAAAAATTAATGCCTACAACAGTGTTACCAGCCCTCAAGAAGAAATCATTAGCTTTATGGCAACTGTTGTTGTTTCATCCGTACAGTTCGGTTCAATTTTGAACAGAAGGTATAATAGTTAAACCACTGTTAACTACACACGAGGCACACATATATCAAAACGTTGTGAGTACGTTTATGATAGAAAATGTCAAACTTTCGAATGGAACTGTCAAAATTCATCTGACAATGCTTAGTATTGCCGAGACGCAAGATTTTAAAGGCAGCCCTCGTGAAGGCATTACACTTTCCTCAGATTCAAATGACATGTTTCAGCGACCACATGTCCATCATGCACACAACATCCTACACATGTTTCACTTGATTGAACTTTCCTTACACTAATCTTTAACCCCATTTCGAACCAAGATAAACTTGACTGAATAGATAATACACCTAAAATCGATTGATTAAAGCTTAAAAGATAAGCCAAAATGGCCGCATTTGGCAAAGAACAAAGTGCTCTTTCACCAGAACAACACACCGGAGTAAAAACAGCAATTTCGACAAGGATAACTGCAATCATTTGGAAAAATATAAGAATAAATGATAAGAATGAAGACAAATTTGGGAACAAAGAAAGGGATAGGAACAAGCAAAAGGAAAATCATACTGTAACGTCGAAACATACGGGTGTGTCTACGACACAGTCAATTGCTTTTTTAGTTAAGAAGCCGAAAGAAGTTATGGGAGCAGTCTTCTTATTGCTTGACCCAATTTCAATATCTCATTGAAATAATTTCATTTTAAGAAAATGGCACTTAATTAAATGAAAAATAATTTTAAAATTCAAAAATTTTTCTTTACAAAACTGTCAGCTTACAACTTAATAAGCTCGCCACTCAGATCACTCGTATAATGCTTGCTTTAAAATTTTTTTGACAATTACTTTTCCATATGGTAAGCTTGGCGTAGGAGTGCATCTGGTTTCACAAGCTCAACACAAGAATTATGTATGAGTGTGCATGACATCAGCTGTCGAGAAAAATAAACAAAAAACCAATAAAGCAAAATATTTCATACATGAGTGACAACAACTATTTTTATTGATGCAAAACCAGACTGATTGACAACGAAATAAAAGCTGCTAAAGTAAAAAAAAAACCTCAAAAACGACCATTATTTTGCATTTTTGAAACCTGAATGAATATCTATGAGTAATCTTAAAATCACATGATATTTAAGATAATTTAATAAGAAAGCTTCTATTCATTCTACTTTATTTTAAATTTAATGAGTTTTCTACTTTAGCATTCTTGTCGAGTAGAAATTATTTTTGATAAACATTCTTCCTTAACTTCCAAATTTAAAAATGGTCATTAAAACCATTTAAAGAATAGTAGGTACATATTATGTATGCATGAATTCCCATAAGTTTACCTAATGTCTTAGTACATTACGTCTATTTCTGTTCTGTACCGCCTATTTAAAGTGTTTGTTTGGCTCGAGCTTAGTTAAGAAAACAAAATCAAAAAGTGGTCATGTGTGTATTCAAATGTTTGCACACAAATGACCGTATAAACAAATATTAAAAACAAAAAAACTTGCTCACATTGTCGCTTGAGACAACATTTACACTGTGCAACAAGTTGAGAGTATATCTTTCAATACTAATACACAATTGATAATTAACCCATAAATGTCTAAAGCTTGACGTTTTGCTTTAACCCTTTGCTTCCTAGTGGTTTCGCAGTGAAACCACACATTAATATTTTTTTCTCTATTTTTCTAGTGGTTGCATAGGAAAATCAAGCGTATTTCTAAGAACTGTTATTCATTTTATAACGGCAGAAATTATTTGCGGGTAATGCATTAGTTTGATGGTTCCTGTCATTTGAAGTGCTTTGTTATGGTGCAGTGAAAAATTATTAATACACTCAAACCTCGTTTTATGCGAATTCTTTTTATGCGAATTCAAATTTATGCGATTTTAAAATTTTTGTTTTTTTTTGCATTTTTACATAAACATTTACAATATTTAAACAGTTGGCAGCATTGGCAAACATATGTACATAGTTACATCAGCGCCGGTAAAAAAACAAGTGTCAGCTTAGAACTCTATGTGTGTTATTGTCAATTTTGGTTACAATTGAGGGGAACCACGGTGCTATTTTGTCGTCAATGTTTTTACATCCTAGTGAAGTTTAATTCATATTTTGTAATATTTATCGTAGAAGTGATCAAAGTAAGCGTCAAAACTCTTTCGATTTGAAGTTTTTGTGCTAAAAAAGGTTTCTGTATTTTCAGATATCACCATGGAGAAAAATAAGAAAATAAGACAAACGATATCCCTTGAGACAAAGATAAAAATTCTAGATCGCATTTCAAATGGAGCAAAATACACGTCACTTGGAAAAGAGTACAAACTAGGAGAATCGACTATAAGATCGATTAAGAAAAATGAGGTTTCCATAAGAAAATCCGTAATTGCTGGTACAAAACTTAGCTCTAAACATTCTTCGTATTCAAGAGACACATTGATCGAAAAAGTGGAAAAATCTATTGTCTTGTGGATCGAAGATTTAACCAAAAAGAGGATTCCCATAAGCGGATACATGATAAAAGAAAAAGCTCTATTGTTTTATGAAAAGATAAAATTCTCAGAGCCGTCAACTTCTACGCCAAAAGAATTCGCAGCAAGCAATGGATGGATGGTACGTTTTTTAAAAAGAAACAATCTTCACAACATTCAAATAAGAGGTGAATCAGCATCAGCAGATGAACAAGCATGCGCAAATTACCCAGAAAAATTAAAAAAAATTATTGATGAGGGAGGCTACACCCCAGATCAAATATTCAATGCAGATGAGACCGGACTATTCTGGAAAAAAATGCCTAGTAGAACCTATATTGCAAAAGCAGAAAAGAGAGCCAATGGCTTCAAAGCTTGTAAAGAAAGGTTAACGTTTTTGCTATGCTGCAACGCATCAGGAAATAAAGAGTGATTTTTTAAGTGCCTGATAACTTTTTTTTTAAAAAAAACGCATAAAATTTGCAAAATCTCATCGGTTCTTTATTTGAAACGTTAGATTGGTCCATGACATTTACTTTTTGAAGATAATTTCATTTAAATGTTGACCGCGGCTGCGTCTTAGGTGGTCCATTCGGAAAGTCCAATTTTGGGCAACTTTTTCGAGCATTTTGGCCGGAATAGCCCGAATTTCTTCGGAAATGTTGTCTTCCAAAGCTGGAATAGTTGCTGGCTTATTTCTGTAGACTTTAGACTTGACGTAGCCCCACAAAAAATAGTCTAAAGGCGTCAAATCGCATGATCTTGGTGGCCAACTTACCGGTCCATTTCTTGAGATTAATTGTTCTCCGAAGTTTTCCCTCAAAATGGCCATAGAATCGCGAGATGTGTGGCATGTAGCGCCATCTTGTTGAAACCATATGTCAACCAAGTTCAGTTCTTCCATTTTTGGCAACAAAAAGTTTGTTAGCATCGAACGATAGCGATCACCATTCACCGTAACGTTGCGTCCAACAGCATCTTTGAAAAAATACGGTCCAATGATTCCACCAGCGTACAAACCACACCAAACAGTGCATTTTTCGGGATGCATGGCCAGTTCTTGAACGGCTTCTGGTTGCTCTTCACTCCAAATGCGGCAATTTTGCTTATTTACGTAGCCATTCAACCAGAAATGAGCCTCATCGCTGAACAAAATTTGTCGGACGTAAAGCGCGAAACACATTTCGAACCGAACACTGATTTTGGTAATAAAATTCAATGATTTGCAAGCGTTGCTCGTTAGTAAGTCTATTCATGATGAAATGTCAAAGCATACTGAGCATCTTTCTCTTTGACACCATGTCTGAAATCCCACGTGATCTGTCAAATACTAATGCATGAAAATCATAACCTCAAAAAAATCACCCTTTAAAATGTTGAAACCATTAGTCGTCAATAAATTTTTGAAACCACGTGCGTTTAAAGGCAAAGATTTAAAACGTTTGCCAGTTCACTGGATGGCAAATCGCAAAGCATGGGTTACATCGGCATTGTTTAGTGAATGGTTTCACAAATGTTTTGTGCCAGAAGTGGAATCTTATATGAAGGAAAAAGATCTTGCATTTAAAATTTTACTCATTATAGACAATGCACCAGGACATCCTCATTTGAACCATCCAAACATTCAAGTTGAATTTCTGCCACCTAATACAACTAGCATTCTTCAGCCTCTCGATCAGGGAATAATATCAACTTTTAAGAAATATTATATAAAAAGCACTTACCAATTAATTTTAACTAAACTTGAAAATGAAACATTGACATTAAATGAAGTTTGGAAACAATTTACAATTTTCGATTGCATAGTCCTGGCTGCATCTGCCATATCCAAAATACGACCGCAAACCTTAAATGCGTGCTGGAAAGCTGTATGGCCAGATTGTTTTGGTAGCAATAGTAGTGATGTTGAACGATCAACATTATCAAATGAAATTTTAACCCTAGCTCGCCAAATTGGAGGCGATGGATTTGATTCTCTGGACCACAATGATTTAGAAGAACTACTTGTCGAAGAGTCATTATCCGATGATGATATTATTAGTTTAGCTACAGATAATGTCGAAGACACTCATTCCGAAAGTGATTGCGAAGAAACTGTTGAACCTCTTACTTCAAAAAAAATTGGAGAAGTTCTTAAAACAGTTAATGATTTACAAAACGAAATTTTCAATATTGATCCAGATACGGAACGAGCAATGAAGCTACAGCGAGGACTCAACGATCTATTTTCAGGATACCAGGAGTTGTATAAGCAACTGAAAAAATCAACATCACAAAGTCTGATGACAAATTTTTTTGTACGAGAAGAAAGAAATAAAGTTCCCGAAAACTGATTCTGAAACTATATAAAGTTTTAAATTTAATTTTTAATCTTTTTCTTCATAAGTTTTCTTTTAAATGTACCTATGTATTGTATATGAATTGCTGTTTATTTTTTCTTTATTTTTTGTTATTGCTTTATTAAATGAAAATATTTTTTTATTCCTTTTTATGCGATTTTGTTTGACTTTTAATGTTCTGATTTGAATTTATGCGATTTTTTTAAATTAAGAAACGAATCAGTAGTTTTATATGCACCTAGTGTATCGTTTTATGCGAATTCGTTTTACGCGGATTTTTGCGGAACGAATCAATCGCATAAAACGAGGTTTGAGTGTAGTTGGTTTTTTTTTGAGAATGGCAAGTAGGTAAAGTGCGTAAAGGCAAGAATTTCTTATTTTCTTGTCATTAATAATATAGTTGGTAGCAATTTATGAAGTGCGACCCATTCATCAAGGTTTTTGGATGTGGTTTAGCGTTGAAACCAGGATGGAGTAAACATTTTTTTTCATTTTAGGCAATGATCGTTGTCGAAGATTTGACCTAGAGGCGATGGGTTCGGAAGAATTTCAGATTTTTTTTTGACGCAGTTCCATCGGATATCGAATATGAAAGTGGTGACGAAGAACCAGAAGATCCTAAAGCAAATGTTGAAAATCCATTCGACATAAATTAGCATTCAGATTAGCTGTTTGCTCAGGACTTGTGGGGAGCAAGACAGTTAAAATAACAAAAACAAAATCAGGCACAAGTAGTCCAAGCTCAAGTTCTTCCGTTAGCCATTTCAAGATCAAATTACCGAAAAAAGGTTTTACAATTGTGATCATTTCCCGAAACATGACACATCGCGGCGGTGTGCACATTGCAGTACAGCATCTGAGCCTCACAGTACAAGGTGGTCCTGTTCTTGCTGGGAGGTTGGGACTTGGCTTGAAAAAAAAAAAATTGTTTTGCATCATATCGTAACGTTTGATAAAAATCATTTAAAAAAATATAATCTTTTTTCTTTGTTGTTTTTCCTTAGTTTCCTACTGGTTACGTGGCGAAACCCCTTCTAAAAACATTAATAAAAGATTTAAAAAAGTTAAAATTTTGTTATTCATTATTAATAAAGCAGATTTTATCTAAATTTCAAAGTTGTATAAAAATATTTTAAAAAATTGACACCTCCGGAAACAAAGGGTTAAGTCGATCTTGCGTGTCAAAACCACCTCTCCGCCTGCTTTTGATTATGCTCTTCCATAATATGCCACTAAAATTTCAATATTCATTTTAATCCTTATTTTTAAAGACTTGAAATAAAAAAGTCCCATTTTTTGTTAGGTTGAAAGGCTCGAAACCTATTAATAAATAGCTTTTTTTGCCCCCAACTTTTTATGACATCATGAGGCTGCGGTAGATTGAAAATGCAACAATCATGCAACGGCGTTGCATGGAATTTCAGTTAATTTACTCAAATGATAAGTGTTGCTAAGCGAAAATGATGGATATATAATTACTTGGCCAAACGACAAAAAGAAAAAAAGATACAGTAGTTTCGACTATGTCGTAACACAAGACGTAGAATTAGTCAATTCGCTTTTGATGACATCTTTTTTAAAAACTATTTAGCAAAATATTTATTCCATACACCTGAGCATATGACCTTTAAAATAGTGCCGGAGAGGGTTAATATGTATGACCGACCCCCATTACTTTTGTAAAAGGAACATTTTTGCCTTTGACACCTTTTCCCTCCGACCACTTCTTAGGGGGGCTCCAATACAAATTTTATGGTTTTTGTTTATTTATTCCATACACCTGAGCATATGACCTTTAAGAGAGTGCCGCAAAGGGTTAATATGTACGACCGACCTCCATTACTTTTGCAAAAGGAACATTTTTGCCCTTAACACCTATTTCCTCCGACCACTCCTTAGGGGGGCTCCCATACAAATTTTATTGTGTTTCTGCCGGAAAGGGTTAATATGTACCATTGATCCCCATTACTTTTGCAAAAGGAACATTTTTGCCTTTAACACCTATTTCCTCCGACCACTCCTTAGGGGGGCTCCGATACAAATTTTATGGTTTTTGTTTATTTATTCCATACACCTGAGCCTATGACCTTTAAGAGAGTGCCGGAGAGGGTTAATATGTATGACCGACCCCCATTATTTTTGCAAAAGGAACATTTTTGCCTTTGACACCTATTCTCTCCGACCATTCCTTAGGGGGGCTCCGATACAAATTTTATGGTTGTGTCGATAAAACCGGAAACTGTCGATAAATAGGTAGCAAGTTTAAGCAAACAAAAACATCAAATGTTGACTTTATATTTCATGTAATTATGTAAAATTTATATAAGTTAGAGAGTTCTAACATGAATTTTTGTCGCATTGAGGATCAAGCAGACCATCAAGTGCTAACATCAACATTGTACGATCAGTACTTTAGGCCCACCAAAGGCTCAAAAAGTTATATAAATACCGACACCTGATCACTATCAACCACCCTACTTACCTCCGAGAATGACGTATTCTACGTCAAAATATTCTGACTTCGTCAGGTCGCTTGAACATATTAGCAGTTAGCAGCTTACACATATGTAACAAAAATGCAATTTTGTTGCATTGAATTATTACTCACTCTGAAGAGGTACTACGGTAAATTTAAGTTTATGACAGCAAAGATTTGGTCTTTGACCTTATAACTAAAACAAAATAAAATTTTGACTCAATGTCAGCATTTTCTTTTTAACCGCTTAATGCAGTAAAAATGCAACAACAATGAAAAAATGTTGCATGGATTTATAACTCCATGACTATTGGAGCTACAGCAACTTTTAAGGAAGGAAAATAAATGTACCATTTTCGGCCACTTGATTAAAATATGACAGAAAAATGTATGGTAATTGATTGTGGTCAGCCGCTTAACATGTGGTCAGCCGCTTAATATAACGCAAATGCACCATCTTTGCATTGATTTATTGCATGGCACTTAGGCAAATGTTAATATACCACACAAAAGCAATAGAAAAATAAAAAATTAAAATAAGACAATATTAGAACAGAGGTATAAATCCAAACAAGAATTTAAACAAGGATTAGAAAAAGAACGGGATTAGGATTGCAAGGATTAAACAAGGATAATCCTTGGACAACCCTAGGACAAGGGTTTGGACAAGGATTGAAAAAGTGCGAGAAAAAAGTTTCGATCAAGGATTGGGACAATGATTTAGACAAGGATTACAACAATAATTAGGAAAAACAATCTAAAAAAAGAATTAGAGAAAATATTTGGACAATAATTACATCAAGAAGTGGGACAAAGATGGTGAAATGAATTCGACCAAGGTCTAGATCAAGAATTTGGACATGGCATAAAACGGGAATGCCTACAAGGGTTAGAAAAAGGACGAGAACAAGGATTTGGTAATGGATTAGAACAAAAATTCGGACAAGGATGATAAGTACTAAGGCTAGAATTTGGACATGGATTAACACAAGAATTTGGACAAGGATTATGGCAAGGAGTTAAACAAGTATAATGTTAAATATTCAAATAAGGCTGAGTATAGGGACTAGTGAAAGATAACAGATAAGAAAAAGAACTAAGATAAAAATACGTTGTCACGTCATAATATGGTGTATCCACGATACAGCCAAATGCATCCTTTTTTTGTCAGAAAGTACTTTTCAAATTTAAAAATATTTCGAAGTCAATTCATACGGATGTATTCATACGGATGTATTCATAAAAAGTAATGAACCTGTTATAATGCCTTTATAAGTAAAATATCAAAACACCTCATTCATAAATGTTCAGTAACGAAAAAAAAAACCACTTTAGAAGACTTCATAAATGAGGAGTTTAAAAATTATTGAAACTTCTAGAAATCCTTGATAAAGCATTTTTAAAATATTTTGTGCTAATACTGAGCACCAAAACGGTCAAAAGATATTAAGGGGACTTTCTTATGAATTTTTTGAAAAAAGACAGATTTTTAAGATTTTTTTTTTTTAAAAAGAAACTATAACATTTATTATCGGAGAAAAATGTCCTACCAGTTTGAAAATGGTGGTTTCGAGAAAAACGCGTTTAAGGTACTTTTACCGTCTAGAATGCTAAAAAAATACATATATTCAACAATTTTTTTTTTCACTTTCTTTATTATATATGGTTATCAATCTTTTTTTACAGCATTAAACAGTTCTTGAAGATTATGAAAAAACATTGTTATTTTTATTTTCTATTAATTGTAAATTCTATCAATTGATCATAAGAAGCTAGGTCAAAGTCCTTTCAAGGGCTGAAATGGCCAGTTATTTATTATTTATCATTGTACATTTAATTGAGGGTGCTCAAATTTTCTTCTCAAAAAAACACTGCTGCATGGCGGACAGTTAATCTCTGGAACGGTAAGTCTAAAACATTAAATTCAAAAAGCGTAAAGGAAGTGCTCTTACGTGATAGCTACAGAAAAATTGAAAAATCATTAAAAATAAAAAAGATACAGTAGTTTCGACTATGTCGTAACACAAGACGTAGAATTAGTCAATTCGCTTTTGATGACATCTTTTTTAAAAACTATTTAGCAAAATATTTATTCCATACACCTGAGCGTATGACCTTTAAAAGAGTGCCGGAGAGGGTTAATATGTATGACCGACCCCAATTACTTTTGCAAAAGAAACATTTGTGCCTTTGACACCTATTCCCTACGACCACTCCTTAGGGGGGCTCCCATACAAATTTTATGGTTTTGTCGATAAAACCGGAAACTGTCGATAAATAGGTAGCAAGTTTAAGCAAACAAAAACATCAAATGTTGGCTTTATATTTCATGTAATTGTGTAGAATTTATATAAGTTAGAAAGTTCTAACATGAATTTTTGTCGCATTGAGGATCAAGCAGACCAACAAGTGCTAACATCAACATTGTACGATCAGTACTTTAGGCCCACCAAAGGCTCAAAAAGTTATATAAATACCGACACCTGATCACTATCAACCACCCTACTTACCTCCGAGAATGACGTATTCTACGTCAAAATGGCGGATATTTGAAAATTTTTTCAAAAATCGCCTTTTTTGACCTTTTTTTCAGACTCAAAAATTGTATGTATTTTATTTTTTTGTGGTCAAATTGTGGTAAACTATCACACAGGATATAAAAAAAAAACAAAATGCTTCAAAGTTTATTAAAATCGGCCCAGTAGATCCGGAGCTTAACTGTCCGCCAGTTAAAGAAATCTAAACTCGAGAATAACGCATGTAAATTTTTTTTACACCTGCGGCGAGCCGAGAGCGCGCTTCAATTGAGTCGTTATATCTCGACACTGGCTTCGAACTACGACTTAATATTTTAGACAGTTATTATTGAAGGTATAAAGAATATAAAAATGTAAAAAACAAAAAATTCGTTTTTTGAAAATTCTAGACGGTAATAGTACCTTAAAGTTTCTTACCACAATCTGTTAATGGGCGGACGTCGTTTCAAATATAACTATAATTTTTTATTGAATAAGATTCACAAAACCTCTAAAGGAGGTATAAATGAGAAAATTAAAAAAAAAATGGCTGGAACCTTGACCTTTATAACAGCTTTATTTGAAAAATGATTCACTCTCATCTGAGCACAATTATTTTTTTAAGATAAGCAATATTTTTGAAAATATTAGAATATTAGAATGTTATTAGCAAAGATATAGAATGTAGGATAACCAATCATAAAAAACTCGGAAACTCGAATATACTAAATATATATTGTAGACGCTTACATATTTCCAAATACAGTAACAGATAAGACGCAGCGCCTTCGAACCATGCCAGTTTGTCAATTCGCATCATCTTAATCATGTTTTTATGTAAACATGTTGTGAATTATAAGCTTGCCAATATAAATTGAAGTGAGAAAAAGTTGCTGGATTCAAGTAAACAGTTTGCTGAAACTAAAATAATTCTCTGCGATTGTTTAAATTAAGAAAATATTTTCTCGATTCAAGTCTTATTCCAGGTTCTAGAATCAAGAATTTTATTTTTGTTTCAATCAATTATTTATCTCAATATTAGAAATAAATGCTCATTATAAATTTCTTTTTGCTCATTTTAATTTTTTTGTGCTTGATTTGAGCAAATGAGGCTAAAATTAAACTTTTCATAGATCAAGCAAAATATTTGCTTAATATAAGAATTTTATTATTTCTCTCTGTGTTGGCGAAGAAAAAAAGTGTTCTTCTACCATAAAAAAGCAACGTCGCACATGTCTGTAGTCGTCATGGCAGAAATTCATAAATTGGGATACAAACTGCTACCACATCCACCATAGTATTCTCCAGATTAAACCCCCTGCGACTATTTTCTTTTTCCTAACCTAAAAAAATGGATCGGCGGTAAGAGATTTGGGTCGAATGAAGACGTCATCTGTGAAACAAACGCCCATTTTGAGAACCGTGATAAAACCTTTTATTTGGAAGCAATAAAAAAATTGGGAAAAAGCTGAATTAAATGATCGATCTAAGAGGAAACTGTTTTGAAAAAAAAGTCACTGACTTATCAAATTGATCTCGTATACGCATCAAAGGAACATCTAGACACATCCTTTTATGGCAACAAGAGAGAAAATCGCTTTAAAATATTCGACGACACATTGAAAAGCAAATTCATCTTTTTATTTTATCGTTAAAAAACAAGACCCCGGTACTAAGCTGCACCTGTAGGAACATGTCATATTTGGACATGATGCGTGTTGATTAATTATTTACTAATTCTTCATAGCAATATTTAACATTTCTAATTGGTTGATTTATGCGTTTGTTCTTATTTATGAGTTATTATCAGATAAAATTGGCGTGAGGGAAGAAGAAGAAAATTCACGTGTTGTGTGGCTTGCTTATTTTTATTTGTGGGTGTTTAGAAAAAGAAAATAAAATTAATTTGAATAAAACTTGGAATAACTTAGAACAGTGGTTCTCACTAAAAGACGTAATACCGACGTAAGGCGGTATTTCAACCAAAACTCTGTACAACTTATATGAGAAAACTGGGCTTTGGCACATGGATCACACTTCAGCTCTAGTGCCTCATCTTGAATGCTTTCAGGAAGTAACATAACATCAACAATAAATGGGTCATGAACGAACAAAACAAACAAATTGGTCATGTCAGCCATTTGAAAGGGATTTAACCGATCTTCTAATGATCATATTGTATTGCGCGTGATATTGAATGTTTGTACACGAATGATAGAGAACTGGACCCACTATTTTTATGCCGACTTCGAATGGGTAATGTTCTTAAGAAGCTTTACATGCCATTTACTCTCTGAGGTTTGCCATTGTTTGCAGAGAGGTCATGGCCGGCTATGGGCACCACTACATTTAAAGCTTGTGTGTTGTTTCTGTGTTTGTCTTTTGTCTTTGATTTGTTGTTGCGTTTCGTGTTGCTACATAAGCCTTTGCTCTCATTTCTTGCTCTCAACGCTCCCAGAGCGCTCTATGACCATAGCTGGTCATGGCTAATCTGAAAAGTTAATTTCAATTGAAAAAATTGTCTGTGTCAGCTGGGGTCGAACCTGTTCTCGAATTGGCATCGAGTGGTCCACGCAATGTTTAACGCACTCGGACATGGGCACCACTGAATGACCCAAATGGGTCACAAACTGACTTAGATTTCCAGTTTTCTGGTGAAATATCAGGAAAATATTCGTTGAATTCAGATCAGAAGATTCAGAAGCAGATATAAAAAAACTTTATTAATATAAATATATTGAAAAAAATTTAAGGAATATGAGTAGAAAAACAAAAACAGCGAAACCAGTGTTGCATTGAAAAATAAAGCAATCAAATAAAATGGGGTTCGATCATTGCTGTGCAATATTTGAATTTTTTTTGATTTGATAAAATTTTCAAATTTTTTAGCATCCCCCTGGAAATGGCTCAGTTGAGAACCACTGACTTAGAATAACAACCGAATTGGATGCCACGAAAGTTTTATGAATCATTGTTGTCGAAAGTATTAAGATATTGAGAAGTGTCAGATATTGAGTCATAAGACGATTTAATAAATTAGTGTGGATGATACTATTTCCGCTCGTAGATTGGGATGTGTTTATATTTAAAAGCTTGCAAAAGGAAATAATATAATAATATAAGGAAAATATCGAAGATGTATTGGAATACTTGGAATTTTTGTGACAACCTGATAAATATTGTGATATCTTTTAAAGATCTTTGCTGATCGTCGCGCTATTTCAGACATATTCGCCTCAATATTTTTTTATGAATTAAAAAAGTTTGTATACATAATTCCCACATAATTGTTTAATAATAATTAAGTAATGTTTAATTTTAATTATAAATTTATAGAATAAAATGCTTTAATGACAACTACACAGCTCAACAGCAAAAATATGATGAATAAGACAAATTTTTTAGTTGAACTTGAGTGCATCGGTCGTGAAATGGCTTTAAAGTTTAAACCTTGAACCACTATTAACTATAAAAAAAAAGAATTTGCCAGTTCAGATTTTGGAAGGACTTTGATCAAGCTTTTTATAATCAAATTGTGTTATAAAGTGCTTTTACTCAAATGATTGAAAACTGGACTTGATAGTTTTATGCTGACTCCGAACGACTAAAGTACATATTCCCAACAACCTTACCAGCTTACAAGCTGTGATGAGTAGCCCAGGAGATGGTCAGATGGATGTTAGTATATGACATAGTCTTGATATTAATGTCCGGAAGATTTATTTGTAGGACATCAATCTCTTAAACCTTTGATTTCGATAACGATTAAAGAATAACTTCCATTTCTGATACGAAAAATAACGATAAAATAATGGTTTTTATTGCTGATCGGAAAAATATCGATCACAAAATAGCTTTTATTTCTGCTTAAAAAAATATCGATCAAAACTTAACTTTTATATCTGATAGAAAAAACAACGCTCTCAAAATTATTTTTATATCTGATCGAAAAAAATAGCGATCAAACAAGAACTTTTATTTCTGATCGAGAAAAATAACGATAAACAAAAAACAATTGTTATAAAACGATTGATTGATAGCGATAACCGTTATTTTCGGTCCCTGAAGAAAAGAGATTGTGAAAGATAAATTTTTTTGTTATTTATTAAAGAAACCTAAAAAAAAGCTAGTAAGAAATGATCTTCGACTGTGCCGAAGTTAAAATACCCCCAAGTCCGAGCCAAAATATATTCCAAGACTTAAACAGTCAAAAAAGTGTTTATTTGTAAAAACATTTTCGTCATAGTTTTAACAGAAAATATTAGTTTTTGTTTTTTAATGAAGTCACTTTGTATGGGAGGTGGGTGTGGTTTTCACTAGATTTTCACTTTTTCAAGTCCATAGATTAATTTTTGTGAAATTTAAAGAGATTTTACATTTTTGATAAAGTCACTTTGTATGGGAAGTAGGCGTCATTTTCTAACTTGACCTTTATTTTTTATTGTAGATAAAAGCTTATATATCGATGATGATAGCTTGAAAATTACGGCTGCAATCGTGATCGCAGACAGACAGACGGACATGGCTAAATCGACTCGGGTGGTGATGCTGATCAAGAATATATACCTTTCTATAATACCTGCCACGCCTCCTTATGGGCGTTACAAACGGAGTGACAAAATTTATATACCCTTTTATACGTTTTTTAAACGTGGGGGTATAAAAAGTTGGCTGTGCAAGTTTTGACGTGGCAGTATTTTTTATCCTTGTCCTTATGCATGTCCCTATCCTTTCCCTTCTTCCCAAACTTATCCTCATCCTACCCTTATTTTTTTATTCGTCTAAGAATTTTCCAACTACATGTCCAAACTCTTATTTTAATCCATGAACTAGTAGGTGCATTTTAGGTGTTTCTAAATCTTTGTCCTAATCCATATCCTTATCTTGTTATAGTCCATCTCCGGTTTCATAGTCCGGTGTCAAAATGTTAATTTGTTGTTTGTGAGCAGTGTTGGTTACCATAAAAAACACGGTTTCAACTCATAACTTTTGTTTTCAGCTTGTCGGAACTTCGTTAGATTTTGTTGTTGCTGTTGCTTTTGCTTTTTATTTTGCTTCTCCATTGTTTGTGCTTATCTGTGGTGCATTAACTTTGCCTTTAAATCAGCAAAAATTAGGCGGTTCCCTGAGGGGCCTCATTTTTTTATTTTTATCATGTGCCCGAAGATCGCACCTCCATTTTCGTTCTTTAAAACTTACCGTTACACCAGAAGTCACAGAGTTAAAATTCCATGCAACGTTTTTTTTCATTCTTGTAGCAATTTTACTGCATTTTGTGGTTACCACCCTGAAATCATAATGATAATGATTTTTTTATATTTTAATTGTGACACGTAATAACACATCTATGCTACAAAAACAAAATTTACCGTAGCACGTCTCCTGAGTGAGTAATAATTTCATGCAACGATATTACATTCCTGTTACATAAGGTGCTATCTTCACGAACTGATGACGTAGCATTTTTTTTTTTTTGTCGTAAGACCAAGTATAAATCCTTCATTTTTCTTTTTAAGCATTTATCGTAGGTTATATACGCACCGAGTAATAATTCAATGCAAGCCCGTTGCATGAATGTTGCATTATCGATCATCGAACGGCTCTCTCTGTTCCCCATGACGTCAGAAATATTTTGTCAAATTTTGTTGTAAAGGCTTAGAGTAGGCCTTTATTGGCGTATTTTTTATTCTAGGTCTAATACTCAGCGAGTAATAATTCTATGTAACAAATTTTCAGTTGCGTTGCTTAAGCAGCTCCGATCGCATCCCGATAATGTTTTAAATTTTGCTTTATTTTTATCATGAAGTCAAAGAATTAACCTTTACGGCCGTACCATTATTATAATCATAACACCTATACTCAGCGAATAAAAATTCAACGCAACGCCGATGACATTTTCAATAAATTGGACACCTGCGCGGTAAAACATAGCTTCGTCACATCAAAAATGTAATACTTCTGTAAAAAATGTTATTAACACGTGAACATTTTCGGGTGATGAGTTTTTAGGATTTTCAAAGTGGATTTTCAGATCGGTATGTGACATTCCATGAGATGGATTCATCCTTGGGAATAAGTGGGGCTAGTATGCATTCATGATTTTACATGAGCGTTTAGGCGTCAGGAAGATTTGTTTCCGTTGGATACCCCATAATTTGACGGTTACTCAAAAAAAGTCTCGTGACGATTGGTGCAAAGAAATGCTGAAAAAATTCAGCGGAGGGTGGTTTGAAATACGTCTAATACATTACCACAGGTGACAAACCATGGATCTACGCTTATAAGACCTTTAAGTCTTTCAAAGTGAGCAAAACCTGACAAGTTGTCCGCGAACAGAACACATCCAAGCAAATGGTCACCTTTTTCTTCCAAAAAAAACTGATCAAGTGGCCACGGTTAATATATAACGGTTAATTCGAAATGGTACACAACCATTTGTTTAGCAGAAGAAACAAAGAAAACAAACAAGCACCGAAAGTATTATTCTTCAATAAGACAATGCAACCTCCCAAACATCAGCTCAAACAAAAGAGTTTTTGATCGCTCAAAACAAGGAATTAATGGGTCAACGCTCTTATAGCCCTGGGTTGACATCCAATGACTTCTTGTTCTCTTACATTAAAAAAACAAGATGCGTGGCGAGCGTTATTTTGCGACCGAATAGGCCGTTGAGGCCTTTAAAAACATGGTTTTGGAGATACCAACTTCAGAAAGGCAAAACTGTTTCGAAAATTAGTTTAAACGCATGCAAACGTGTTTTAATCACCTTGGAGAATACTTTGATAAACAATAAAAGTATTTTCACTGATTTTTTATTGTTAAGCGCAAGACTTAAAAGGCAACCCTCGTATTACTTAATATCTTTGAGCAATCTCTTAACTTTTTTTTTTGTGTATGGAAAATATCAACATTTTGTTTTAATAGCTCATTTGTATTCTTGGAACTTGTGGTAGGACATAACCCGGACCTGCACTGTTTAATAGTTTTTTTTTTTAAATTAAGTATTTTTGAATAAATTTCTTTAAGCTTACTTACTACTACTTAACATTTGACATTTGACATTTAACATTTGTAACATTTGCTCTTTTACTTACGCCCTTCACTGATTATCAAAAGAGAAAAGTTCTTAATTAAATTTCACTAATTTTGATACGTTACTCATACGCCACGATGTGCCGACGACTGATGACTTACCTTTTTCGATCAAGTTATCTTCACGTGCAATTCTGCGGCGTTCGTCAAATTGAATGAATTTCTTTAAATTGATTCAAAAATTTCGTTTATTTGATGTGTGGCGTTTGCTTTGATGATTTTTTTTTTATTTTCTCAAAAGCTTCTGAAGATCGATATGAAAATTGTTGTCGTTGAATACTTTGCGGATCTTTGTCGTTACAATTTAAAATTCTTCGCACACTTGTAGATTATTTTTTTTTTATGTATTTATTTGTTATTTTTTATTTTTTTTTAAATAAAGTGCAATTAATTCGTTGAAGTCGCGCTGTTTAATAAATAACTTTATTGCTCTTGATATTGTTGTTGTTGTTGTTGTTGTAGTTGCTATTATTGTTGTTTCTTATCCATTGAGTCATGCAATAGTTATGAGTCTGTGAATTTTTTTTTTTCTTCTATTTGATTTAAATTAATTATGCAGATACATAATGAGGAAGGATGTCGGCACTCGGTAGATAGTTGTTGGCAGAAGTGTTTTTTTTAGTTGCTGTTGTTGCTATTGTTGTTGTTGAGCACAGTTTGTGTGCTTTTTTACGTACTTTTTTCAGCTTGATGTGTAGCTTTTTTTATTTTTTTTTTTTTTGTGTGTTTTGTATGACTTTTCGTTTTGTATTAATTCACGCGATTCTTTTTTATTTATTAATTTTTTTTTTCTGTTTCTGTTGTTTTCGTTCGTTATGATCGCACCAAACAATTTCGCAAAACTTTTCTCGCAGTCTAACTAAAAATGTTTGTACGAATATACGTATGTTTATATTTCGCTCAATTGATATATACCAAAAAGAAATATATGTGTGTGTGTATTTGTGTTTGTGTGTGTGTGTGTGTGTGTGTAGTTTGTATTTTTTTTCTATATAATGTATCTCTGCTTAAAAATTATTTCAAATGGCAAAAATAGATATTCACTACTTTTTGTTCAGTGCTATTTTTTACTTTTGGATTTCTTCCGTTTTCTTGCGAATTTTGTTTTTATTTTTTCTCTTTTTAATTTAAATATAAATTTATTTCTGTCTAATTAACTAATTGCGCTGCAAACAACACTTTCTATAGCGAGCAATTTGAAAAATATTTAATATCTAACAGTTTTATTCACACTTGTACTCTAGATATACGCAGCTCTTTTCTATTTTAAGATATTTTTACTATATATGTATGTACGTATGTATAGGCATAGGTATAGATGTAGTTATAATTTTTGAAGTTTTCATTAAATTAAATGTTGTGTTATTTTTAGTTTCGTTTTGTTTTGTTTTTGATTTTTTTTTATTTTTTTTTTTTTTTTTGTTGTCAAAATTCCATTTGTTTCGTAGTCGTTTTATTAATTTTATTTTATTTAATTATTTTAGGCATTTTTCATATTATTTTGTGAGTGCGTTTTTTTTTTTGTTTTTATTGAATCCGTATCTTTGCGTTCAACTTTTCAAACTTAAATTAAATCATCGGGCGATTAGAGATATACTGAACTGCAAGATCGAGAATAAGTTTTCAGAAGCTGAAAGAATTGTGGTAAGTGTTGTATTTTGTTGTTGTTATTGCTGTCGAAGAGTATTCGTTGAGCGCGCACGCTAGCGATCGAGCGTATCTAACGAATGCGCCGATCCCTTCTGACATTCTGAGACAGTCTCTTAACGTGCACAAACGAAATACAAAACAACAACAAAATAAACAAAAATAGCGAAAAACGACATAATAAAAATAAAAATAAACACAGCAAACTTGAAAAGAGTGTTATTGGTATAAATAGTTAAATAAAGTTAAGCGAACGTTCTTCTGTCGCTATGACTCAATGCTTCAGACACTGAGCCGCCCGCACGCCAAGTATCTGGATGTAAAGACAAGCGTTTTTTATTTTTTTTTTTTTTGTTTAATTTTTTATTTTTTATTAAGGCCACTCGTATTAGCATGACGCGTTTCTATAAGTTACTTTTTATAATATGCATTAAATGGTTTTGATTCTCTCTTTAAAAACGGCATGTTCAGTTCTAGCGCTCTGGTGCTTCATCTCTCTCTCTCTCTTTCTCTATCGACAACAAGTTTTGGGTGTGTTTTGTCAGCTGTTATTCACGATCTTGATTTGGTTTTTTTTTATTTTGCATAGTTAAGTAATAATTACACTGTGCAGCAAAACTAATGCTTTTTGGCGTACTAAACAGAACATTTTTGAAAACTAGCACTTGGCTGCAAGCTATGTTCCCACCGAACCACAAATGAAAGTGAGACTTTTTTGATATGAATAAACGTCTAAACAACGTCTCGTTTAATCGCACATTTTATCAATAATAAAACTATGCAAAGCATTTTAACGAAAATACAACGGCCTTGCATGTTATTATTATTCGCTAAGCATTCGCTTAGATCGACGAAATTATAGAATGACAATTAAGGCTGGATTTTTTGGCCTCATGACGCAAAATGAGACGCTATTGCAACGAAAACGCAAAATTGTTTCATGGAATTACATAGGTTGTTACACATATTTCGGGAATAAATACAAGGTGGAGCAAAAGTAATCACCCAATGTTCTTTTGCTGTAATTTTTTTTTTAATTGAAAAACTTTGGTTTTGCTTGTGAAATTTGTTTATTTAATCCATTAGAATTAATTCCATCAAGTTGAGAAAATGATATCGGCCGTCACAGTTGACGACCATACGTGCTCGTTTTATGGCATTTTCCATCACTCTTGCCAGAGTTTTGGGTGACAGGTTCTCGCATTCTTGGCGAATATTTTCCTTAAGAGCTTGAAGAGTCTGAGGCTTGTTGACGTACACCCGCGTCTTCAAAAAATCCCACAAAAAGAAATCTGGAGCGGTTAAATCGGTTAATCTGACCGGCCAGTGCAAATCAACAAAGCGAGAGATTAATGGACGCGGAAATGCTTCCTTCAGAATATCGGTTGTGACTCGACCAGTGTGCGCGGATACACGGATTTTCGATGCTCCAAAAATGATTATTTTGTTTATTCACGTAAAGATGGAAATGAGCCTCATCGCTTATGATAATTTTCGATGAAAAATCGTCTACCTCTTCGTTGAAATTCAGGATGCCTTGAGCATAAGTTACACGCGGTTAGGGGTCAACAGCTAACAGCTGATGCACTGTCTGCACTTTTTAAGGGAACATCTTCAAATCTTTCGTAGTAGGGACCGCCGACTAATGCACAATCACGTGGCAAGACGTCTGGTCGATGTTTCGGGCTCTTCTTCGGCATCTTGGGTAACAGCATCGATATTCTCAGCAGAACGGTTGCTCCGGGGCCGGCCAACCTTGGAAAGGTCTCGTGTTGTCGCAGTCCCTTCAAGGCGAGTGGCCGAATTCCGCAGTGTTTGTCCAGTTGTTGTCGGACGGCCAAGAAATCTGCGACGAAATTCACGCTGCGCCAACCGTCCTGTTGGAACCACATGTTCTGCACTCCCAATTCATCCACTTGAGGAAGAAAAAATTCGGTAATCATGGCTCTGTAGCGCGCGCCGTCCACAATCGTCGTTTGGCCCGCGGCGTTCTCAAAAAAACAAATGGCCCGATGACTCCTCCAGCGTAAACAGCACACCACGCAGTAACTTTAAGCGGGTGTAATGGTTCTTCGTGGGTGATACACGGAGTTTCGGTGCCCCAGAAACGATTATTTTGTTTATTCACGTAAAGATGGAAATGAGCCTCATCGCTTATGATAATTTTCGATGAAAAATCGTCCACCTCTTCCTTGAGATTCAGGATGGCTTGAGCGTAGGTTACATGCGGTTGGTGTTCAACAGCTAACAGCTCATGCACTGTCTGCAATTTGTAAGGGAACATCTTCAAATCTTTCACCAATATTCTGCGTAGGGACCTCCGCCTAATGCCCAATTGCGTGGCCCGTCGTCTAGTCGATGTTTCGGGCTCTTCTTCGACATCTTGGGTAACAGCAGCGATATTTCCAGCAGAACGGCTGCTCCAGCAAGCCTTGGGAAGGTCTAGTGTTGTCCAAGTCTCTTCAAGGCGAGTGGCCAAACGCCGCAGTGTTTTATCCAGTTGGTGTCGGACGGCCAGGAAATCTGCGACGGAATTCACGCTGCGCCAACACAACCGACAAATTGTTGCGCAAAAAAAATGGACACAATTATTCCCCGTTCTTGCGGAGTAAACCGATTCATGGCTTGTCGATTTGTATTCTGCGTTTATTTACTTCACAAATGTCAAAACCGAATTGACATTTGGCGCCATTTGCAGAAGTTATAGGGTGTTCCAATAAAGTAATTACTTTTGCCCCACCTTGTATAAGGACTCTATAAATATTTCAATATTTTAAATACCACAGTACCATTTGAGACACCTAGATAATAAGAAATATTCCGTTAAATAAGGAAAACAAACAAACTCCGAAGAATTATTTCTCATCAAGACAATGTAAGCTCCCACACATCACCTCAAACAGGCATTTTTGAGTATTGAAAACATCGAATTAATGGATCATCCGCCGTACAGTTCTGATTTGGACCCCCATTACTCCTTTTTGTTGCGTGGACAACCATTTTTGACGCCAGAATAAGCTGTTGATGTGTTAAAAAATTTTGTTTTGGGAGGTGTCTCAAGCGGAATGGGATGAATGTTATGAAAAATTGTATTAATTTTAAAGGAGAACATTTCAAAAATTCGGTCTTTATATTTTTTCCCGAAATATATGTAGCAACTTTCGTACATATTACTCGCTGAATGAAGGCGCTATATTAAAATTTGTTAAATTTAAATTAACAGAAAGGATGATTTTTTTATCTTCATGACAAAAATAAATAAACAATATTATATAGTATGTCATCAGGGTGCGGAGAGGGCTCATTAATTAAAAATGCAACGACGTTGCATGGTATTATTACTCGCTGAACTTACATTGGCATTCTTATAATTCACAACAAGTTTACATGAAAACATGTTTTAGATGGTGCAGATTGACAAACTATGGCATGATTTGAATGCGCAGTGTCTTAACTGTTACTTTTCTTGGAAACATGTAAACGTCTATAAGATATATTTAGTATATTACGAGTAGTTTTTTATGATCGATTATCCTACATCCTACATCATGGAAAACAAATTTCTCAAATCAAGAAAATTATTGTAGATTTCAGTAAATTCTTTACTTGAATCAAGCAAATTATTCAAGTTTTCAGCAAATTGTTACTTGAATCATGCTAATTTTTCTTACTTCAAGCAAATATTAGTCTTGAATATAGAGAAAATATTTTGCTTGATTTTTTTATTCTTCGTATAAAGACACAGGAATAAAGACCGAATTTTTTTCTTTATCGGTCTTTATAAAGAAATCGGGCGTTATGCCCAGTGGTTTAATCCCATACAAAGTTTGGAAAATAATAGAAGGAGTCGTCGTAGAGCAATAAAATTTGGTACATAAGTTAGAATTACCTTTATTAGAAGCTGTTAAAAACATTTTTAAAATCCGCCCACAAACACGCCTACCTCTCATATAACACAAAATTTTAAAAAGCTATATTTTTTTTTGGTATTGAAGTTATATCAAAACAACTCACTCAAGGATCTGAAATATATATGTAGATTAAAAACAATTTGCCACGCCCACCTCCCATACTTTTTATACGATATTTCCATAGCATTAAGATTGAGTAGTCGTATAGCAATAAAATTTGGTATATGCATAAGTTGAAATGAACTATATAAGAGCACTTACAAAAAATTTTGCAAATACGCCTACAAACACGCCTACCTCTCATATAACACAAAAATTTAAAACAATATTTTTCTTTTTATTGAAGCTATATAAAAACTTTAGAAGAATATAAAATATAATAAATAAAATAAATAAATAACTGGCCATTTCAGCCCTTGAAAGGACTTTGACCTAGCTTCTTATGATCAATTGTGTTGTGCGTGTTATTAAGTTTGTACACAATTGACCGAGAACCGGACCTACATGCTTAACGCCGACTCCGAACGGCGATGAACGGAATGTTCTCGTTCTCAAGAAGCTTTACATGGCATTTTGATTACTCTCTGAGGTTTGCCATTGTCTGCAGAGAGGTGGCGGCCGTACAGAAAAATTATTTTAATTCAAATAATTTTCTGTCGCTGCTGGGGTTCGAACCTGGGTCTCCAAAGTTCGTTGACATAGCGGCCACGCACTTTAACCAACTACGCCACGGTCGCCAATATAAAATATATGTGTATATTTAAAAATAAATTGCCACGCCCACCTCCCACACAAAAATAGCATAGCATCTAAAACTCAGGAACGACTCGTCGTAGATCGATTACATTTTGTATATAAGTTGCAATTAGCCCTATTAGAGCACATGTTAAAATACCTGGTTCAATACCTGGCGAGTACACAATTTTTTTTTTTATATTTTTAATTAAAGAAATACATTTTTTTTCTTATTATACAAGGTGGCGCAAAAATAACCTTCCGATGTTTTTTGGCTGTAATTTAAAAAAAAAATTAAAAACTTTGATTCTTCTTGTGGATTATTTTTATTTGGTCTTTTAATTTTTTTTACATCAAGTCGAGAATATGATGTCATGTAAATGGCCGCCGCCACAGTTGATTGTCATTTGAGCCCTTTTTATGGCATTTTTCATCACTTCGGCCAAAACTTCCGGCGATAGGTCCTCACATTCTTGACGGATATTGTCTTTAAGAGCTGCAAGAGTCTGAGGCTTGTTGACATAAGCCCGCGACTTCAAAAAGCCCCACAAAAAGAAGTCTGGAGCGGTCAAATCAGGCGATCTTGCTGGCCAGTGCAAATCGCCAAATCGGGAGATTAGGCTCCCGGGAAATGCAGCCTTCAGCATATCGGTTGTGGCACGTGCAGTGTGTGCCGTTGCACCGTCCTGTTGGAACCACATGTTTTCCAATCCCAATTCATCAAGTTGCGGCAAAAAGAACTCGTTGATCATTGCTCTGTAGCGCTCACCATTCACAGTAACCGTCTTCGAAGAAAAAAGGTCCGATGACTCCTCCAGCGAAAACAGCACACCATACAGTGACTTTGAGCGGGTGCAATGGCTCTTCGTGGGTTACACGCGGATTTTCAGTGCCCCAGAAGCGTAAATTTTACTTATTTACGTACCCGCTAAGATGGAAATGGGCCTCATCACTCATGATTATTTTTGATGAAAAATCATCTTCCTCTTGGTGGTGATTGCTCCGCGTTCTGGAGCAGTGTAGCGTAACATTGTTTATTAACGTGTATTTCGCATGTGTTTACTACACAAATGTCAAAACAGAACTGACATTAGGGGCCAATCGCAAAATTTATAGCATTTTCTGATAGGAGGATTACTTTTGCGCCACCTTGTATAACATTAAGGAATTTTCTTTATAATTAAAATAAGAAAAAAAGAAGAAAACAAAAATATTACATATTCTGTATGACAATGTGTGCAGTACGCATGGGTATAAATATGCATTCACTCTTTTGTTCGTTACATCCAGGTTAGCTGCTATTAGCAGCCAATTTTTTTTTTTTTAAATGATAACTTAAAGCCTACAGTTTAAGATTTTTATAGTTAGAAACCGTCGATAACTTACTTCTGGTCCACCAAACTTTGGAATCTGGGAAAAAAACATGGTCTTGATAAAATTATTAAAAAAACACAATAATAAAAAAAAATATGTACATATGTGATTAGAAAAATGTATTTTAGATGTATCACAATATTGTAAATAAAAAGATTTAAGTGAATACAAGCAATTATGTCGGAGCAGTTCCTACCGGAATCCAGCTTCAAATCATGGCTGTTTTTGAGAAGAAAAATTTTGCCGACATTCACTGCTCGTCTTTTAGCACTTATTTTGACTTGTAATAGATAGCATAGTATCTCAATGTTGAAGTAAATAAAAAACAAATGAAATTAAAAACGGTGTTAAGAATAATTCCCAGGAAGTTTATATGTTCTAGAAATTTGTTTATTGAGATCTTAGGTAAATTTTTGTAGTTGATTGTTTCCTTGAATTTTGAACGGTTTGCTACCTATGGACCTGAACACGGGAAAAAACGTAAAACAAAATCGAATTTTTTTAAGTTTTTTGCGATTTTGATCTCGATGGTGAAGTTTTTTTGATTTTATATGTTCGCAATTTATGTTCTTTATGACAAGAGCTACAACTTTGCCTCAGAGAGTAAATCGAAATTCTGAACGGTTTGCAAGATATGAGCCCGATAAAATGATCACTTTTTTGCGAAAATGATACCGAGGCCCCAAATCTTTAGCGGCCCATAAGCAAAAAAGTGCATGACTTTGGGAAAAATTGGGAGACACGGGTCTTTTTTTTTTAGTCTTTTATCACGTAGTGGTGTCCGTATATGGTTATTTTTTTTCGTGTTGCACTGTGTAACCGAAAAACGTTAAGTGAAATGATCACATCTACCACTTCTAGTTTAAAAAATTAAAGATAAAAGCAAAATATCTAAAAAAAACATAAAAGCTAAATACCTCAAAACTAGTTAAATGTGAGATGTGACTTTCTTTCTTAGGGCGGCAGCATAGATAATGGGTGAAATATTTTATTATCAAATATCACCGTCATAAAGGTTTATCTTACAATTCAAAATACGGCATGATTTTTCGCATTTTCTGTTAAAACACCTTGAAATAATTAACCTGGCAATAAAAATTTCAAGTCGTATATTTTTTTTACATGAGATTTATGAGGGATAGGAGAGGTTTTCAGACAATTTTGCAAATTCAATTTTCATCAAAATTTTATACTCTGAGTAAAACGGAGATTTAAATTATAGCGCTTTAAGAACATTACATACTTAATTGATTTATTAAGGTAGAAACATCAACAAAATTAAATTTGTAGAGGTCATAATTATTTGGCCACCCACTTTATCAGGTTCTTCATCAACGAAATCTTAAATAAAACAAAACGAACACATTTGAATCATTAAGTTATGACACTATGTATAGTTTTTTAAACAACAACAACAACGATAACAACAACAACAACAACAACAACAAATGTTTGTCTTTAATTTTATTTATTTTATTTGCTACCGGAAAACAAATTTTATCTTTAATTTTATTACAGCACCTGAAACCCTGTTAACCAAAACACCCATTTGTAAATAACAAGTATCCATCAGTCATACTTCCTGAACTTGTTTATCTAGTTATTTATTCTTTGACAAAAATATTTCATGCAGAATATTTATGAGTTAAAAGAGAACATTCGTTTTTGATTTTGTCTAAGGTAGAAGAGAAAAAAATATTTAATTTCTCTTAAGCTTTGTTTATCTCTCGTGTGTTAATCGGTTTCTTTTATACGCTTTGTTTTTGTTATAGAAATGACGTTAACATATTTATTTTATAAAATGACGAATTAACAATTATAACTAATTTTGTGCACTCGAATTTTAAAATATTTCCAAATAATTTTTGGATTGGACTTTGTCTCTAATATATATGTGTGTATATCTATGATGGAAAAATAGAGCCATTTTTGTATAATTGCTGGTTTATTCTCCATATGTTGCTAGTTCTGGCATTTAAAGAAATTTATAATAGCAGGAGAAATTGGTGTGAGCAATTATGGAACATTGACCGAAGAGTGTAAATGGAAAAAGCACCCACGTTCTATAACACTAGCTAACAAATTTGGAGTCCCTATGTGCGAAAATTTCATTAAGAGTCGTTTTACTATTCAGTTGTTGGGCATAATTTTTAAATATTTTTTTTAAATATTTTTTCCACTGATAATTTACCTATTCGAATTGTATCTGAAGTAAACCGAAGGGGAAATTTTCAATTAGACCAGTTAATTTCGACGTGGCAGGTTTCCAAAAAGTTGAAAAAGGCATTTTTCCAAAATGTATCGGCGTTGCATGGAATTTTTTTCGCTGAGTACACGTGCTATGATTAAAGTTTTGATACAACCAGAAAGGAGAATTCTTTGACCTTATGGCTAAAATATGAAAAAAATAATAATGACATCGTCGGAACGCGGAGGGAGCTGCTTAAGCAACGAAACTACAATTTTGTAACATGGAATTATAACTCTCTGCTTACAGGAGCTACGGTGAAAAATATAATACTCTAGTAATGTCCTAATGACAAAATAGACAAAAAATTCATGATTATAAGGCCGCGGAAAGAGCCTCTCCAACTGCAACAATCATGCAAGAGCGTTGCATTGAATTATTTCTCCTTGAGAAGATGCGCCAGGGTAAATGTTATAAAACAATAATAAGGGATTTATTCTTGGCCAAAAATTAAAAAATTTACGTCGTTAGGTAGCAGAGACAGCAACAAAAATGCAATATTATTGCATGGAATTATCTCGCTTAGTAAAGTTGATACAGTAAATTTTATTTTACGAATAACAAACATTGAAACTTTATTCTTTTAAAGAAAATTAAAAAAAAAAACTAGTAAGAAATGATCTTCGACTGGGCCGAAGTTAAAATACCCCCACGGCCGAACCAAAGTCTTAAGCAGTTAATAAAATGTTTATTTAACAGAAAATATTCGCTTTTGCTTTTTGATAGTCACTTTGTATGGGAGGCGTCCGTGGCGTACTTGGTTCTCTCTATGTTAACGAACATAGTTGGTTACGCCTCTATGTTAACCCTTAAATGCACCGTGTATCTTTAAAGATACAACCATTCAAGAAACTCATACGGCTATATTTTTTTTTTGTTTTTTTTAAATAATTTATTTGCAATCTATTTTGTATTAAATATTAAGCAAATTATTTAAAGAGTTTAAGATATAACAGGAATTGCAAAACTTCAGTAAGCATTACAATATATGTTCACTACAAGTTTATTAACAATTTAGGTATAAACAAGGATAAGTCTTATGTTTTATTTAGTTTTTAAGAGTATGTATAAGTTAAAGTAAGTAATTTTCTAAATGGTAGATCAAGTGGGTGGAATCTTTTAAGTCTTTGTACTTCATGAGTGTCATCGAGAAGTGAGATAGCCAGTGGATTATTATGGTCACTTAGCCTCTGCAAGTATCTTTCGCTGAAATTTCTGATCTCGTCCTTTACTTTCGGTATGGCAAGGTCTCTTTTTATAGATATATTTGTAACAAACCAGGGTGCATTTGTTGTAAGTCGCAGTGTTTTTGATTGATAGCGTTCGAGAATCTCGATGTTGGAGTTGCTAGTAGTTCCCCAAAGCTGCAGCCCGTAAGTCCAAACAGGTTTAAGTATAGTTTTGTGTATTTTTATTTTGTTTTGGAGTTTAAGTTTTCAGTTTGGGTTTATTAGCCAATAGAGTTTTTTGTTTACCAGGTTTAGCTGCTGCCGTTTGGCTTTGATGTGGTTTTTCCAAGTTAGGCGTCTGTCAAGGTGTAGTCCGAGATATTTGACAGAACTATCCGTTGGGATTATTGTGCCTTTTATTTTAATTGCAGGACAGTCATCTCTCCTTGGAGAGAGTGTGACATGCACAGATTTTTGTGCGTTTATTTTTATGTTCCATTTAGATAGCCACGCATAAATTTTATCTATCTCGTTTTGAACTAATCTGGAGGCTTCCGAAGGAGATGTGTCTGTACCTAAAACAGCAGTATCATCTGCATATGTTGCAACAGTTACACTGTCATTTGTAGGCATGTCTGATGTAAAAAGTGTATAAAGAATAGGGCCTAAAACACTACCCTGAGGAATTCCAGCTCTTATTTGATAGATGTTTGAAGTCTCATCATTTACTTTGACGTAGAAGTATCTATTGGATAGATAGCTTTTTAAGACGAAATAAAATGGTGCTGGCAAAACTTTTTTCATTTTGTAAAGCCGTTCTTGATGCCATTAATCATCAAAAACGGCTATATTTTTGGTTGGATTTTTTTCAAATCGGTTCTATATTATTTAGAATATTATAAGTCTTAAATGAAAAAATTGTTTTTACTTCTATTTGTCATACTTTTTAAAAAAATTATGTACAAAGTCAAAAAAATTTTTTTTCAATTAAATAAACACTATTTTTAACAGTTTAACTTCTAGGAACAGATAAATAATTTTGATTAGGAAAAAATACTAACTGCTTTCAAAACATGTCCTTTAGTGATTTTAAGTGGTTCGAAAAAATTTCGATCCTTTGGCACCTCACTGGGTCACTTTAGTTGGTTGTATCTTTAAAGATACTGTGTGCACTCCCTGCAGTTTTTGATAATTTGAACTTTTTAAAATAAATGAATTAATAAAAATTTCATAACACATTTCTTTTATTTTGATATATTTTAATAGGGATTTTAGATGTGGGTAAATTCACATTGAATCTTTATAGATACAACCACTTTTTTTAAAAAAAAAAAAAAATTCAAAACTAAAAACGCAGTTTTTATTTTTACTCAATTTTACATAAAATATATTTTTTCGGTAAAAATCGGGCGCCTTGTGCATTTAAGGGTTAACGAACCTGAAGACCCGGGTTCAAACCCCAGCAACGACAGAAAATTATTTGAATTAAAATAATTTTTCTGTACGGCCGCCACTCTCTGCAGACAATGGCAAACCTCAGAGAGTAATCAAAATGCCATGTAAAGCTTCTTGAGAACAAGTTCGGAGTCGGCGTTAAACCTGTAGGTCCGGTTCTCGGTCAATTTGTCAATACACGCACAACACAATTGATCATAAGAAGCTAGGTCAAAGTCCTTTCAAGGGCTGAAATGGCCAGTTATTTATTTATTTTTTTTTATTTTTGTATGGGAGGTGGGTGTGGCGTCCGTGGCGTAGTTGGTTAAAGTGCGTGGCCGCTATGTCAAAGAACCTTGGAGACCCAGGTTCGAACCCCAGCCAGCGACAGAAAATTATTTGATTAAAATGATTTTTCTGTACGGCCGCCGCCTCTCAGCAGACAATGGCAAACCTCAGAGAGTAATCAAAATGCCATGTAAAGCTTCTTGAGAATAAGAACATTCCGTTCATCGCCGTTCGGAGTCGGCGTTAAGCATGTAGGTCCATTTCTCGGTCAATTGTGTACAAACTTAATAACACGCACAACACAATTGATCATAAGAAGCTAGGTCAAAGTCCTTTCAAGGGCTGAAATGGCCAGTTATTTATTTTTTTATTTTTATGGGAGGTGGGTGTGGTTTTCACTCGATTTAGTTGAATTTCATACACAGAGTACATGTTATATATCAATATGCAAAATTTCAAGTCCATATATTAATTTTTGTGGAATTTAAAGAGATTTTACATTTTTGATAAATTCACTTTGTGTGGGAGGTAGGTAGGGAGATAGGAATTTCATACTAAGAGTTTATATTAAATATCAGAGCTCATTTGCTCAAATTTCAAGTCCATATATTAATTTTTGTGGAATTCTAATAGATTTTACCGTTTTGATAAAGTCACTTTGTATGGGAGGTAGGCGCGGTTTTCATACGATTTAGCTCATTTTCGAACTTTACCTTTAGTTTTTAGATAAAAGTTTTAATATCGAATTTCGTGATGATAGCTTTAAAATTACGGCTGCAATCGTGATCACAGACAGACGGACAGACTGACAGACAGACGGACATGGCTATATCGACTCGGGTGGTGATGCTGATCACGAATATATATACTTTTCTATACCTTCCACGCCTCCTTATGGGCGTTACAAACGGAGTGACAAAATTAATATACCCCCATTTACGTTTTTTTAACGTGGGGGTATAAAAATTTTGCGCCATAACACCACGCTGGCAAACCGCTTAATGCAGTGAAAATATAACAACAATGAAAAAGGTAAACTTTATGGATTATGGACAACGATAAGGTTAATTTTATGGATTAACAGTGACGGTCTGTTCGGGCGTAGATAAACGCTCGTCACGCATTTTTTTCTTAATTTTTAAGTACCATTATAATATAAACACAACCTCTTCTGGGCGTCACTTTCATGACTTCAAACACGACCAACGCCCTGTCATAGTAGTTTCAACACCGGTTACACACCATACTTAAGTGTGTATTTAAATTAATAAATATACTGTACGGATATCAAACAATGTTGGTACGCAACAGTACTAATTATGGATGATTAGTTAGGTCACCATCCACATATATTGGAAACCGAGACCCATCTAAAATCTTTAACAATTAATGGGCATTGCCACCAGGTTGATTAAGCGCAACTCCACGCCGATCACACAGACCTGTTCGCGACATTAAACTGCCACAGCCAGCGCGATACTCCTCGAAAGGCTATACCTGTGATAGTCTCCCCGGGCAAAAGGAATTTACCTCGACGAGCACTTACACACACCAGCACATTTTCACACATCACACATGACTGTGATGGCAAAGCCACCACTATTGGAAGTGCTACAGCGCAGATCACATCGCATTTGACTGTTTGTGACACATGACCACCACTATTTACATCCTTTCAATACTGGTACTCCGAGATTACTAAGATATACTTTTCGTCTCGAAGTACCCAAATGCCCTGGAATATTTTTATAAACATTAAACTTTTGATGATTTGCCACGAAATAAGCCCCGCAAAACGACAGCAACTGATGATCGCAAATTGGTTAGGTTGAGCAAATCCAACCCTTTTTAACCTCCAGCGAATTAAGGGCTCAGATGGAAACAGATTATAATGTAAAAATATCGTCGCAAACAGTTCGAAGACGATTAAAGGAAAATAGTTTAAATGGACGAGTTGCTCGAAGGAAACTAGATACATCCAAAAAAAATTTGCGAAGGAGACTTTAATTCGTAAAGAAACACTTTATAAACAGCAAAAATTTTGGGATCTCATTGTATGGAGCGACGAATCTAAATTTAATGTCTTCGGAAACGATGGAAGGCCGTATGTTCCGTATGTTAGGCGTCCTCCGTTGAAAGAATTGGACCCAAGATACACCAAAAAGACGGTGGCTCTTCCGTTATGGTTTGCGGTTGTTTCACCTCATCTGGCGTTGGTCCAATACAACAAATAAGTGGTAAAATGACAGGTGAAATGTATAAGGATATTATGGCGGAGCATTTGGACGGAGACTACGTTGAAAATTTGCCACTTGCTGGGATCTTCCAGCAAGACAACGACCCTAAACATTGCTCCCGAACAGTGAAATTTTGGCTCGAGTCAAATCATATCCAAGTCTTGGAATGGCCAGCCCAAAGTCCGGACCTAAATCCGATAGAAAACCTTTGAGCTTTAATTAAATGAAAGGTTTCAGGTCGAAAACCCAAAAATAAGCCTGAACTGTGGGCTATTATTCAACAGGAATGGTACAAGATAACTCCCGAGCAATGCCGGTCTTTAGTATGCTCCATGAGCAACAGATGTGCAGCGGTAATTCGCCAAAAAGGGTTCCCAACTAAATATCAATATCGTTGTGGTATTTGGTAAAATTAAAACACAATTTATACAAAAACTTGTGACATAATTTAAATTCTTTTCAGATGTCCTAATTATATGTTGCTTTCATTTCTGATGAAATAAACTAAAACTGAATAATTTTATAGAAAAATTAATTATTTTTAGAAAAAAATGCCTACATTATGTATATTATTTATGGAGAAATAAATGTTAAAGGAAAATGTTTAAAAACGTTCTCCAAATTTTTTCAAAACATATATTTGTGAATTACGGTCGACATGTCTTAATTGTATGAGCACAAGTGTACATCAAAACGTTGCGCGTGCGTTTATACTAGAAAATGTCACATTTGGGATGCGACAGACGTCGTATTGGGATGACTTTCTATTATGATGACGTCACTTTATATGGAAAGTTGGCATGTTTGCCATTCGATTTGATAAATTTCGAACTAAAAGTATTTGGTAATAAAAACTTTTTAACAAAAAAAACACCGACTTCAAAATCACTATAAAGTAAAAAATAATTTTAAATAACTTTTCCCTTTTCATTTCTTAGTCAAATTTTAAAAGTTATTTATATGTATTATGATATTGGAAATCTTATCATTTTCATTTTTTTCTATTTTGTTTTATTATCATCAATATATTAATTGCTTTATGTACATAAAAGATTTGAAGTCGGCGCTTATCTTACTATTCGACATCTTTTTATTTACATTTTTACTAATTTGTTTTATCATAAAAATATTATTAACTTTATGAATATAAAAGCTTCTTAGCGATTTTTTTTTTCTTTCAGTTGGCAATTTTTGAGTACGCTGAATGTAGCCAATATGTTCCATGCATTATTTGTGCAGCTGTTACACACTATGTCATATTCAATACGAGCTTTACAGGCTCACCCAAACCAGTTTAGTGAGAATTTTAATGTGTACAAAGCTTTTAAAATTACTACAGTGTCACCAAGGCACCAAATAGTGCACGGATGGTAAAAGGTCATGATTGTGTGTCAAAGATGAGCGCCGACTTCAAAGCTTTTATGTACATAAAGCAATTAGTATATTGATGATAATAAAACAAAATAGAAAAAATGAAAATGATAAGATATCCAATATTATAATACATATAAATACCCAGCAAACCAAACTGGACGACATTATCGAAATTCCGACTAATTCGTTACTATTTCGAACTGTCGTAAAGAATTCGTTACTATATCGTTACATCTAATTTCGAAACCGTTTCGATTTTGATGCGAATTTATATCGAGTTTCGATATGTGCCGGTTTGTAAGATTTATTCTTTATCATATGATATTACTGTTCAAATAAATAAAAAATAACAAAGTTGGCCAGGCAAACAACGTGCCTTTTTTTAAATAAACGTGTAAGAGTGCAAACTAAACAAATGCGCATTGCGGTGATTGAGGTAAAATTTGTTTTAATCTAAAATACAAATCAACAAATGTGAAATGTCGCGTCAAGGTTTTAGTAAAAGTGTAAAAAAAGAAGTTGGAAGGCTTATGGACTCCATTTTTTCGCAAATACTCACATCAATAACAACACCACAAGCAACAACAACATCAACAACAACAACAACAAAAACAGTAAGTGTTTTAATGAGCGACAGCGAGGAGTTTGTTCAATCAAAAATCGAGGACTCGTGGCAAATTTGGATGAAATTCGAAATGAGGAAGTAAGTATTGAACAATTAAATATTGACGCCTCTCAAGGCGAAGAAAGCATTTCAATGGAACTCCTGCATGCGAGCACCACAAGAAATCATGGATCGGCGGAGAGTTTGGAAAAGTTCTGAAATAATCAACTCTAAAATATTCAACCAGAGTTGGGCGTTTTGCACTAAATGGTGAGTGCACTAAGCATTTGACTAGCACTAAATATATTGAAATATATTTTTCACTATTTTTTTTACCAGCTTAGTGATAGTGAAACATCTCTTCACTATCACTTGAGATTTTAGTGATGGTGTTATTTTGTTGCACTACAACTAAATTTAGTGTTAGTGACTAAATCTGCACTACACTCAAATAGAGCAAAATTTGAGCAGTCACTACCTGAAAGTTCTGGTTTTGAAATTATTTAAGCCAGATTCGAATAAAAGAAAATTCTATAATAATAAATTATAATTTTCTAAACGAGCTAACAATTTTGAAATTTCAAATTTATATAAGTGCAATTATTCAAAATAAACTGTTGAACTTTTCTTTCCATTGAGTGAAAACTTTCTGTGTTCCAATACCATTAGTGCGTGAATTTTTTGTGCACTATTAATTTTAGTGCAAAAAAACAAACTTGCACTAAATGAATTTTAGTGAAAATTTTTTCACTATCACTATCACTAATGTATAGTGGGGCTTATATTTTTGAATTCATCAGTCAACACCACTTGAAAGTAATAAATAATTTTTCAATATCAGTATATGTCAGCTGAAGCTGAAACTTTAGTGCACTACCCCCATCTCTGTATTCAACTAATATTCGACATTAATTTCAACATTCCTTTTAACATTTTATTTATAACACAGCCTCATCATATCGCTTGAAATTGTTCAATAATATGAAATTTAAATGAAATAAAATTTTTCATTTTTGTATCTCTAAATTAAACCGTTCTTAATTTAAATGCATACCTTCATTTCGATTTCGTAAATAAATTTCGTTCCGATTTCGTAACTACATTTCGTTACGATTTCATAATTACATTTCGTTACGATTTCGAAAAGATATATCGTTCCGATCTCATAACTATATTTAGTTACGATTTCGAAACGATATTTCGTTCCGATTTCGTAACGAAATATAGTTACAAAATAGTTACGACACCTCTTCACGATTCCGTGTCAACCCCTTCATACGATTTTCTTTACTTTAATTTGTTTTATTAATTCCTGAAAGTTTGTTGGGTATTTTTCATTTCTGTTTCTTTACAATTAGTGCCACGGCCTTTATGTAATCCCGCCCACTTTATTTACCGTACCTTATAAGGATTCTACCTAAGCCCTGTGCCAAATTTCAGTTTCCAAGTATCAATATTAACTGTAATATAGTACTTTCCTTAAAGTGCCACACCCTGTATACAATCCCGCCCACTTTTTTAATGATTCTACCTACCCACCTACCTGCATACCAAATATTAGTACGCTAGTATCAATATTAACTGATATAGTATTTTTATAATATTGACACGCCCCTTTGTTGAATAACGCCCACTTTTTTGCCGTAATTTGTAGTAACTGTACCTACCCATGTACTAAATTTCAGCACCCTAGTGTCAATATTATTCGATATATAGTGTGTTTCTAATATTGCCACACCCATTTCTCAAATAACGCCCACTTTCTTTACAGTAATTTTTAAAAATTGTGTCTACACCTGTACTAAATTTCAGTACCCTAGTGTCAATACTATTCGAGATACAGTGTTTTTCCAATATTGTCACACCCCTTTGTCAAACAACGCCCACTTTATTGACTGTAATTTGTAATAACTATGCCTACCCATGCACTAAATCTCAGCACCCTGGTGTCGATATTATTCGATATATAGTGTGTTTCTAATATTGCCACACCCCTTTGTCGAATAACGCCCACTTTCTTTACAGTAATTTTTTAAAATTGTGTCTACTCCTGTACTAAATTTCAGTACCCTAGTGTCAATACTATTTGAGATACAGTGTTTTTTTAATATGACCACACTCCTTTGTCAAATAACGCCCACTTTATTGATCGTAATTTCTAATAATTGTGTCTACCCCAGTATTTTTACTGTAAATTTCAGTGCCCTAGTGTCAATATTAACTGAAATAGTGTTTCTTGAATTGACACGCCCCTTTGTCGAATATCACCCACTTTTTTAAAAAAGGACCTCCGCGTTCATGGTATCTATCTGTTGACAAAAAATTACGGAAATCGGGCAAGTACTTTAGGAGTTATCGATGTGCATACATTTAAAAAAAAAAAAAAAGCGGACAAACCAACGAACTTGAGAACCTCTTCCTTTTTGAAGTCGGTTAAAAAGCTTATGTACATTACTTCAAGTGTTAAAGAGATTTATTTTTGTGGAATGTGTAGATTTTACCATTTGATGACTTCACTTTTTTCGGGAGTTAGCAACAGTGTTCAGATTTCGGTCAAAATTTTGGGTATTTTTCACAAAAATCGCAAAAAATCTTCCATTTTCAGTAAATTTCAGAAAATTTTCTATTGACAACTTTGAGGCCCCAGATACCTTTAATTTACACCCTACTTTGGGTTATTGGATATGGATCTCAGCTTGATAAAAACTTACGGCGAAGAAAAAGTTGATTTTTGCGAAAAAGTGATATTTTCAAATCAAAACCGCTGGCAGACGGGGACGCCGATTTCGATATCTTTTTGGATTTAAGATCTTTTTGAATCCAGCTCCTAGAATATGAGCTGAAATTTTTTTTTCTTGATTCGCCTTAATATCTATGTGAGTCACTTTTTTTGTTGTTTTCAACCTGTTGTTCAACTTCTTTCTGTACCTAAAAGTCTGTCTCTGCCTTATATGTGAATATTATGTTAAAATAAAGATATATTCAAAATAAGAATATATTAAGTTAAATATATCAAAACTTTAACTTAAATTCTAACCGCATCGAAATCTCTCCACCAGTTCCGAAGTTTATCGGACTCAGACAAGATTAGCTACCCAGCAGAAAAGTGGACCAAATTTGAAATAGTTCTGAACTAGTTCCAAAAAGCACCAGTACTAGTTCCACTTCAATACCCTTTAACATTGAACGAACTGACGCTTTTTGCGGGTTGATGTCATAGGAAAAGACAATTGTCACCAGAAACACTCCTTTTTCCCTATATTTGAACTATTAGCATTGGGAACATTTTTAAACTGGTTGCTTTCGCAGTAGCCTGAAAGTGCTTCTTTTTTAACTAGTTTTAAAGTGAACATATCACAAGTGTAAGAATTTAGTGCAATGGAAAGGTCCTAAATATCTCATTTGTACCATCTTTTCCATTCACAATCCAGAAATCATTTTGTCTATAAACGTTTTTTTTTTTTAATTATTTTTTCTTGTGCGCAGCAAATTATAGAAAGTAGCCAGAACGCGTTTATTCTTGTCAGCAATACTTTTGAAAACAAAAGCAAAGATAACTGTTCTACACTGAACGCCTTTTGTACTTTTTCAGAGCTACTACGAAATGCGGTAGAAATGAACTAGTTCACTTTTTCAATTGACTCCAAAATAACTGCTGGGTACGTACAGAAAATGTTTTTATATTAAAAATAAGTATAAAATCCTTTTTCCTCTTAATTTAAGAAAAGAGAAATAAAATACATTTTTTAAATGACTCATTTCTAATTGTGAATTTCAATAACTTCACTTAACTTTATCAAAACAAACTAAGCCTACTTCACCACCATCATGAATGCAGCGTATCGAAGGCCCTTTTAAAGTTGAGAACATCAACATTGCAGAATTTCTTTCAGAATACTTTGGATTCTTTTACAAATCGTTGAGTTTAGCTCATAGACTTAAGATGACGTGTAATCGCTTAAGGAAACTTTTGTTAAATTTGTTTGTGTTAGTTTTAAAACTGATAAATAAGTTTGAACTAAAAATTTCTATTGAAACTAAATGTGTATTGAAAATATTCTCAGTCATTTCTTTATATTCTTACTTCCCCAATGTGTAGCACAGGCATTTGCATTCAGTACCTCTCCAGCTTTCACTTTTATATGCATATGTTTTTACATAATAAAACTACACTTTTATCTTGAATTCAAGAAGAGTAGCCAGATCGCCATTATTGTGCATGGATAGGCAAGAGAACTAAATAGGATTTCCTTACACAACAATGAGAGCCGTCTCTTTAAAATGCTCGATTCATAGTTTCCATATTATTCAAACAAACTCATTAAAAAACTTTCTTTGCAATGCATATAAAAACTTGTTTATATTGTTATTAATTGTTTTTGGACACATATAATAAATTGTTGTCTTGCATGCATTTCAAATGGAATCTAATATTACAATCTTAATGAAATTAATAAATTTAACGTAAAATATTATCAACAGCAAATAAAATTATTTAAATAATTACTTTAGAGAATCGTTTTAAAATTATAGCTTATTTGAAGATCGTGAACGCGTTTGTTGACGAAAACAATAATCAATAGTTTGGAACAAAAGTAGTTAATTCTTAAGTGAAACACTTAAGAACAAACACCTTAACAGAATTTGAACTTTAATTTTGTCGTCTAATTTTTGTCTTTTATTTTGATGGTGATGTCAATGAATTGTTAATGGATTTATTAAGTTGCTCTTCTTCGTCTTTGTCCAGACCCAAAGCCATTGTTAACAGTCTGACGACACATTTTTGTTCTTGAACTTCACCCTTTTCTGTGGATGTTATATCTTGCTCCAATTTTAGCTTCTCCTCGGCAACCATTAGCATACCTTCCTCAATGGTGCTCTCCGATATGAGACGATAAATGCTTACAGGACGTGTTTGTCCCATACGATGGCAGCGATCTTCAGCTTGTTTATCATTATAAGGATTGAAATCAATATCGTGTATAATGCAAGTATCGGCTGCGGTCAAGTTAATGCCAACACCACCTGCTTTTGTCGATAGTAGAAAAATAAACAGGTCTGAGTCGGCATTAAAGTCGTTGATCATATCTTGTCGTATTTCTACAGCAGTAGAACCATCTAATCGGCAGTATCCGAATTTTCGTATATCCAGGTATTTCTCAACGATATCGAGCACCATGGTGAACTGGCTGAAAATTAGAACACGATGACCTTCCTCCTTTAATTTGGGCAGTAGCGTATCGAGATGCTTAAATTTACCAGAATCACAAATCAAACTAGCAGGTATTTTGACGTCGTAAAGTTCCTGAAAGGATAAAAGGGATAAGAGCATATAATAAAAAAAAAAAGTGTAAGGCAAAAATACTTTAGTCCAAACTGTACCAAATAGAGAATTGTTTTTGTGAATCTATAAAAATTCCCAGCAAAAATTATGACTCTTAAAAGACCCCTTTTAAGACTCATATAAATGAGTTTGTATCATCATAATGCGCTCAAAACAGACTCTTTTATGAGTACATTTTCGTAGGTTATGGGCTTCAAAATATGATTCACAATAATGACTCCTTTATGTCTCATTTTTTGAGCTTTTGGACTCAAAATTAAGATCCTTTTAAGACTCATATTTAATACTATTTTAAGACTCATAATAAAGACTCTTTAAAAATTCATAATAAAAACTCTTTTTGTTGGAGCATTCTCATTCGCACAAATAACCATCACATTACAAATTTCAGAGGATCAGCCGTGATGCTCAGACATACATATGCACCAACGTTTTTATATATTAAGAAGATAAAAGTATAACTTGATTGTCGAGTTCTCGTAAAACATTCGTATATAACTTTTATGAGGGCTTTTTATTATTACGCATATACATATAATGCAATATACAGCCGTGGACACATAAATAGCACAAAAATACATGTAGAGTGTTTCACATGAATTTAAACAAAATACATTGAGGAAAACAAGAATTTATTTCATGGTATTTGAGTTTAAACATTAAAAACTCAAAATCAGTTGTAACTTTGTAATTACGAATTAAAAATTGGAAAATTAATGAAAAATCTGAAATTGCTCCTTAGCTGAGGTGGACATATAAATAGCACAATTTGGATTCTGAGAAATAAACATAGAAATTTATTTTTATTTTACAATGAGCTTACGAATATAATTACTATTACTTGGTACTGTATCCCGAATTGTCCAAAACAGCCCGACATCTTCCTCCCATACTCTCCACAAGCTTCCTGACCTTATCCTTCGGAATAGAGTACCAAGCCTTCTCAATTCCACTCCATAACTCGTCTAAATTTCGAAAATTTTGGTTACTTATGCTGACCTTCACATCATTCCATAAATTTTCTATGGGATTGAGGTCTTGGCTTTGAGCCGGCCAATTCAAAATATTTATTTTTTCCTTTTTTAGCCAATCAATCACAACCTTTGACATGTATTACGCATGTTCTCAAATGTAAATGGTTCCATCTGGTTATAAAGAATATCTTAATACATATTTTTGTCCATTATTCCTGGTATACGAAAAATTGGCCCATCGCCGTGCCAGGAAAAAGCTCCCCAAGCCATTAAATTCCCTATCCATGCTTTAATGATTTTTTTGTATATTTAAGATTCAACTCTTGGCGTTTGGGGCGCCGACCAAAATTTTTTCCATCTGGTCCAACCCTATTAAATTTAGTTTCGTCAGTCCAGATCACGTTCTTACAAAATTGGTCTTCTTTATTCACATGGGCCCTTGCAAATGCTAAACGATACTTTAAATTTTTTTTTTGTTAAGAGCGGCTTTCTTCGGCTAATGCGTCCATAAAGATTAGCTTCATGTAGTGTCCTTGGTACTAGTTTTCTTGAAACATTAAGGTTATTTTCTTCATTTATTTCCCTAATAATTTGCTTTGCTGACTTGAAAGGATCAGTCTAACTTTTGCGAACTATGAGTCAATCAGTAAAAGCGGTGGTTTTACGCGGTCTATGATTGCGCGGCTTATTCTCGGAATTATTTGAACCATTTGATTTAACCAGCTTGAGTGCATTATAGACCATTTTTCGCAAAATTTTCAGAATATCCGCGATTTCAGATCGTTTTTTGCCTTTTCGGCTTAGTTCGTGAATTATAGACCTTTTTCCGGAGTGCGATGTTTGCCACGACCCATTTTATTTAGAATCGGGGAAATTAACTGAATTCAACTCTAAAATTTTTACAAACACCCAATCTTGTTAACTTTTATTCACCAACTAACATGTGTGCTATTTATATGACCACAGCAGATCGTACATGCCTATAAAGAAAGAGATGGCCTGTGCAAATAAAAGTAAGTAACGGTACATCTCACTCGGAGTTTTAAACAACATCACACTGGAGTCTCAAAAAATTATAACTACAGTTAATGAATGCATTATTAGATTCAAACGAAACGTTTAAAAAATAAGTTGACATTTGTGCTATTTATGTGTCCATGGCTGTAAGTATAACCCTTTTGTGAGTCTTTAATATGAACAATCATAATACCGTTTTATTTAGGACTTTAGGCAAGCATAATATTGACTCTTTTAAGAGTCCTATTTTTGAGCAGTCATCTTAGAATCATATCAAAGACACCTTTAAGAGTCATTTAGGAGTCATAAATACTCTTTTTAGTCATTTTTTTGAGTCACTCAGAAAATATCTGCAGGGATATTTCTAAGTTTGCTTTTCGAACATAAGATCGGACTTTAACCTATTTAAGAAACCTTGATTTGTTTTAACCAAGTTCAAATTAAAAATAAAATAAATAAATAAACTGGCTAAATGGTAATTTCAGCCCTTGAAAAGACTTTGACCGAACTTCTTGTGTCGAACTTCGCATCAAGTTGTGTTGTGCGTGTTATTAAATGTTTGTACTAGGCTTGTAACAGAGCTTCGAATTTGGTTCCGAAAGGTCGGAACTTCCGATTAATTTTATAAATCCGACTCCGACTTCGGTTCCAATAATTTTGAATCAGAGTTATAACGAAGATCGAAAAGCAGTGCTTCGATCGATTCTATACAATTTGACGTATCTCACACACGAGCGCAGTTCTCCTTAAAATAATTTTGAGTACTTATAAACTCTCTGGCAGCACTGTTCTTCAACGGTAAAGTTTGCTCATATATTCGCGATATATTTCGAGGAATCTAACACATCTTTCTTTTACTCCGATTCCGACTCCGATTTCGGATTCGGTCCCAACTCCGCCCGGCTCCGATAAATCAAATTAAAAAACTCCGGCTCCGACCCCAGTTCCGGTAAACTCACCTCCGCAACATCTCTAGTTTATACACAATTAATCGAGAACTGAACCTACTTGTAGTGTGTATATAGGCAACATGTGATTCATAGCGTACCAATAACCCACTCAACAGCAGCTATCATATGCTGACTAACTAGACCGTCGCTTATTGTTATCACACCCTAGCAGCGTCAACTTAAAGTGTGACAAACTGCAATTTGAGCGACATGCAGAGCAGAATTGGCGTGTGTCCCAATGACTGACTTTTCGTTTCTTTTTGTGCTGTTTTGTTTGCATTGCATCTACTTGTAAATATCGGTCAAAGATGATCGATTTACCAATACCAATATGTCACATATTCCCGTAATTTTATATTAGTAGATTTATATATGTGTTAAGAATTGTAATTAGAATATTATCTAGAATAAGAACAAGAATACCAAAAATCTTGGTTTAAATACCAGTAAATTTTAATAAAGAATTCAGACTTGAATTATATCAAAAACAGTGCGCTAGTCGCTCTTTTATTTTCAAGTTCTCAAGTGGGGCATTTTAATGCTTTGAAAGTCGGCAAAGCCTTGCTGCAAGTTAACACAAAAAGGCAAAAATAGGGAATTAAACCAAAAATTATAAAAATCATTTACCGTCGTTAAATACACCACATACTAGTTTTATGCAGACTTCGAACGGCTAATGTACATGTTCTCAATGAGCTTTACATGTTATTATTTACTCTCTGAGGTTTGACATTGTCTGCAGAGAGGGTACGGCCGAACAGAAAAATTACTTCAATTGAAAAAACTTCCTGTCAGATGGAAATTGAACCAGAGTTCTCTAGCGAATGGGTCGCGCACTCTACTCACTGCTCCAGACGCCGCCAAATGTAAAATAAATCAAAAACTTATGCTCAAATTGTACCGTATTTTCTATAATTTTTCTGTTTAATCAAATTTTTCATCGTTTTTTTTATTTTATTTTTTAGTTCTTTATTATATCATTATTTTTTTAATTTGGTTTTTAAGTTTTTTAACTTGAGGTTTTTATTTCTTTTATTTTTCTATTATTTTGTATATTTATTTTTACCTTTTTCATTTTTTGTTTTTATATTTTTCCCTTTTTTTATTTTTTTCATTTCTTATTTATTTTCATTTCTTATTTATTTTCATTTCTTATTTATTTTCTTTTCTTATTTATTGTCAGTTCTTATTTCTTGAATATTTTCTTTATTTATTTGTCCTGACTTTTATATTTTATGTAAATCTTTTAATGTTTTACTAGTCTTTACTTTTCACTATTTTTTCAAGTTATTTGTCTTTGCATTTATATTTTTATAAAGCTTTTTATTTTTACTTTTTCCCATGTTATTTCCTATTTTATTTTTAAATTTTTATTTTTACTTTTGAATTAAAGTAAAAACTTTTATATTTTTCAACTATTTCATTTTTAATTTTTTTGATCTGGAATTATTTATTCATTCTATGGAATTACTCCAAAATGTACTAAGGGTTTACCCATGTTGTGATACGTGGAGTTCGCATTTCGATCTTACAACCTTTGCGATCACAAAATCATAGAATGTCCTGACAATGACAAAGGTTTGTAAAATTCAAAACGGTTGATTTTTGCCAAAAATATCCAACAATCAAAAGTAGTAGTCAAGTTAGCATTAAAAATATTAATTTTAAAAAAAATTTTAATATACGTTTTTAAAACAAACTAAAATAAAAATAATAAAATAATTTCTCCTAGAGTGGGGGTTTTAGTTAATATATTAAGTTAAATTTTTTTACATAAATTCTGGTTTTTAGTCTTGTGTCAAATTTTACAATAGATTTCGAAGGTTTTGTTCCTATCAGTACAAAAATTTGTTAAAAAACTGAAACTGTTCTATAAATATTACAAATTAAAAAAGAAACGGAAAAAATTCATTGACATTGTCGTGGCTTGATCTCACAACCTCACGATTATAAAGCAATCACCGTTTGCTCTGATTGACAGAACCCACAGAAACTACTTTATCACAATTTTTTTTTTTTCACCTTCTGTGGTAAATTTTTGAAAATTTTGAATTTGTTTCATAAAAAAAAAAAACAAAAAATATTTTTTCATTGTTGAGGCTCGAACTCACTACCTTGCGGTTATAAAGCAATCGCCTTACGCACTGAACTACAGAACTCACATTTAAATATTTTCTAAATAATCTTAATGAGCTTTACAGTTTTTTTGTTTGGTTTTTAATATGTTTCAAATGATTTCGCATTTTTGCTCAATAAAGAAACGTACAGACAAAAAAATAAGTTGATATTGTGTTGGTGTCTAGGTCTGAACTACGTTTTAAGGTTCAAAACTGTAGCTCACCGGGAAGTTGGTTAAAAATGGATTCCAAGATTTGTACGGGACAGACAAATGAAGTGAAGCTTATAAAACGTGTTAAAATAGGGAAATTATAGAGGCGGCCTGTGTTACCAAGCAATAAAAAATACAATGTACTATCCTTGTACTACACCTGATACCTTATATAGTATCTTATACCTTATAACTTATAGGCGGGAATTTACTTTACCGTCGCAATATTTATGGTAAACTTACATGTTTATTGCAAAGCTGCCACACCTGAAAGTCCGACATGACGGCCAACTCTTCAAATATATACTGTGGATTCGTTTTTTTGTAAGTTGGAACTGTGGCCAAACTTTTAGAAAACTGGCGTAGCTTTTCATCGCTAAAATAGTTGCGCATTAGCAATGGATGATTTGCCATTTTACGCATTTCCATCATGATCGCTATACCAGCACGTTCACCGTTGCATATTTCGCCTCTATTATTTGAATAGTATTCAACCAGGTCGTGATAGTATTGTTTCTGCTTCTCACTCATCTCTACTTTGTGCTGAAATGAAGAAGAAATATATAATTATTATATATATTTATTTTATTTCTACAAGTTATTTTGTAGATTATGGTTAAGATACAAATAAAATTCGAATTAATTTTTAGTTTTAAAGACAACATGCTTCTATTCCTAATTACTTTGTTATTACTAAGAAAGGAACTATTCTAATTATACCTACTAATAATTATTGAAATAAATTGAATTTAATTGAATTAAAATCTCAAGTTGTTATTTATTCAACTCACTGTATAAGTGTGTTTCATTGGCAGGTACTTGAGCACATCTTTCTTAAGTCTTCTGAGGACAAATGGGTGCATAATACGCTTCGCACGCTCCACTTGATTTTCTTGGAATAGTGAAACATCATCGTTTGCCGATTCGGATTTTGTTTTCTATACGAAATAAATAATTACGAAATAAAATCCTGTTCACATAAGTTCTTAGTTGATGCAACTGACCTTAGCAAACAGACTCTTGATGTCTTCTATACTTTTCGCAAAAAACGACGGCATTACAAAACAAAGCAGCGACATTAGTTCCAAGAGATTATTCTGTAACGGCGTACCTGTGAGAAGAATACGCATATCTGCATTAATTTTTATTAAATTCGAATAACGCTGGGTAGTCATGTTCTTCAACATGTGAGCCTCATCAAAAATCACATAGTGTAGCTTACAAACGCGAAACATCTTGCGTTCTTCCGGTGTGGACACAACAATGTGGTAACTAGTATTTTTAAAGAAATTATTGACTATCAACTGTCAAACGAGAAACGTGTGGACACTTACGTGGTCAAGACAACATCGAAACCTGTAAAACCTTGTTTGGCAAAGACAAAACGCATACGCCTACGCTCATCCTGGCTGCCATGATATTTTTCCACCACCAAACAAGGGCACCATTTCGCAATTTCCGCCTCCCAATTGTCCAGCGTTGATGAAGGTACTACTATGAGATGAGCGCCTTTGGCTAGTTTGTGCTCCTTGAGATAGGCAAGGAAGGCAATAATTTGTATTGTCTTACCAAGACCCATTTCATCAGCTAAAATACCGTTCATACTCTGGTTATGCATTACAGTTAGCCAGTTTAGTCCTATCATTTGATAATCGGCAAGCTTTAATCTGAAAGAGTTATAATAAAAATACTTTCAATCAGAGATATTCTACGCAAAAATAAGAATTTAATTAGTATAATGCTCTTACTTGTTATTTAGTAACTTTGGCTGTTCTACAATTCCGGCTCCTGTCTCAATAGCTGCTTCCAAACGCTTAACCATCTTGTTGCATTTGGACAAAATATTAGCTACATTATTCTGTTTGTTGATCAACTCCTGACAGTAGTTCAACAAATCAGCTGAGAGCATTTTATTCGATTCTAGTTTCTTACGCAAATCTGCCCAATTCTTAAATGGACGCAACTCCAAGATAGCACCAGCTTTTTTTTCCGACAATGTTTTTACCGTTTGTAGCTCCATTAGCGTCGATTCGTTCATGAACTCAAACACTTTTTTACGTTGACCAGTCATTTCATTCGACATGTCATTGTCACTGTCTTCGCTATCGTATACTTGGTTTGTTGATTGTTTCACTTCGTCGCCAGAGTCATCGGCATCAGAGTAATTGTGTTTGGAGCGTGGTTTGGAAGAAGTACCATTCGTGGTGCTTCTGCTTGGAGCAGAGCTGACTTTATTAACAGCACTTATGCTGGATTTTGTACTCGTTACTGAGGCAGGTGCACGCTTTGGCTGGCATTTTTCTTTGAGATACTTCATTGCCTCGGAAACATCCCAATTGTTGCGCACCAAAGAGTCTTGAATATCCTGAAAGAAAAGTGGGACGTTGCAGTATCTATTTTGGGCATTCAAAAGTTTTCCAGACTGAAGTTTAGAATAATTTCTTTTATATTAGACATAACTTTTTTTAGAATTTTTTAACAATAAAATTAGAAAAAATAAACGTAGCCTCGCAAAATAAATCGAATTTGCTAAGCTTACAGAACTATGATGACACAATGAGAAATATATCGACGGCTTTTTTGTATGGAATTTTGTTATACACCTGCGGTCACGAACATCTTGCCACTGAATTTAGTGTGACAAATGCATGTTGGAGTGGGCTAGAATGGACCGCAATTGGACTCTCGACCAATGACAAAATATTATATGGTCCGATAAAGGCAAGTTTAACTTGCTCTGTACCGATGATCTTCCGTGCGTCCGACGTTATTCCGGAGAAAGATTTAAAGATACGTGCGTAATTAGAACGGTCAAGCATCCTCAGAGTCAAATGATCTGGGGATGTTTTTCTTATTATGTAAGTGGTCCTTTGATGGAATTATGAACGGAGAAAAATATTGCGAAGTCATAACGGGGTTTGTCATGCCTATTGTGAAGGAGCAATACGGGCATTCTAGTGAGGCTATCTTTTAGGATGACTCCGCACCATGTTACTGCGCAAAATCGATTAGTTTTTTTTTTAATAAATACACAATCAGTGGCGTCCGTGGCGTAGTTGGTTAAAGTGCGTGGCCGCTATGTCAACGAACCTGGAGACCCAGGTTCTAACCCCAACAGCGACAGAAAATTATTTCAATTGAAATAATTTTTCTGTACGTCCGCCACCTCTCTGCAGACAATGGCAAACCTCAGAGAGTAATCAAAATGCCATGTAAAGCTTCTTGGAAATAAGAATATTTCGTTCATCGCCGTTCGGAGTTGGCGTTAAGCTTGTAGGTCCATTTCTCGGTCAATTGTGTACAAACTTAATAACACGCACAACACAATTGATCCTAAGAAGCTAGGTCAAAGTCCTTTCAAGGGCTGAAATGGCCAGTTATTTATTTTTTTATTTTTTTACACAATCATTTTATCCGCATGTTTGTAGCTAAAAAAAAAAATAAAATATACGTTTAAATCTTTTTTACAGGTGCAGAAAGTATTCAAGGACCTTGGTATTCAACACATGGATTGGCCAGGAAACCCCCCGGATTTAAATCCAATCGAACATTTATGGCAGATGATAAAACGTAAAGTGGCTCAGCATAAGCCAAAGACCAAACTGGAGCTAAGAAGAATTTTGGAAGTCTGGGAAAATGATATTTCAATCAGGGAATCGCAAAAACTTGTTGAGTCAATGGGTGCCCGAATCAAAACTGTTATAGCCTCCAAACGGGGGGGGGGGGGGTCGGTCGACATCTTATTAGACTAAAGATTACAATGTTATCTTATATATATTACGCAAACCCAAATTTTGTCCGGCGTAAGGCTTTTTAAGTACAAGTCCAATTTTAATAAATTTAGTATGGTTTGATAGGTTTAGACCTGTAGATGTGCAAACTGGACTTTTTATTTCTTAAAAATTTATATTTTTTAAGTTATAGCTTATTAAAGTTTGTTCAGAGCAAAACTATTCGCTGCTCACATTTCGCTCTCTTCTATCTGTTCTTAATAGAGCGTCTGTTAACAACAAAATGAAAGTCAGAAAAATGTAAAGCTTTCGCAAGCCGCTCGCGCTGAACGCTCGCAACCAAGATACATACAAGTTTTTTCCGCTCACATTTCACTTTATTCTGCCTCTTCTTTCTAGAGCGCTTGCAAACAAGGGCAAAACTCTTATTATTATTATTATAGTTGCTGAGGGCAGCAACGCGCACCGGTGGTCGCTAGTTTTATTTATTGTTTAAGTAAACAACAATTTATTGTTTTGAAGTGGTTTAAAATTTAAAATATTTTGAAAACCTAAATAAATAAATAAATATGAAAAAAAGAATTAACCTTTTATTTTTTTTTTTATATGAAAAAAAAGAAATAGCGCTCATTCCAAATAAGGCTTTGGGACATTTGGAGTATATAATGGGTGTTTTTTTTAGGAGTTTGTTTTTCGAATAGAGATAAAACTGGCATTTTGTGGTCAAATCTGGCAACTCTAATGTCATTTATGTTCAGTTTGGTTTGCCATTTCATCATGAACAGGTTGACAAAAGAACAACGATTGCAAATCGTACAAATTTATTTCGAAAATAATGGTTCAGTTCGCGAAGTTTATCGCAAGCTCCGTCCATTTTATGGTCGACATAATCGTCCATCAGAGCAATTAATTCGGTTAACCATGGGTCGTTTTCGCACTACGTTTACTCTATGTGATAATACGCATCCGCAGAGACGTCAAACAGTGCGCACCGAAGAAACAATTGCCGCTGTAGAGCAAAATGTTGAAGAGGACCCGAATGAATCGATTCGCCACCGTGCACAGCAATTGGAGCTTTGTCCATCAATTTTATGGAAGATTTTGCGCAAAGATCTTGGCTTGCGACCTTACAAGATCCAGCTTGTGCAAGAATTAAAGCCGCGAGACCATGCAATGCGTCGTGATTTTGGTGTATGGGGCGAAAATGAGATTGATCTCGATGCTGATTTTCATCGCAAAATTTTGTTCAGTGATGAGGCTCATTTTTGGTTGAATGGCTACGTCAACAAGCAAAATTGCCGCATTTGGAGTGAAGAGAATCCACATGAGATCCTTGAGACGCCATTACATCCACAAAAACTGACTGTTTGGTGTGCTCTATGGGCTGGTGGAGTCATTGGGCCATACTTCTTCCGAAATAATGCTGGAGAGTCAGTTACCGTTAATGGAGACCGGTATAGAGCCATGATAACCGACTATTTTGTTCCCGAATTGGATGGCATGAATGTGGATGAGTTGTGGTTCCAACAAGACGGCGCTACATGCCACACAGCGCACGTCACAATCGATTTATTGAAGGAAACATTCGATGAGCGCATAATTTCGCGGAATGGACCTGTCAATTGGCCACCAAGATCGTGTGATTTGACACCATTGGATTATTTTCTTTGGGGATATGTGAAGTCGCTCGTCTACGCCAACAAACCAGAAACGTTAGGGGACTTGGAGTTCAACATTCGTGGGGTTATTGCCGACATACGGCCCCATATGCTCGAAAAAGTGGTTGAAAATTGGATCTGTAGAATTGGCTTTATTCGAGCCAGCCGCGGCGACCACATACCCGAAATCATATTTAAACATTAATGGCATAAAAGTATCCTTCCAAAAAAACCAAATTGATGGACATTAAAACGATTTTCTTGTGTTTTATTTCAATTCGAAGTTATATACCTCTAAAAAAAACACCCTGTATATTGCAAAGGGAAATACATTTAAGTTAAGAAATATTTATGGAATATTTTATTAATTTTTTTCTACATTAGAACTACTTATGTCCTACCAAATATATTTTTATTAATATTAAATGTGTAAGAGTTTTTTTAGAATCATACATTCAAACAACATCAGGGATCGGGACACGATTTTTTTTTTTTTTTTGAGATGACACTTTGTAACACAAATCTCTGCATTTTGGATACATTTACAAAAAAAAAGTTTTTCCACGAATTTTGTGTAAAGAAAAATCCCTTCATTATATCGCTTTATAATCTTTAGAGATCAGGTCAATGAAAAAATGTCTTCTTTTTATCTCGTATGACATCGGAACACAAATTGTAAGGCATTTGGACTTCTCCGTTTTTTCATAAATAATTTCATATTAAACCGGCACACAAACGAATGTTATCCAAACATGACGAAATGAAGTGGTAAGATCTGCATCACCGGAGGTGTAGTCAAAGCAATTAACTGTTTTTCTCAAAAGTAAAAATATTGTATTTACATTATTATTAATTTTTGTATTATATCCACTCATCATTTTATATTTTTGTTAATTTTTATTTAATTTGCAACTTAATTTCATAAATGAAGTTCTTCCAATCTTAAATCAAACTAACTCGCTTGACTATTTCGATAATTTTATGTAGCTTTTCTCGTACCGTTATTTATTATACATTATTTAACATCAGCATCGGTTTATAAATCGCACACCCTCTCCAAAAGTGACACAACTCAAAATTTTGAAATTTTAAGGAGAGCCAAAAAACTATTTCTTTTTGCAAGCAACTTCATACAAAAGATAGATACAAAATGATTTTTTAAAAAGTGAAGAGCAATCAGATTAAAATAAAATTTTGGGGGTCGATGAAGATGTGCATTACAAATTGATTTAAATTAAAAAGTCAAAATTTAAAAATTTCGAGTTGTGTCACTTTTGAAGAGGGTGTGCGATATAATGTTAGAAGAATGTGATTCTCATGGTGTAAGTGACAATAACAAAAATGACTCAAGTATTAGTGACGTGAAAATACCCACTGGTAAAAATATCGGTGATTTCATTGCAATGCAAAGTTGTAAGCAGGACATGACACGAACTGTTTGTTAACACAACAGTTGGACCTCGTTCCTCTGTATTTTATCTTCGTATATTCTAACGAGAAATTATTCTCTTAACTTTCACAAATTAAGTTAAGTGAATTTATAAAAATTATAAATTTTTATTTTTGAAGTGGAATAAAAACTTAATACAGGTTTATAACTTCAAATACAATCTTTTGTATTTCAAATGCATCTTATTTCAATTGTTTTGTTATCAAGTTTATGAATTTAAGTTTTTTCACAATTAAAAGAATTTTTTCTATTTAAAAAGATAATTTTAAAAGTCAACCTTTTACATTTAAAAAAAATGTCCACTTCAAATGCAATTTTTTAAATTTAAAATTCAGCCTTAACCGGGAAAAGACTTATTTTAGATTTGTTATAAATTTTCTCATCTAGTCATAGAGTAGTGGCGGCCTTGGCCGAGTCAGTTAAAAATGACGTGGATCACTCAATTCCAATTCGAGACCAGTGCCCCATTTCACCATCTTATATATATTACCATCTTATATATATCTTAAAAGTTTATATTTTTTAAATAATAGCTTATTAAAGTTTGCATATAAATACATATAATTGTTGTTGTTATGTTGGTTTTTCTTTTATCAACAGAGCAGCTGAGAACAACTTTATCAAACTCAGAGCAAAACTATTCGCTGCTCACATTTTGCTTTTTTCTGTCTCTTCTTAATAGAGCGTCTGTTAACAACAAAATGAAAGTCAGAAAAATGTAAAGCTTTCGCAAGCCGCTCGCGCTGAACGCTCGCAACCAAGATACATAAGTTTTTTTATTGCAATTTTCCGCTCACAGTTCATTTTATTCCCTTCTCACTTTATTTATTCTTTAGCCTCTTCTTTATAGAGCGCTTCCAAACAACGGCAAAACTCTTAGAATATTATTATTATTATTATTATTATAGTTGCTGGGGGCAGCAACGCGCACCGGTGGTCGCTAGTGTTACAAATTTGTGAATTGTAAGAAAATTCTAACCACTATTGTACAAATTGTGAATAAAATTTGTAAAATAAAAAAAAAAAAATAAACTGGCCATTTCAGCTCTTGAAAAGACTTTGACCGAACTTCTTATGATCAAATTGTGTTATGCGTGTTATTAAGTTTGTACACAATTGACCGAGAAATTTGTTTTTAATGCCGACTCCAAACGGCTAATGTACTTGTTCTCAAGAAGCTTTACATGGCATTATTTACTCTCTGAGGTTTGCCATTGTCTGCAGAGAGGGGACAGCCGAACAGAAAAATTAATTCAATTGAAAAAAACTTTCTGTGTCAGATGGAATTAAACAAAGGTTTTCTGGCGTATGGGTCACGCACTCTACTCACTGCGCCACGGCCGCCATAAATTTGTAAAATACAAATCACAAATTTGTGTTTCACCCCGAATAAATTTCTTAAAAATAATTTTTTCAAGTTTAATGAAAAATTTCGTTAAGTGCTTCTAAATAGGGTTAAAATAATTTTATTACAAGATTTTTATGGTTATTGAAGTTTTCGTATTGGGTCTATAACTTGAACGTTTATTTAAGAAAAACATGTACAATAGTTTTATTCAAAGTATTGTCCATCGTTAGTCACTACTTTTTCCCATCTTTCTGGTAACATATGGAGTCCGCGCCAAAAGAACTGCCCAGTCTTGAGGCCAAAAATGAATCAAGCCAATTTCTCCGAAATAAATGTTAGTCGGACGGGGCAAGATCCGGCCTATACGGCGGGTGAGCCAAAACTTTCCATCCAATATTTTCCATATAGCTTTTAACCGGTCTTGCAACATGTGGCCAAGCATTGTCATGTTGAAAAATTATGGCTTCGTGTCTAGTCGCATATTCCGGTCGTTTCTCGGCTATGGCTCTCTGTAAACAGATCAATTGTGTTCAATAGAGGTCACCTGTGATTATCTGGCCCGATTTAACCAGCTCATACACACCCTTCTGATCCCACCAAATACAGAGCATTATCTTGGCACCATGGATATTTGACTTTGGCGGGGAAGGATACGTTCGCTCAGCTAGAGCATGTTCACCATAAACTTCCACCAAAATACGATGACTTTCGGCAGCAGGTTTGTTCATATTAAAGTAATGAAGAAGAACTCCCCGCAAAAACACTTTTTCAGGCACAAAGTTCGACATATTTGAGTGAAAAAAATGTTGTTTACGCTTCAAAAGAATCACATATACTAAAAAAGAGGCACAATGACAGTAGCTTTCCAACGCATGTTCGGAATATTGGAACGATGGAATAATAATCAAGTTACGCCATTTCTTAGCAAACCGCACGAATTAAGTTATAGATCCAATATATTTTTTTTATAGGATGCACTAAGTGGTTCATGAATTTTTATACAGCCGTATTTGTCTTTTTTTCATTACAAAAGATACAAAGGTATTAAGGTGGATCCAAAAAACAAAAAAAAATTCGACACTCATATTCTGGGAGCTGGATTTAAAAAGATCTTAAATCCAAAAGAATATCGAAATCGGTGCAACCGTCCGCCAGCGATTTTGATTTAAAAAAATCACCTTTTCGCCAAAAATCAACGGTTTTTTCGCCGTAAGTTCTTACACTAAGGGAAATAACGAATATTAACATTATCCACGCCCGTGTATAAATTGTATTTAAATATTTAGGTGGATAAATCAAATATTTTCCTTCCAATCCATCCTTTTGACTTATTCCAAACAGCTGAAATAGCCAACAAGCAGCAACAACATCGCACTCTGTTCCTGAAGTTTATCAATGAAGTTTTTAGAATTAAAATTCTTGCTTGTCGCTGAATGTTCCCGGTTTGTTATAGTTCTTATTTGGTTTTTGTAATGAAAATTATATAACCTAGATGTTTAACCAAGATGCTTCGTGAGTGCCCGATCGCCCAGATACTATTTCATAAATAAAAAAAATTTAGCTATGTAGAAAATAATTTATTTTCAACATAGTTAAACAACATATTTAACTTAAATAATTGGAATTGCCACAGCTTCGTTTAGTTTTCGGTGACTTTCTCTGGTTTTTGTAGAGCGATTCAAATGGCACATAGGAAAGGCAAATGTCAAAACTGTTTCTTCAAATTTAATTTAAAGTATTTAGAATCCAAATTCAAATATGTTTTATATATCGTCAATTTTCAAAATTTCACAAAGAACCAGCAAAAACTAAATTATTTTGCCACATTTCCCAAAGTCAATGTATGGCATTTGTGGGTATTCTTTGCTTATGACAAACGGCCTTTTAAATATTATCCTAGTTAGCTAAACGAAACTCGCTATCGATTTTAAATGGACCGACCCCGTAAGAATCAAGTTTTTCATCTTTCAAAACATAAAAAAATTGGGGCGCCAAAATTGCCTGAACGCTACTGTACGCCAGTGTCATCAGCTGTTAGTAGGAGCAACAACATGCTAGAGTTCATAGCTCCACACTCGGCTTCTTAAGCGAAAGCTTACCATTGTATCGTATTGTGGCGAAATTTTGGCTAAAGCCAAGAAGCGTGCCTCCTTTTCTTTGACTGACAGCTCCAGCTTATGTTTTTTTGATGTGTTACCAATTTCTACTGTTCCATCGCTGTCACTATCTGCCATCACTTGAATGCGTTTCATGCCAGGCACCCGCTCTAAAATGTTATAAAAATATTATCTTCAATAAACCAAATTTTTTAAATATTCAAATTCATAAAGAACTCACCTGTTTTACCCGCAGCCAATGTTTTATTTAATCGAAATTGTCTCAAATCACTAACTGTGGACTTTTGTGGAGTACCCATAGATTCGGTCTCAGACATATTTATTTGATTAAATTTTTCAAGACTGTTTCAGATAAAATCTATTAAATTTTCATTGATGATTCAAACGAACTTAGCTTGTAATCGGCCTGGTACGTTAATTGTGTATTTACACAACACAAATTTTCCACAAATTATCTTTTTCAAGCAGATAGATTAATTTTCAGCATTCGCTTCTTTTTTTGCAACAGTGCCGCGATGGAGTGGCGACGCACGGTGGGCTGCCCTTGCACTAAAAACATACGAAATCTACTACTAAGTTTGATACAATAACCACGACTTGGTAAAACTAACAAGGTAGAATTAGAAATGGCTAATCTCACAAGAAGTGTGAAAAATATTTGTCGTCTTATATCCTGCAAGAACGATACAAAGAGAAGAGGAGGGAAGAGAGACGCATTTTATTTATTTATTTATTTATTAGCCAAGAAGGCAATTTACTTATTCTAACAGGTTTTATTTTTATTTTATTATTTTATTTTTTTTCTCTCCCCTTTCCTTGATTTGGTGTTCGAAGATATGCAATTCGATGTGGGCGTAATCCGCCCACTTAAATGACATGATTTTACGAACACGTCAAAAAGAAAAGGCAAGAAGAAAAGAACAAATAAAAGTAAAAGCTACTTACTTACATACTAGTATATTTTATACATATTTAGTAGTAGAAGAGGAGGAGAGGAGAAGGAAAGTAAATAGAAAGAAAGCTCAAAGATTGGGTTGATTAGGCAGAGAAAGAGACTTGGATAGAGATCGCTTGAATAAGGATTTAGACATGTTAGGTGAGTAGTGGTCGGATATACTATTAAATTCTCTACAGCAACGGCTGATGGGTTCATTACTTGCATATGCAGTATGATGCTGATATTCAGTTAACAGCCGAGTATGTCTTGTTCGTCTTATAGGGTCATTGAGGGTAATCTTGTTAGAGATGTATTCGCAATTAGTTACACCGTTCAGAACATCGAAAGTAAAGCACGAATCCAATACCGTTCTTCTTATTGATAGCGGCATCAAATTTAATAGGCTGAGTCTGTGTTCATACGGTGGAAGGCTACAATATTCGCGGGGGTTATAAGTCTCTCTCAGAGCGAATAGGACAAATTGCTTTTGTATGGATTCGATTCTATCACTATTGCCGCTGTTATACAGACGCTCATATGATCCAAGATCACGTCCTTTTTTACGCTCTTTTTTCGTTTGATGAGCTCTGTGATGAAAGTATGTTATACAGACGCTCATTTGATCCCTGAACACTAGTACACTTCTTGCTACTTTTAATACTTTATGCAAAAAAGTATCACGAGTATGAGTATGGTGAGTGTTGCTATTAAGCAGGTTTTACTACTGCTTTCATGCATTTCGTACTAAAAGTGTACTATTTTCATGCAAAAACACAAATGTTGTGAATAATTGCATAGCGAAACCCTGTTTTGATCTCGTGATTCCATTTCATTTTGGAATCATTTGGTGACCAGTTTGAGCAAAATAAATTTCCTAGCTCACTCTCTCGAATTTCCCTTTTACATTGAAACAACAACAATGCGTGCCCGTGATGTGATCGTGAGCGTCTGTATAACAACGGCCTATGGGATTCAAAAGCTGGTTTCCAAATAATGCAGCCATATTCAAGTATTGGGCGCACTAGTGCACAGTACAGGGATGTAGTGACCCATACATTCTTGAATTCATGTGCTCGTCTTTTAATAAATCCGAGCTGTTTGCTGGCCCTGGATACAATTTTATCATAGTGTTGATTAAAACGCAGTTTGTTGTCCAAGATCAACTATATAATCGACCCTGTTAAGTTCGATATTGTTTAGGCGATAGTTGTAATTCGTAACTTGGTTTCTACGGGAAAAACTATCACGTTACACTTATTTACATTGAGGTAAAGTTTGCTTTGGGCCACGCTTACCACGTCTCAAGAGTTAAGATGCTTAATTGTAAGAAGTTGACATCTTCCTGCGATTTAATTACGTGGTACATTTTTAGGTCGTCCGCATACATAAGATGTGGAATATCCTTCAACACTATGGACAAGTCGGATATGAAGATATTGAAGAGAAGAGGACCAAGGTGGCTACCTTGCGGTACTCCAGATTAGACCTCGATTTGTTTTGACAATATTCCTTGGAATTTAACATATTGGGATCTACCATGGAGATAAGTTAATAGCCAACTAAGTAAAGATCCAGAGAAACCGAATTTTATATTAATTTATATATTAAGATGCCATGATCAACACGATCAAAGGCTTTACTGAAATCAGTATAAATAGCATCTATTTGGTCTCTATTCTCCATTTTGCTTAAGACGTCCGAAGCCATGATCATGAGGTTAGTGATGGTGGATCGACCTTTTCGAAACCCGTGCTGCTGCTCGTTTAGTCGAGGGTTGGCAAGGCGTGTTAGCTTTTCGCATATAATTTTTTCAAATAGCTTCGGGATGGCTGACAAAATTGCTATGCCTTTATAATTTTCAATTGAACTTTTTTCACCATTTTTTTATATTGGTATTAGGTGGGAAGTTTTCCAATAAGAGGGAAACACTCCAATAGAGAGTGATTTGTTAAATATTATATATAAGGGCAAAAGTAGTTGGTCTAAGCATCGCACCAATAACGTGGGGGGAATTAGGTCTGGTCCAGGTCCTTTGGTTGCATCTAAACCCTTTATTGCGCTTGATATGTCTTCTTTTGTCAAGCTGAAGTTTTCAACCATGTGTTGTGAATTCGGAGGGGGGGGGAAAAACATCAGACTGAGTAGTTGGTGGATAAAATACTCCTTAAAATGATCTGCAAAGAGAGTACATATTTCCTGAGGGTTGGAAGAGGTAACATTACCTTTATACATGGATGAAGGGTAACCGGCTGATTTTCGCTTCAAATTGATAGAGTCAAAAATGTTTTAGGGTCCTGGACAATTTTTTCTCCAATTAAGTTTGTGTAAAACTTGTAAGCTACTTCTGATTTGAAAGAAAATTCTTTCGATAACTCATCATATTTGAGCCACATTTCTTCGCTTACATGCGCAGTGCTTTTGAGGAGTTTGTAAATTCTGTTTCTCTGGTTTCTTTGTAAATTCTGTTTCTCTGGTTTCTTAAGTATCTGAGATATTAATGTAAGAGAAAGTAACTGTTAAGGCTGTATGGTGGACAGTGTTAGCAAACAAATTTTCTGCTTCGGTGGTTGGACCAACCCTCACTTCGTCGTATGAGTTAGTAAAGATTAGGTCTAACCACGTGCTATTTTGATTTTGTGTTGCAGACTTGCTGAAGATCATTGCTATAAAAGGTATTTAGTAATGTAAAGTCTATGGAACTTGAGAGGTTTACAGGCAGAAGATAGTTGTCGTTTTCGTCAATGACAAATGGTATATTTGGACGGTTGAAGTCACCAAAAATAATAACTTTATCTTCCTCATCTAAAGTCGCCGTAAATGTAGTGATTATTTCACATAACTCATTGTATGATGATTCACTAGAACTTGGGGGAATGTAAATAACACCAATGTACAATTTTCAGGCGAAAGAAAAGGGAAGCGGAAATGCGTGAGTGAGTGAAAATTGAAATGCATGGTAACAGGAATGAGGTCCGAAAATTTTTCGAAAAAATATGACGCCTGGCAGAAGGTTTCAAGACCGGGACCTCTTCCTGCAAGGATGAAAATGGGAATCTAGTGACAGATATCCAGAGTATACTGATGATGTGGAGGGAACACTTTCCAGGCTTTTGAATGGTGACGACGACAACAATCCCGCCAATAGAGATGACATACCGAAAACCCCAATTGCGGACGACAGCGTTGAAGTTCCGCTGCCCGACCATAGTGAGGTCTTGAAAGCCATAGCTCTGCTTAAAAACAACAATGCCGCAGGAGCCGATGGCTTACCTGCTAAGCTCTTCACGAATGGAGGCGAAGCTCTACTTAAATGCATTCATGAGTTCCTTTGCAGAATATGTTCGGAAGAATGCATTCCAAACGATTAGAACCTCAGTGGCTCTGCCCAATCCACAAGAAAGGCGATCCCATAATTTGTGCCAACTACCGTGGGATAAGCCTTAGATAAGACTGAAGCCCATCGTCAACCAGCTCATTGGACCTTATCAGTGTGGCTTCAGACCTGGTAAATCCACCATAGACCAGATATTTACGCTCCGACAAATCTTGGAGAAGACCCTAGAAAAACAAATCGACACACACCATCTTTTTGTCGATTATAAAGCCGCCTTCGACAGTCCAATAAGGAATCATCTATACTCCACCATGTCTGAATTTGGTATTCCTGCAAAGCTCATCCGTTTTTGCAGAATGACACTGAGCAACACCAGCAGCACAATTAAAATCGGGAAGGATCTTACTCCTCCATTCGATACCAAACGAGGTTTCAGACAAGATGATTCCTTATCGTGCGACTTTTTTAACTTAATGATGGAGAAGATCATCCGAGCTGCTGATTTCAGACGCAGTGGCACAATATTCTACAAAAGTATTATGCTGCTGGCGTATGCTGATGATATCGATATCATTGGCCATAATACGCGCGAAGTCAGTGCAGCATTCTTCAGATTAGTGAAAGAGTCGAGTCGAATGAGTCTTTCAGTGAACGCAGATAAGACGAAATACCTAGTGTCAACAAATAAACAGTCCCAGCGTCTTGGAAACCACGTCACTGTTGACAACATCTCCTTAGAGGTTGTTAAGGACTTCGTCTACCTGGGATCCAGCATAAACACTTTCAACAATGTCAGTATTGCGATAAGACGAAGGATAACTCTTGCCAACAGGTGTAGGCAATTGAGAAGCAGAGCCCTCTCTCGACGAACAAAACTCACGCTCTATAATTCACTAATCATGCCCGTCCTATTATATGCAGCACAAACCTGGACGTTGAGCAGTTCTGATGAAAAGACTTTGGGAGCTTTCGAGAGAAAGATTCTTCGTAAAATCTTCGGTCCAATCTGCGTCAATGGCGAGTACCGAATTCGATGGAACCACGAGTTGTAAGAGCTGTACACTGACATTAACATAGTTAAGCGCATTAAAATCGAGCGTCTCCGCTGTGTAGGTCATGTTAAGCGAATGGAAAACGACGCTCCAGCAAAAAAAAAATTTTGGATTCGGTGCAGGGTGGTGCTCAACGCAAAAGAGGACGCCCACATCTTCGTTGGAAGAATCAGGTATTCGATAACCTGACCACACTAGGTGTTTCCAACTGGCGCCAGCAAGCGCAAAACAGAAATGGCTGGCGCAATTTCTTATACGAGGCCAAAACCGACCTTCGGCTGTAAGCGCCAGATAAGTAAGTAGGCCGTGGGCTATTCGGAAACTTTTCACTCGTGATAGGAAAGAATATTTTGAGTTGGATACAATTTCTGTCTATTGAAATAAAATTTTAATTTTTGCTGTGCCAAAAGGACAATGAAATTTTGACGTTTTAGATTTCGGTAGTGTATTAGCGCAAGAAATTAGTTTAATTTTCAGAATTGTTAATAATACTGAAAATTAACAATATTTTACGCAACTATTTTCCAGTTCTGGTTGCTATGCTGTCATAAGCACAAAATTTTTAACTTCGTTACTACTCACGAGCTCACAAGTGTTTTTTTTTTCTATTTTTGCTTGTGTCAAAAATTTTTATTGTCTATCGCTCCAGCGAAAAAAATATTGGATTCGGTGCCCGGTGGTGCTCAACGCAAAAGAGGACGCCCACATCTTCGTTGGAAGAATCAGGTGTTCGACAACCTGACCACACTAGGTGTTCCCAACTGGCGCCAGCAAGCGCAAAACAGAAATGGCTGGCGCAATTTCTTATACGAGGCCAAAACCGACCTGCGGCTGTAAGCGCCAGATAAGTAAGTAGGCCGTGGGCTATTCGGAAACTTTTCACTCGTGATAGGAAAGAATATTTTGAGTTGGATACAATTTCTGTCTATTGAAATAAAAATTTAATTTTTGCTGTGCCAAAAGGACGATGAAATTTTGACGTTTTAGATTTCGGTAGTGTATTAGCGCAAGAAATTAGTTTAATTTTCAGAATTGTTAATAATACTGAAAATTAACAATATTTTACGCAACTATTTTCCACTTCTGGTTGCTATGCTGTCATAAGCACAAAATTTTGAACTTCTTTACTACTCACGAGCTCACAAGTGTTTTTTTTTTTAATATTTTTGCTTGTGTCAAAAATTTTTCTTGTCTATTGTCAAAATTTGTCAAAATTTATGCTAGCCCCTGGGGCTACATGCATTTTTGGCAGTCACAAAAAAAAAAAAATAAATAACTGGCCATTTCAGCCCTTGAAAGGACTTTGACCTAGCTTCTTATGATCAATTGTGTTGTGCGTGTTATTAATTTTGTACACAATTGATCGAGAAACGGACCTACAGGCTTAACGCTGACTCCGAACGGCGATGAACGAAATGTTCTTATTCTCAAGAAGCTTTACATGGCATATTGATTACTCTCTGAGGTTTGCCATTGTCTGCAGAGAGGTGGCGGCCGTACAGAAAAATTATTTTTTCAAATAAAATTATTTTATTTATAATTATTATAAATTATTATAACCCCGCTGCTGGGGTTCGAACCCGATTCTCCGAGTTCATTGACATAGAGGCCACACACTTTAACAACTACGCCACGGACGCCACCGTGGCAGTCATATTCACCTCAAAAGTGAATTCTCATTCTGACTGTCAAAATTTCATCATCCGAGTGAAAAGTTTCCAAATAGCACACGGCCATAATAACAAATTACAGTCAAACCAAAAATATTGCGGAAGCGTTTTTTATTTGTCAAAAATTTTTGTGAAGTAAGTGAAGTGGCTGCAGAAAATAAAACAAAAATTAATTTCTGTGAAAGTTTTTTGGCGCAAAGTTTCTGCATGCACATCTCACGTAAGGCCGCCGCTTTTATTTAGGGATGACAATTCAGCGATAGTGGCGTCCGTGGCGTCCGTGGCGTAGTTGGTTAAAGTGCGTGGCCTCTATGTCAACGAACTTGGAGAGCCGGGTTCGAACCCCAGCAGCGACAGAATATTGTTTGAATTAAAATGATTTTTCTGTACGGCCGCCACCTGTCTGCAGACAATGGCAAACCTCAGAGAGTAATAAATATGCCATGTAAAGCTTCTTGAAAACAAGAACATTTCGTTCATCGCCGTTCGGAGACGGCGTTAAACCAGTAGGTACGTTTATCGGTCAATTGTGTACAAACTTAATAACACGCACAACACAATTGATCATAAGAAGCTAGGTCAAAGTCCTTTCAAGGGCTGAAATGGCCAGTTATTTATTTATTTTTAATTCAGCGATAATGTAAGAGCCTGAACAGAATGAAAGCGATTAGCGATTGGCTATATTTTCAAGCAATAAAATGCATGAAAATGTATGAACACGTCCGAAATCAAATCGCTGGTCGTCATTCGCGACGAACATTCGCCATATTAGATCCCGAACAGAATCAAAAATCGTTGCGATTAACGACATCGTAGAGCAATAGAATGCATGAATATGTATGAACACGTCCAGAATGAAATCGCAGGTCGTCAGCCGTAGAGCCGCAACAGAACTAAAGCGGCTGTCGGCTGTCGGGTGCACTGTGCAACAAAATACATGAAAATCTATGCAGCCGCTAAAAATTAAATGGCCGTAGAAATCCGCTACGGAAAAACGCCAGAATATCGCGCGCGGTTATCAACGCGCCGTTCAATGCTCTTGTTAGAACCCGAACAAAACCAAAGCGGCTATTGGTTGACGGATTCGATGTGCAACAAAATTCATGAAAATTCATGCAACCGCTCAAAATTAAATCGCCTTAAAAATCCTCGACGTAAAACGCCAGAATAGAGTCCGAGCAGAACCAAAGCGGCTGTCGTGTGCGCTGTGCAACAAAATTCGATGTGCAACAAAATACATAAAAATGTATGCAGCCGCTAAAAATGAAATTGGACAAGAAATCCACGACGGAAAAACGCCAGAATATCATCAATTCTATTTTTTCTCCGATGGCTGACGGAAAGAGGGCCGCCAACCGACAGCCGCTTTGGTTCTATTCGGGCTAGAAAAGTGTTTACACTGCACGATAGCATTCGCGAACATTTTATATCATTCGGTTTACATTTTATCTGTCGGTTAAGTGCTGATTAAGTTAACGACAAATTGTGGTTCCGGTTTGTTGCTTATCGGAAGAACAGCTCAGTAGAGTAAACAATTTTATATATACAACACAAATTCACTAACAAGAAAAGTTTCTTTATATGGAGAAAAATTTTGCAGTCTGTTGCATTTTTCCACTTTTATTATTTTTCCTGGCACAAAATCACAAAAACATAAATACAAGACAGTTGATATGCAGTTTTCGCAATTGATAAATTCACAATAAATGATTTAACCGGAGGTTGCTTAATGAGCACTTGGTGAAACCGAAAATTTTTTTTTAGGTATCGTATGGTTAGCTATCTCCTGGCGTTCGATAGTTTAGTTGGCTGCAACAAAAATAACGAAGAAAAAAATACGAATAAATGCAATGATTTTTTTAGTTCACTCAGTGTTTAGTTTGGGAAGAGCTTATAGAACATTTGCGTGGCGTTTGGAAACGCAACACAACTCTTACCAATTTAAGTTGGACTGTAACATCACAAGGTGTCATTTCTTTGAACATAAATTCGATATGGCCAAAAAACCGTATGAGAGACGAAATTTTTGGTGGAAATGGAAAACTGCCAAAATAACTTAAGAGAAGCTAGTATGAACGCAGTTGATTTAAGTGAAGTAATTTATGACATATTAAGTGATTTATGGCATAATACTAACGTAGTATAATTGTAACATGGTGTGTATATTGTATATTTTCTAATAGCATGTTCACACGACACCCTGCAAAACGTAATTCGGCTCTTATTCGACGCTGAATTATGTTCCAAATCAAGTAATTCACCATACAAAATTTGACAAGCTGAATTACCTCATTCGAAGCTAATTCAGTTTGAATTAATACCCGAATCACGTAGAAATCGGTTTTATCTCTAAATTTTATCGGAAATAATTCGAAACAGTCTGCTGTTTTCACCTGCTCCTATTTACTTTCACATTTTCTTTCTGATAGACAAAACGAGGAAATAAGATACTTTTTGTCATAATTCATTTGTATTTTACTAAAATTTTTTCTCCATTTTTGAATTTATATCACAACATCTTTCAACTCAAAAAAATGCAAAATAATATGCACAAAGCACTGCTGTCAAACCGAATTACGATTGCTTCGTGAGTATAGGGCTCTCTTTCTCGTAGGCAAAATTGTCAAAGTCAGCTGTTTTGAGAATGAAACCAAAAGAAAATCAATGAAAGTTGAATTTCTCCAACTGGATGTGCTTGGAAAAATTTAATTTGTTGATCAAATTACTAAATTTGATAAACTCCAATTAGATAGTTGTGTTATTGTGATATTGTGATTTGATTTTTGAGTAGTGATTTGTTTTTTTTTTATTTGCTTTTGTTTACATTTTGTCAATTTTTGCTTTCTCATCGCTTTCTAATCGTTTGCATATTTTCTATGGGCTGTCAATTTCGTTTTGACAGTTGCGGCAGTTTGCCTCTCTGAAATGCTTCTACCTTCTTTTCATTGTACCATGTAAGTGTTTTACACCGACTGTCATTTGCCTGTATGTTTTACTTTCTATTTTCTTTTTTAATTTTTTCGTTCTCTAATTTATATTATTTCTGACGGTTGGTGCAAGACGAAAGAACTGTCAATCCTACCTTGTACAATTGTATCATGATTCAGAGTGCCGTGAGAACATGCTATAATAGCATGTTTCCACGGCACCCTGAACGACGTAATTCGGCTCTCATTCGTAATTCGAGGCTGAATTATGTTCCGAATTAACTAATTCGCCATACAACATTTGACAAGCTGAATTACCTCATTCGAAGTTGATTCAGTTTGAATTAACATCCGAATCAAGTAGAAATCGGTTTTATCTCTAATTTTTATCGAAAATTAATCGAAAACAGCAATAGAAGAGAGACAAACAAAACAAAAAGTCAAAGTCAGCTATCAAGGTGAGTATTGCTTTCAGCTCTACATAGTTTCAGCTGTCAAACTGAATTAAGATTTCTTCGTGGGAACAGGCTATTTCACATTCTTAATTCGGAAGCCAAAATACTTGATTCAGAGTGCCGTGGAAACATGCTATAAGCTGTTATAAGCTATCGATAATTTAAATTAACGATAACTTGTACCATTCCTTCTCTACTAAACGATTTATATATAATTTGCAACTCTGTAGTTTTGGGGCGAAACTTGGTGTTTTCGCTTTGCTGCCAAATTACTTTTACTCTTGGAGCCAAGTATTTTTGGAGTGATAACGGTGGTGGGTCATAGAAATTGTGGATAGCTGTGATTTGTAGCACCTTATTTTAATTTTCCTAATTTAAAGTCCAATTAGTTTATTTATTTTTTTTTTGCTCACAGACATGTCTGCTGCCACTAAAGGTTAGTTTCAAGGTAGCTATGTTAACTAGTCTTTAAACTTTGGACTTTGTAATGTGAATATTATGATGAGTTTCACATAACCGGACAACAAGAAACTTAAATGTTGCAGCGAATTGTTTTAACTTAGGGATACAAGTGGACTTTGGTCTCTGACTGATGAATTCGATGAATTATTTTTTAAGAGATCAAAACAACTTGAGTCTTTTATCAACTTATTGAATTCAATTATTTTTTTCAATAGATTGTTTATTTTACAATAATTTTTATTGCTGCATATACATATAGCTTATCGAACACTCAATATAATGAATACTCTTAATTTTAAGGTGTTTACATTGTTGCTGCTAAGCGTACTGCTTTCGGTACATTCGGTGGCGCTTTAAAGAACATCAACCAGACACAGCTACAAACTGTAGCCGCTAAAGCTGCACTTGATGCAGCTGGTCTGCGCGGTGATCAGGTGGATACCGTCATAATTGGGAATGTGATTTCGGTGGGTTGATTGACTGTCTATAAATGCTTGCAACTTGATTTTTAATAAATGAATTTAAGGCTTCTTCCACCGATGGCATCTACGTACCTCGCCATGTTGGTCTCAACTGCGGCGTACCAATTGAGAAACCGGCCTTGGGCATTAATCGTCTGTGTGGCTCTGGCTTCCAGTCAATTGTAAATGGTGCACAAGACATTATCATGGGCACAGCTAAGATTGCACTCACAGGTGGAGTAGAGAACATGTCGCAAACGCCATTTATTGCACGCAACATGCGTTTCGGTACCACTCTGGGAGCCACCTACAATTTTGAAGATAGCCTCTGGGCGGGTCTCACCGACACACACTGCAAACTACCAATGGCACTCACTGCTGAGAATTTAGCCGACCAATATAAAATCTCACGAGAGCGTGTGGATGAATTTGCACTGCGCTCACAACAGCACTGGCAAAAGGGTCAACAAGAAGGTGCCTTCGCTGCCGAAATCACGCCCATTAAACTGAAGGTTAAGGGCAAAGAAGTTGACTTTGTTGTTGATGAACATGCCAGACCAAAGACAACAGCCGAGGGCTTGGCGAAATTACCTTCGTTGTTCAAAAAGAACGGCGTGGTGACTGCTGGCACTGCTTCGGTACGCTAAGCTGAGATGAATGGCTTCAAACAATTTACTAAATTTTTGTTTTAGGGCATTTGCGATGGCGCAGGCTCTGTTATACTTGCCTCCGAGGAAGCTCTTAAGGAATACAACCTCAAGCCCTTGGCGCGCTTGGTTGCCTACTCGTATGTGGGCGTGAAGCCAGAGATTATGGGCATTGGTCCTGTTCCTGCCATTCAAAATGCTCTGAAGGTGTCTGGCATGCAGCTCCAGGATATTGATCTTATTGAAGTGAGTAAATCTCACTTAGTTTTGAATATCATTGAAAAAAAAATCCTGTTAACAGATCAACGAAGCTTTTGCTGCTCAAACTTTGGCCTGCGCCGATGCACTTGGCTTGGATATGTCCAAATTAAATGTCAACGGTGGCGCCATTGCTTTGGGTCATCCACTTGGAGCGAGTGGTTCACGCATCACTGGTCATTTGGTGCACGAGATGCAGTAAGTTCTTTGTATTTGCTTTAATAATTTTTCCATCAAATTTTTTTATTTTTTCTAGACGCAAAAAGTTGAAGTATTCAATTGGCTCTGCTTGCATTGGTGGTGGTCAAGGCATCGCTTTGCTGCTTGAAGCTTGTTAAATTATTTATGTCCTCTACATGTGGTTTATTTTTTACTAATTGTTTTAATTTTTTTGTGCATTTATTAACCCTATAACGGTAGTTTATTCTTAAGTTTAAAGTTGGTAACAAATATATTTTGTATGAAATTGTAAAGGTTCAAATAGTCTGAAAATATAACCAATATCATACACCCACAAATTTTCTGAGATTCTTGATTTATCTTTGTCAAAAAGGTACAAGGAAGCGTTCAATACGTCGTAGTAAGTTTTATGTTTTTTTATTTACTTTCGATCAACTTCTTGGAAGAAAAATTGCAGTTATAGATTTTCATTTTTTATCGAAAAGGCAAAAAATGAAAATATTCATGTCTTAAAAAATATTTAAATATAAAAATTTATACATCAACCAAGCGATTAATTGATGTGCTCCATGATATTACAATAATTTCATTAATTTTGTTCAACTGTGTCCAAAGCATTAATTGCTTTGAGTGCTAGTGGAGAAGAGCGCAAGAGCACCGCTGGCCAAGCCAACGGAGAAGATATAGTTGATAGCAGGTGTAGAGTTCTTCAATATGAAGAAGCTAATGAAGATGATGATGGCCAAGTACAGAGCATTATTGTAAAAGATGGCGTAGGTGGTAGCTTCATAGTCAGCCACTTCGTTACGCTTCCAGAGTATGCGTTCGTCCTTGTCCTTGCGCGTGATCTTCTTGTCATCACCCAATTGACGATTAACCTCGCGCGTAACAGCATCTTCACGTTTAACGGCAATCTTGTGCTTCAACTGGAACTTGATGTTTTTGTAGGCCATGGCCATTAGGTAGGTACTGGCACCAGTCATCAAGATGAAGAAGATGGCACTGGGCAGCAAATCCATACTGTGTATGCGCCAGAAGAGCCCTAATTATGAAGAAATAGTGTTAATATCAAATGTGAAATTAAACATCGGTGCTATTGAAGCCCTCTATCAACGTGTCACACTTACAAATCGGTAAGGCAGATACGATAAATGCGTTGCCGTAGAAAAGCGCCGATGACTTTGTGCTTACATTGCGACTGAAATCTTGCAACAGCAGCTCCTCCTCTTTGGTGAATCCCGATGATTGCACTTTTGATTGTTGCTTTCCTGAACCCATTATTTAATTATGAATCTAAGTTAGAAGTTGGAGTGAAAGTAAACTATTTTTCTCTTCAAATACTGGCCGGGCGAACGAAGACACGAATGCAGAAAAACGACGACGACGTGAAGTGCTATTTTCGTGACGTGTACGGCTGTCAACGAAGTGTTGACGTTACTTGCACCGACATCTGTAAGTCGTTTTAGTAATAACAGGGTGTATACAAGGTACGATTTTAGAATTATTGATTATTAATGTATGATTCTTGTGGACAAAAAAACAGATTTAAATGATACTTGAATATGTTAATAATTTTTCACTGATTTATAACATGTTGTGACGAGAGCTGAAAATGCACATTTGTGCTCAAAGCCTGCTCGTAATTTCAATTAATGTATTTTCATTTAACAGCTGTTTGCACTTCTGAGTTCGCTAATTTATTCAACCCACAATTCCATCAAAAAGCACGCTGTATCGCACTGTTTCATTTTTGTATTTCCTTTTTTCCATTTTATCTGTAAGAACCAATTCATTATATTAATTTGTGTACAAAAAATGTGATTGATTAGCTTTTTGTAATTCTGACATTTTTACCATTTGTATGATTTTGATTTTTACTTCAGGTTTGTATTTTTATCACTACTCGTAAACAAATATCGATAACTTAGGGTTGCATTTACTTTTATCTTATTTTCGAGCAAATTTTTGCTGAAAATGTGTCAAAAATGCATTGCGACTCATTTTAATTTCACATGTTTTTCCAATGGAAAAAATGCTAATTTTCAACTCATTTTCGGTCAAAAACAAGATAACCTCGAGCATGCGCATTTTTTAACATCGTCAGAACATGCTATTAATTTAAATTCTCATTTAAAATAAAGATGAATTGACCAATTTCTTCTAATATTGTTATTCGAATGCAAATACGAAGTGTACAGAGACTGAACCAAATACTGCCTGTAAATAAATTAAACGTTGATACTGAAGAAGACCAAAGAAAACAAAAATCTAAAGACTGGTGACAAACCAATCTTACTCCTGCGTGGTGTAATCGAACTTTAGTTGACTATTAAAAAATAACAATAAAATTTTTAAATAACAAGATTACAATCTGTGAATTATATATTAAAATTTTTATTTCTTGCAAAATAAATATATGATATTAGCAATAAAAAACAGCTGACTCTTTTCAAAACTTTAAAACCTATTGAAAGCATTTAACCTATTGAAAGCAATAAAATTAAAAAATAATTAAGAATTAAATAAATTCACAACGAGAAAATTAACAACCCAATTAAAATTCTCTATACAAAAGCTATTATATATGCTCTGGCGATGGGCAAAATCTAACAAGTTGTAGCTTATCCATATAATTTGGCATCTTTGTCTTCCACCTATGTCTAACATAACCAAAAAGTATAGTTAAACTGCTTACACCAATAAAATATTCATCTGGTTATTTACAAGAGTGTAAATCAGCTATTGACATACGAGTCAATTCATATGAGGTTTACGAACTGAAAATGCATGAAAGTTTTGCGAGCACCACGTAATCTTTTTGTATGGAAAAAGAGAACAGGTTTAGGTGGTAAACGAGGCATTTGCAAACTTTCATGAGGACCATCAATGTTTATTGTTTCTTATAACAAGATATCGTAGGAATATATTACTGAGAACAATATTCTGCTTCATTTTGTTCGTAAATTTGTTGACGCTGTTTAGCAAGGAAAATGTTTTTTAAATTCCTTGTAAAGAATCATAAAAGTTATCTGTAAATAATCCCTTGAGGCACCTTGTGAATTAATCTGACATTTGCCGCTGTTAGCGTTGTGTCATAAAAATGTTGACACTTATGGCTGTTAACAGGTCTTTACAGCCGTGTTAGCAGAATGTTATCTATTAGCATCAATAATTATTTTCTTTAATTATTAATTTATTAGTGAAAGTGATAATTTTTATAATTATAATTTTGAAAATTTAATTTCGATATTTATTTATTTTATACCAATATTATTTTAAGTGCACTGTTATTGAAATTACTTCACATCGTACACATTTTTTACCAGCTTACCAAAACCTAATTTAAAAAACTAGACCATCAGACCAAAGGTCAATTTCCCATAGCAGCCTTATTATTATCAACAAGATGAGATCGCAACTGCTGTGCTATGCAAAAAATGCACGTTATCTGCAACCGGCAGTTCGAACAATGGGTATCGCCGCCTCACCAACTTCTGTTGGAAAGTTAACCACAGTGGAAGTTAATGAGAAGACGGGGGTGGCCACATTAACCATGAATCGTCCACCAGTGAATGGTCTAAATCTTGAACTATTGCGTGACATACACGAATCCATCGATGAGATTGAAAGCAACAAAAGTCGCGGACTTATATTAACATCGGTGGGTTAAATTGATTTAAAAAACAATCAAGAAATACTTAATGCAAGAATTTCGTTCGCCTTTTAGTCTTCCAACACAATATTTTCAGCGGGCTTAGATATCATGGAAATGTATAAACCAGATCAAGAACGTCTGAAGAACTTCTGGACAGCTTTGCAGGACACTTGGTTAGCGCTTTACGGATCAAGCGTGCCCACAGCGGCAGCTATTAATGTAATGTCGTTCACTTTGTTTTACTTATTTTATATGATCATATGATTCTTTAGGGTCACTCGCCAGCTGGTGGCTGCTTGTTGGCAACATCCTGCGAATACCGTGTTATGCTGCCCAACTTCACAATTGGCCTTAATGAAACCAAGCTTGGCATCGTTGCTCCCCAATGGTTCATGGCTGCATTCTTGAATGTGCTACCAACGCGTGTCGCGGAAATGGCGCTTACTCAAGGCAAAATGTTTACAACAGACGAGGCCTTACATGCAGGACTTATTGATGAGGTGGCTAATAGCAAGGCAGAAGCTATAGCCAAGTGTGAGCAATTTATTGGCACATTTGCCAAGGTTAATCCCTTTGCACGCGCCATGACGAAGCAACAGTTTCGTGCGAAAGGCTTGCAACAACTTGAGGAACAGCGTGAGCAGGACTTACAATCCTTCTTGTTTTTCGTTAATCAGCCAAGCGTGCAGAAGGGTCTAGGTCATTATCTCGAAAGCTTAAAGCAGAAATCTAAAAAATAAAAGAAGTCCATCATCGTTTTTTAAGTATAATATTCAGTAATTATTGAGATTTTTTGAGCATTTTTGCAGTCCGTTTGTTTTTTTAAAAATCAGTAAATAAAAATTTATAATTATATTGTTGAAATTTTAACCCTCTTCTTTCATGATGCCCTCGCGCACTTCCATTGGCAGATTAGCCAAGGTCTCCGACATCATCTCGAGGAATGCATTTATTTCAAGGATTTTGGCACGATTACGTTCGAGCTCATCGCTGTATTGAGAGGAAGTTAGAGAAAAGAGAAAGACAGTGTGTGTAAGATTTTACGACTTCAGTGCTTGCTTTACTTTTAAACTGATTCTTTTACCTATTTATTTTGTCGATCATGTCCTCTATGAACTTCTTAGAGCGCTGGACCAACCGATCTTCACGCTCGTCAATGCGTGAGGATTGCGTGTCTTTCATGCCGGTAACCAAATTAGCTAAAGCATCGCGATCTTCCATGCAATGAAGTAGCTCTGGCGGAACATCTTCAAAATCCTGCAACGCCGTTTTCTGTGTTATATAACGTGAAACAATATCGGTTAAGCTCTCGGAAAAGTGCAGCGCAATATCGCGCAGCTGCACAAAGTAGCTATTGACTTGTTCAACAAATTTTGTCATCATTTCCTGAATGTTGAATTGAAAGTTAATGATCGACTCCTGCAAAAAAACACCAAAAAAAGCTGATAACAAATAAAAATTGACCAAAGCCCAAGACTTGCTTCTGTGACTTCGTGCAAATGCAATTCCTGTGTCATCAACTCCTGCCAAACGACATTTGAAGCATCATCGAACTCTGAAACAAGTGTCTCATATTTATGCATAAGCTCCAGGCTCTCTGGTGATTCTTCATCTTCTCCCTGTATGGTACGCAGCTCGAAGTTCTTCAGGCTCATTGTTGCTGTCTCGAAAATCTTATCTTTGTAACGCAAAAATTTCTCAATAGTTTGCTGACCCGCTAGCTGCACTTCGGCTTGACCCTCCTCCAAGTTTGAATGGAATTCTTTTATTTCCAAGTCCCGCTCTTCGTATTGCTCGAGACCGTATTTATAGATTTTTTGTGTTATATTGTAGATATCCTTATCGTATTCTTCCTTGAGTAAATCCGCTTCAACACCGACCATCATCAAAGCGCGAGCCTCCTCATCACCTTTCCATATGGTTTCAAAAAGTTGATGACCGTTGAGATGTTCCACAAAGCTACTGGAAAGGCGTTGAGCATCTAGCTCCTCTTTGGCGTGTTGAGAACGTGTAATTATTTCGATTTCTTCATCGGCTTCAATTTCACGCAGCTCTCGGCTGAATAAGCAAAGATAGGGTGTAGTAAAAATAGGACAAAAAACATAGGCGTAACTTACAAAAAGCGTTCTCGCGCCTTCACACGTTTTTCCTCTGAGATTGCTACATAGTCGTAGTACTTGACATTTGGTAGTATGGCGGCAATATATAGCGACAACGGATACTCGGTGTTATCTGCAATTGGATTGCCCTCCAGATTGAGCACGCTTAGTTTTTTAAAAAAGCGTAAACGTTCGATCTATAAAATTGTAAAAATAAATTCTTAACTAGTCTAAATATTATATCCAAAAAACAGTCAAACGCATACGAACTCCTTTCGTTGAGTCGATCTTATTGTTTCCAATGCTTAATATAACCAGATTTTCCAAAGTATCCAAATTCTCTAGTTTCGTTATTAGATTATTAAAGAGCGTCAGCACTTCGAGCTTTACCAGCTTTTCTAAATTCTCAATTTTTTCGATATAGTTAAAGGACAAGTCCAATTCCTTGAGCGAGGTCAACATATCTATGTGTTCGATAACTTCAATTTTATTGGCATTCAACGACAATTTCGTTAAATTCGGCATGATCCACAAATGATCAATACGCAGTATATCTGAGCGAAGAAAGGATTGGATTGACGAGAAAATTCAATAAACGCTGTGATTTATTTATGCATACTTTTAAATTCCAAGCGCAGCGTGGTGATGCGATCAAAAACCACCGGCACCATCTGATGCAGTCTTGCCGCCTCGCCTTTGTAGCCCGACTCTAGAAATTCTTTTTCTATCATCTCTTTGTTGATGATGGCCGGTTCAATTTCCGGATAGATTATCTCATTCAAAGTCTTGAGTTTCTCCATCATGCCACCTCTTTCTCCTGGTTCCGACATATTGAGTTCTGCAAGACAAGAGTTTAAATGCTATTTGTGCCTGCAAGCCATGTTTTATGAAATTTAAGCCAAATAAACAAGAGTTGTTTATGATTCCATGGTTATGGTTTGTAAATTTGTGAAATTGTTACAGTTGCGAAAATGCTTTGAATAACCAATAATCGGTTTTCTAAGTTTTGTCCCATAAAAAGTAATTGGTCAACTTTGATTAGGTTCGAATCTTTTCCTTAACTTGTTAGAACATTAGAACGTTTTAAGAGATAACTCTTAACTAAGCTTCATTAAAGATTTCTACCAAGAGATAGAATCTACCAATAGTTGCTGCACGTGCTAGCGAACTTCGAGGCTTGTGGTTCGAATCTGAGAGAACATTTTTTAGTTCTAAATTAATTTTTCTGATCGACTATCACCTCTCTGCAGACAAGGGCAAACCTCAGGAAAGGATGGCCTCGGTAGGTAGCGTGAACGACTGCCATCCCAGAGGTCCCGGGCTCGAATCCCGGCCAGGCAATGGTCCTATGCTTTAACCTTTCGCATTTAAAATTTTCTTTCTTCATTTCTAATCACCTGAAATTGAAAACTCATCAATATTTACGACTTGAAGTCGTGGTTGGTGGTAGCGAAGTTTGTGGATGAGAATGCCTTGTAACTTGAATTGACTGAGGTAAAGGCATAACACTTGCCTCAGATTCAAATTCACATGTTTTTACGGCTTTCCACCACGCTTAGAACATCCTACACATGTTTCACTCGATAACCCTTTTCCTCCCACTAATCTATCACCCCATTCCAAACCAAGGTAGACTTGATTGAATAGCTATAACACCTGAAATCCTTGGTTCAAAGCCTAAAAAAAAACATTACCCTTGCGAAGTCGGCATGCAATCTAGTTGGTCCAGTTCTCGATCATTTGTGTACAAACAATTATTAACATGAACAACACGTTTGATCATAAGAAGCTCGGTAAAAGACCTTTTTTGCTTATTGATATACCCATTGAGCCAAAAATGAGCCTCATCACTGAGCAAAATTTTTCGATAAAACAGCGGATTCAATGCCAGTTGATTTTCTGCTCATTCTCTGAAATTTTAACATAAACGATGGTCATTCGGCTTTAATTCTTGCACGAGCGGAATATTGTAAGCCTTCAAACCAAGATCTTTGCGGATCATTTTCCATATAAAGTGGACAGGCAAAGATCAATCTGTTATGAATGACGTCGAATCGATAAATTTAGATGTTCTTCAACACTCTTCTGAATGGATACAATTATCTCTTAAGAACTTAATCTTAAGCGTTTCGGTGCCACTGGATCTTTCAAAGAAAATGTTGTGCAAAAACGGTCAACAATACGGCGAAAGTAATTGAGAGTTATAGATAGAGAGATGAAGGTATACGATGACGCAAACAATTTCTGTAATACGAGTATCAAGCTATCAGTGGCCAAAAGCGATAATTTAAGGCATCACTGGTGTCTAAAAAGTATGTTACTTTTGAAAATTCTATAAACGAGGTAAGTAGTATTTTGGTATTTCCGAAAAAATTTTTTAAAACCATCATATATACACTTTTCTCTCCTGACACTTTGGTTCAAAACAAAGGAGGCTCTTTTCAGCAAAAAAAAGTTAGTTCCACAATTTTCATATCCAGACTTTTAAGATACTTATCTTGCGGTTGACCGAGACTGGAGCTGTTGTGATATCTATATCTACAGGGTGGGCCATCTAGTGGTTTCTTTTTTAATCGAACGTTATTTTGGCACTGACAGCTGTTTCCCGCTCGAAATCTTCACATAATATCAGTATCATACCTCCGCGGAAATAAATGAGTCGCTTTACGCTTGAACAACGTTGGGAAATATTGGAAAGTTATTTCCAAAGTGAGTGTTGTGTAGTCCAAACAGTGCGTTATTTAAAAAAAAATTTTGCCCGAAATGGAGCACCCACCGCGCCTGCTGTACGTAAGTTTGTGCAAAAAGTTCGTGAGACTGGTATGCTAGTGGACAACACTAATTGTCCCTGTCGTCGTATGGTGTGCACAGAAGAGAATGTGGCTGCTGTAGCCGAGAGTGTGAGACTCAATTCACGAACATCAATTCGCCATCGATCTCAACAGCTCAATTTTTCACGCACTAGCCTGAGGAGAATTCAGCACAAAGATCTCGGATTATTCACTTACAAGGTCGAATTGACTCAGCAATTGAAGGCAGACCACCATTCGCTTCGTTATCGCTTCGCAGTTTTGGCCATAGAGCAGCTTGAATTGGACAACGATTTTGGACGGAAAATCATCTTCTCTGATGAGGTGCATTTGCATCTCGGCGGCTACGTTAACAAACAAAATTGCCGCATCTGGGGCTCGGAAAACCCGAACGTTATTGTCGATGTCATTTTGGTGACATTTTGGTGGGGATTGTGGAGCAGTGGCATTATTGGACCATTTTTCTTCGAAAAAGAGGCTGGGAACAACGTTACGGTCAACGTTGGTTGCTACAGAACCATGTTAACCGACTTTTTTTTCTGAAATTGGAGACATGAATTTAGACGACCTTTCATGCGAAATGGCGCACCAATGGGCCACAATCAATATTTTGCGCACCAAATTCCCAAATTATGTTATCAGCCATCTTGGCGATGTCAATTGGCCGCCTCGGAGCTGCGATTTGACCCCTTTGGACGTTTTTTATTGTGGTGTACCGTGAAGGACCGATGTTATGCCAACAATCCGGAAATGATTCAAGCAGTTAATGGCAATATCATCCAAGCAATCCGTGAGCTACAAACCGAAACCATGGTGTTGGAAAAATGGAGTGACAGAATAAGCTACTGCGAAGCCAGCCGAAGCAGCCATTTGAACGACATTTTGTTCCAAAATTAATGGGAATGTTTATTCTTACTAATAAATCCATAAAACATTAAAAAAATTTAAATTTGTTCATTTTATTGCATTTTAAAAAAAACTTGTATTTTACCCACCCTGTATACATAAGTATTCTATAATCGAGAACTATGAAGTATTGGGATATGTAATGTTTTAAATTCTTATTAAACGAGCTCTTCAAAAAAATTATTTGACTCTTAAAAATTATTATTATAAAAAGCAAAGCTAATCTCACCCTACTTTTGAACAGCAATTGCACGTTTTTGCAGAGTTCCTGTCCATAGCTTAAAAGACAATAAAATAAGAGTAAAACATAAGTTTACTTACATCCGGTTCTTGGCTCTTGAATTTAAATTTGAACCATGTTTGAAACGATTAATATATTCGGAGCCAACTATAAAGAATCCGTTCTCTCTAGTTCTGACGCTCAAGTCAATGTGTTTTGGTAACTTTTTTTCCTATGGTTTCTAGGACAACATGCGTTACCAATGGCATAGGTGGTAGCAATTGGCAAATAGTTTCACCATCCACCATTGTGTCGGCCACCACCCATTTTCTAAGTCATAAATAACAACAAAAAACTAAGCAGCTGAGTGCCACATACCTACCTTTAAGGTTCTTACGTTGTTTAACCGAATAATTTTATTGACCAGGTGCCAATGCTTAGCACTTATCCGCGGCTAACTTGGCTGGTTGGTTCTTCAGCTAAGCTTGGCTAGTTATGGGCTCGTCTAGTTCCTTCGGTAGCTTGCTTGCTTCTTCGTATTGTAGTCGTCGTTGTCGACTGTTTTTCGATTGATCCGCTCGAAGGATATTATTTCTGTTGTTAACCTTATCGCTAGTAACGGTTAATGGTTGTTGTGGCATCGACGTTTCCTTTTGTTTGTGAACGTATTTTTTCCTCGATACGTTTGGAAAAATATAAGAAATATATGTATGTGTTACAAAAATTATAGAAAATTTGTCAAAGTTCGAAAAAGATTTTTCCAATAATTCAATGTTGAATTTAATGTTTATCTGTGAATCGTGTTTTGAAAAATTTTTAAAGCCTGTAGTTTATGCTATTTAATCAGTTAAAACGTTTACAAGAGCAAATAACTAACGCATATGCACGACGACAGGACATACTAATTGTAATTATAACCTTTGATGAAAATAGTCGTTAGAATTAATTGCATTTAATCGATAAAATCAACGAATTGCATGCTCTGTGGAATATGCTGAATTTAAAAGAAGTGGAAGTGTTCCTTTAGTACTGCCAAGAAATATTGCAAGAAGGATTGGCAAGTGGAAATGTTGTGAAGGGTATTATTTGGTTCACAACCTAGAATCCAAATTGGCCAACGTTTTTTTGGGACATCAGCAAATGGTAAATACTATTTATATCTATCGATAAATACTGTTCTATATAGTCAGTATAGCACTAATGGAGCAAGAGTTTTATTCGGAGCTAATTCAATTATTTTTGGTTATGAAAATGAAATAAAACAATATAAGAAAAAGTTCTTTATAAAAAAACATGAAAACACCTTTATTAATATAACGTATAGATAGTATAACTAGTAAAATCATTTCATAATAGAAATCTAAGAAAAAAATGCCTCACAAAATAAGTGGGAATAATTAATACATTTCTTTGAATTTCATGTTTACTTTTGGTGTTTGATTCTGATAGAACAATTCTATAGAACTTACAAATTTATTTTCTTCTAATTGAAATAAGATTTGACTAAAGACCAGGTATCATAACTTGGATAGTATATATATTCTTGGATATATAAGTATAATAAGAACTTGGATTCCAATTAGAAATTAAAACTTTTCCTTTATTGACTTTAGTTCATTGTTTGTTAGTAGTTTTTGTACTCGACCTGATTAAACTGTCAAAACTGTAAGAGTAATAACGGGTGTATCAACAAGAAGTGTAGACTTTATTTTTCTAATTTTTTATTGTATTATGGAGTAGACACATGGAGAGTAGGTTGTCAAAAAACAAAAACAATTTTTTTTGTTCAACCTTTTTTTAAAGAGATTTTTTTTCAGATTTTTTAAAGGAAGTTTAGAGGTCGCGCTAATCGGACTTTCCATTAAAATCAGGGTTTTCGGAGATTTTTTTAATTTCAAGCGTAAGCTGAGTCATCATGGCGAAAGATGAAAAATTCGTCTTTGAGTCATCATTTCGAAAACAAATATCCAAACTTTACTTAATGTAACATATATAAATAAGAAGTTTTGGCAACTTTTTTTTTGACATTTTGTTGTACTCTACACGGTCGAAAATTTGGGTTTAAATTTAAAAACCTTAAAACCCTTTTTGGGTTTGAACCTAGTTTTTTAAACCTTAGGGTTTCTTTTTTAAACTCGTCAAGGTTTATTTTCGGAAGATTCACGAATTTTAAACTCCAGGGTTTAAAAAATAACCACAAAAAGTTTAAAACTCTATCAGCCTTATTCAATAGATTTCCTTAAACAACCTTTAAACGCTTGTTTAGTTACGCACTGTTTAAGGCTTTACGCAGCTTGTATGCAACCTTGCTAACATTGTTATTCATAAACATTTTTTCATTTTCTGCTTATGATTGTAAGGTTTGTGTCTGAACTATAGAAAATCTCTACAAAAATTAAGAATTCCTATGGATTTACAATGGCCGCCGCATAAAAAAATGCTGCAAAGGGCGCATATGGGGAGCATGTCTTTGATATTAAAAGAAAAGACAAACAAAAATCATGGTTGTATTTACGTAACCTTTAAACGCCAATTTCGGCGTTTAAGTTACGCAGCTTTTAAACAACTACGAAAAATGTTTATGAATAACGTTTTCTTGTTTAAAGCCCGTTTAAAGTTACGCTGCCTCTAAAATGTGTTTATGAATAAGGCTGTATGTATTTATACATTTAAACCCAAAAAGTTTAAAATTTGGCCTTGAGGTCTATATTTTAAACTCTAGGGTTTAAAAAGTAAACCTTAAGAGTTTAATTTTTTTTTTGTTTTTAGAATTTTAAACCGTGGCGTTTTAAAAGGAAACCCATAAAGTTTATAATTGCATATTTTTTTTAGGTTTAAACTCTTAAGGTTTGAAATTTAGACTTAGAGTTTATTTGTGGAAATAATTTCAAACTCTAGGGTTTAAAAAGAAAACCCGTAAAGTTTTAGTTTTGTAAAACTCACAAAACTGTACAATTGAACAGTTATGTGAGCAAGCTGAGAAATTGAAGTATTCTTGTAAGTGAGAATATTTTCTTTTTTGCTGTCAGTCGGTTAAGCCCGTATGATACTTCATTTTTTTGTCCAATTTTATAATCTGAAAACAAGTGGCGGGTGGGCAAGACAACAATATTCTTGTCTATTGTGCGAGAATAGGATAGAAACATATTCAGTGGCAAGAACCAATTTTGACTGTTCAGCGACGTTGCTAGTTGGCGCTGATTTTTTTTTTCTTGCAAGGAGCTACACCAGCAAAAAAATTCTGATATATTAAAATAAAATTGTTTTCAACTAAACAAGAATCTTGTTAATAAACAACCATCAAAAAATCTTGTCAATACAAAGATTTGAGTGTTTTAAACTATTTTCAATAACGAGAACAATTATATATTAATAATATTTTCTTAATTAAATTCAACAACACTGACATTGTTAATAATACCAACAAGTTTTTTTTGGGTGAAGTTGCATTGAAAGAAGAAGTTGACAGCAAATATTTGATCGAAACTTAACGACGAGCGAATTGAGAGAAACGTCAAAAACAATGCATTAAAAATGCAGTCCGTCCCACATTTTTTTCTCCAATTCGTACTATATGCGTACTCACTCACACCAATGGAATCTATGCATTAGTACTATTTGAGCTGCTCTATTTTCATTTTTAATGACAAAAAAATGAGCAATTTAATGAAGTATCATACGGGCATTACAATTTCTTGACGAAGTTGAATATAGATATGTGTGATCGTTTT